>CM042012.1:38667188-39204688 GCA_023525715.1 Cichorium intybus | reverse complement strand
ATTGTTAACCGTTGTGAAAGCTATTCTTCCCTTACTATTACATTTATTAATAAATATCCATATCACTCATTTAGAATTATTCAATCAATTAAAAACATTAAAGATCCTTTATGGGTACAAAAACCAAAAATTTAGCATTAAAGTTAATAAGATTACCTCTTCTACCCTGAAGGAATATCTTATTCTTGGATTAGACTGATACAAAGATTTGGTGGATACTAAGGGCCTGTTTGACAAGATCTTAACTTTTAAGATCTTAATTTTTAAGTGGTCTTAATTTTCAAGAGGGTCTCAATTTTTAAGAGCTGGATTTTATTAGAATGTTTGGTTAGAACCTCTTAACTGCTATGCAAAATGATAAATATGACCATTGTGCCCTTGTGAACAATCCTCTTCATTAACATCAAAATTCAACACATTTTTTAAATTCTGATTTCAGAAATTGAAACAAATTTTACAAAATCAAAAGGGCAACAATCATAAAAAATCGAAATTCAGGAACAACTTTCAGGAACAACAAAATCAAAAGGGCAACAATCATAAAAAATCGAAATTCAGGAACAACTTTCAGAAACCAAATCGAGAAGAGGAAGAAAAAAGAGAAGTTTCGGAGAAGTTACAGAGTGATGAAATCGTAGTTCTCGTCAGACATGGAGAAGACCTCGTCGGTTTGGAGAAGACCTCGTCGGAGATCTAACGCCGACGATAAACGAAAAAGCAAAAGCAAATCGCCGATCGGGAGAGACAGGGGAGAAAGGAGATGCAGGCGGGGTGTTTGAGACCGGTAGACAGAAGGTGGAGCAATCAGTGATGGCGGTCCAGAGATGCAGATGAGAGGAAGGGAGGCGGGATGAGTCGTAAAAGAAGAGAAGGAGGCGGGAAGGGTAGGGGCAAGGAAAAAGCGTCTCTTATTTTTATTCAGATCCATACCCATGTCTGATCCAATAAGAGGCTATCTGATCCAATAAGAGGCTATATTAATACGCTAACAAACAATCTGAAACTTACCAATTAAGAGCCTGCCTCTTAAAAGAGCCATTAAGTGCCTATCAAACAGGCCCTAAGACCAGTTTTTTCAGACTTTATATTTGGCTTAATAAAGTATCTTTGGCTTGTGCTTCTTCTTCTTGCTCCAATCATTAATGAAATGAATTATTTTAAATCATCTTTTAAAGATCCGTATTCATATTGATATGTCTTCATAATGGATTATTCATCAATAATCTAAAAATATAACATTTTACTTCAAAAACTCTCACCTAAAAATACTCTTAAGAGCGAATACTTCAATATTACATACCTTATTTTGTGTTGTCCATGAAAATACTCTCAGCCAAAAATACTCTTAAGAGCGAATACTTTAATGGATTATCCATGTTTGTGTATACATATGCGCATATGTATAAATGAATAGGTGCATATGTGTATATGTACATATGTGCATAAATGTATATATATGCGTAAATGCATTTTTGAAAAAGTACATATGTGCATAATGTATTTGCACATGTGTATAAATACATATCTGCATAAATGTATGTCCACATACGTATAAATGCAGATATGCATATATGTAAATTTGTTTATATCCATGTTTATGCATATATTCATTCAAATGTTAATACATGTGCTAAACGTATGTGCACATGTGTATAAATGTATGTACACATATTCAGATAAGTCGATTTGTTTTGTGTACACATGTGTGCGTATTTGCATATATGCATAAATCTACATGCCTATGCGCATATATACATGTATGTTCTTTTTTAATGTTATTTAATATGCATTTTCATTAATGTTATTTAATATGCATTTTTATTAATGTTCTTGCAGGTTTTAAAATTTTATCAAACAAATTGAACAAGAAAATTCACTTGATTCCCTCCAGATCTTCCAACCTTTTCACAATTACAACCGGAAAGGCAAAAGGGTCAACAGGTCAGGTTTTACTACAATTACTTGAAATGCGCCTGGATAACATTCTTTTTCGATAAAGTGAATAAACAAGACAGTCAATGAATGAACAATAAAGATATTATGAATTTGTTTTGTATTTTTTATATTGCATGTATGCATCATTCAAAATAATTGTATATTATTGTTTTTAATAAATTGGTTTGTCTATTATTCGTATTCAGCTATTATAAATATGTGTGTGTGTGTGTGTGTATATATATATATATATATATATATATATATATATATATATATATATATATATATATATATATATATATATATATATATATATATGTGTGTGTGTGTGTATGTGTGTGTGTGTGTATTCTGAAAATATGCATATATGCATTTGCATGCAAAACCATGAATTTATATAGTTTTTTTAATTCCGAAATCTGATTTTTTTTTCAATTAAATTTTTTATGTTTTTTTGTAATTTCGAAAAATCTGATTAAAAAAAAGAAAATCTTATTATTTTTTAAATTTGAAATTTATTATGCTTATTTCTAGGAATTATTATTATTGTTTCAAAAAAAATCAATATTAAATGAGATTTGTAAAATGGCGATCATGCGCTTAATGGAGATGATATTGATTTAACGGTTCTAATTAAGTTCTCAGGAAAATATGGGTTCTCAAATGATATATATATATATATATATATATATATATATATATATATATATATATATATATATATATATATATATATATATATATATATATATATATAATCAGGATCGAGTGAGGACTCCAATTTCGGTGAGGACAAATCTGGACCTCTAATCTTGAAAACTGGGTGGCTAAGATTCATTGTGAAAAAATTGACACATCTTAAAAACTTAGGAGGCTAGTTGTCTAAAAATTAAAACTAGTAGGTATGTAATACAAATTCAGAAGGGTAATATAGTAATCTGATCGAGTACCCCTCCCTCCATTGCGACACTTGTCACAATCTCGTTTGCTGGGTTTTTTTCATTCCACCAACTTAGTTTTTGGGTCATAACTGTTTTTTTTCTTTGTAAAAAAAATTTATGAAAAAATCAAAGTTCTTAAAATTTAATTCTCTACAAAACATGCACCATAATGAAAATTTGAAAAAAAAAAATTTTTATTTTTTATTTTTATAAAAAATCAAAAAATAAAAAAAGTTCTCCAAAAATTATGAAAATTTAAGGGATCATTGTAGACATTATATTAGTAAGTTTGCAAAAAGAATTTTTTGAAAAAAAATGTTTTTATGTATTCATTTTTATATTTTTAAGTAAAAAACTCATCAAAATAGCAAAAAAAAAAAAACATACATGATCCAAAAATATTAAGAACCAAAATATGTTTAATGATTCAAACTGTTATAAACTTATTATTTTATGATTCAAAACTTATCAAAATAGCAAAAAAAATATACATGATCCAAAAATATTAAAACCAAAATATGTTTTATGATCCAAAACTTATGATCCAAGATTCAAAATTAGTTATGATCCAAGATCCAAAACGAGTTATGATGCAAAACGAGTTTTAAACGACAAACGTAAAAAAATGGAAAAAATTGGAAAAAAAATTGGAAAAAAAAACGAAAAAGAAAAAAAACTGAAAAAAAACGAAAAATAATATTTAAAAAAATAAAAAACGAAATAAAAATAAAAAACCCGGCTAAATTATGTTGTACGGACGTGAGTAACATGTGATTATATCCTCGAGTCCGTATTTATGTTCCATGGACGAGCGTCGCATGAGATTACGTCAAATCAAATAATTACGTTTGACGTTATTGCTCTTAAGGAAATGAGTGGACGAGAATTGTACTCACAGTCCTTACTGGATCCGGACCCTATATATATATATATATATATATATATATATATATATATATATATATATATATATATATATATATATATATATATATATATATATATATATATATATATATATAGATGTTCAGCTCAATTTACTTTTGAAAATAATGATATGTTTTAAACCTGAATTATATGAAATACGTTCCCAAAAATGATCTTCAAATCGGATCAACTATCTACTATGAACATTGAAATAAATCTATAATCTTTTTTTTTTAACGGCAAGGCAATATATATTAAAAAGACAAAACTCCAGCGGGAAGCTGGAGCATGAATAGAGTACAACAAGACAATAAGGCAACAAAGCAACAAAACAAACTACAAAATTATCTTCCACCTTTGCAATAAAGAAAGAACACAAAGGGCCAAACTGCAACACCCCCAAAATAAAGCTACAAACTCCAAATTGCGCCAGAATGAATCAAGCTCCAATTGAACAGACTACCAACAATTCGCAAATGCCAAAGCAGCAACCCAAACGCAATAATTTGTTGACACAATGGGATTGAATAGTAGGGAAAAAAATTAAAGAAATGTAGCTAAACTAAAAAATATTATGTTCACAATATTATTTTCAAGATAAAGAAAACGATTAAAGATCGGGAATAATAATTTGGCTAAATCGTTTTTGAAAATTTTCCTCAAGATTTGAAGAAAATTCGAATATGCAAGGTTTTATTAATTTTGTTAATAGCAACGACTAATTACCTAAAATTAACCTAGTATACTGAAGAATTGTATAATTGACAAACTATTATTACATTTTCAACTTAACATAGAAACTAACGAAAGATGATATATTTTCATTTCTTTTCAACTCCAAAACATACAATCAAAATTTACTTTTCTATATCTTTTGTTTTTCTTCTAGATTAGACGTTATTTTCTTTCCAAAACATACAAACAAAATTTATTTATTATTTTTTTCTAGATTAGACATTATACTACTAGGTGAAACATTGGACTTAGTTCACGTCTTATCAATACCCATAAGACTATATATAAAGATCGGAAAGCAAAAAAAAGTCGCTCATCTTTTCGTGAAGAGCATGCTTTGAATAAAATTGTAAAATTAATTCATTAGATTGTGTTGATATCAAAGTTATGGGTCCTCCTATTTGCACTACAAATTATTGTGAAATTAGTGTGAAACATAATCATCACAAGTATAGACATATCCTATCCCTCACTTTCATGGTCACTAGGGGTGGAAATCGGTTCGGTTTTTGGTTTTCTCGGTTTCTTCGAATCGGTTTCCTCGGTTTGAAAATATTTTGGTCCAAACCGTAAACCGAACCAAACCGAATTCAAATTATTGTAGACCAAACCGAAAACCGAATTCGAATTCGCTTTGGTTCGGTTTGAGACCAAGGAAACCGAATTTTAAAAAAAATATAAAAAAATTCCAAAAAAGTAAGGGTAACAGAGTAATTAAGTAATTAAATAATATAACATATATTTTAATTACTTATTGAATAATATTCGGTTTTTCGGTTCGGTTTGGTCTGAACTACGGTAGACCAAAAACCAAACCATAAACCAAATTCCAAATTCGGTTTGGTCCGAGACCAAACCAAAAACCAAATTCGAATATGATTTGGTCCAAAATCGGTTTCGATTCGATTTGGTCTTCGGGTTTTTCGATTCCAAACCAAATAACTTCCACCCCTAATGGTCACATCACCCATTCCTTCTAACTTATTTATAATTAAACAATTGTTACATTTGTGGTAGCCTATGCCCCCGTCAATGCTTCTTCCTCCGTAGTTATTATTCTTTATTTCTCTTTTCCTCTTAATTAACGTTTTTTATTTTACTTTACTCATTCCATATAGTCTAAAAATCATATTTTGTCAAACTAATTACTTTTATACGATCATATAATATCATAAATAACAAATAACAAATGTTACAATATATATTTAGTTATTTACGTTAATTAATACTGTAGTTTCTTATATATATGCGTAATTTGAAAAGTTTTTTGGTGGTATTTGTCTTTGGCTTCGTTTATTTATTAAACAACGAACATTAAATTTTTTTTGTTTAATTTAAAAATACATTGTTGTTTTGACGAATAATTTCTTTTCGGCGATTCTATAAAAATATCTAACAGGCGGTGCGTTGACATATCAAATTCTAAAAATTATCGAATTATAACAAAACAACATTATATCTTATTATTTAAAATATATGATAAGAAAACAATATCATAATTTGCAAATGTCTCAAATTATTACACTTTCAATATCGTATTAATTATCAGATATCTCAACTGTTGGAATATTACAATCATTGCGTGGTGTATTTGGAGGGATGTAGGTCTTCAATCGATCATAATATAATGTCTCCCATCCAGCTGAACGGTTGAATCTGTAGTTACGCCAAAGTGGCAAAATAGTAGGCATTGGATACGCTCCTTGTAAATCAACCTTTACATAATGTGCACCGTAAACGAGAGCAATGGCAATAGTTGTATGATTTGGGATGTCTTGCGGACCATGCCAAAGCGGAAAGCATGTCGTCGAACCTTGTTTGCTTAGAAAATGGGCAATTACATTATACATGTTTGCAATGAGAAAACTAGTCGCCGGCATAATCATCCATTTGTCGGTTGGTGCAAAACATGATCCATGGAATTTCAACGAGTGCTTTATGCTTCTAAAATCACTATCATAAATCATTTCATATTTTATGGGGTGCGTTAATAACTCATTATGCAAATCTGATCGAATTCGACTCCAATTATCTTCAGTATAACCGAGAGACACAGCTATTGCCCTGAATCCATAATTTCCATCTCCGGTCACATTTTCTATATGTGTGACATATGGATGAAATTCATTTGGAATTTCATCCATGAGTGGATATGAGTTTAAATCGAACATATTAGATCCCATATAATCTGGAGTATACGTAGAAACACTATGTCTTCGAGGAGCTTGAGTTGGTGGATTCTGGTTTAAATCAACATGTCTTTTCCCAAAAAACTTATTCTTTAATGATGGGTGCCCACGAGTGCTTTTGTGATCAACAGGTTCACCCATTGAAGTTGCTGATGGTGTGATTATGTTTCTTAACTGCTTTATTAAACTTAACTTACCAGACCTCGACTTTGATTTGAATTGTGCGTTAATCCTTTTAAGCTCAACATCACAATCAAAATCATCATTTTCTAATGATGTCCATTCTGATAAATCAAGTTTTTTCCAAAATTTGTCTAGTAAAGCAAGTGGTATGGGTGTACCTTCTTTAACAAGTATATATTGTTCATGCGCACATGGTAGCCCATAACTTTTACGCACCTGACATCCACAATTTTCACAAACGAATCCAACAGCTATTATAGTCTTTCCTAGAGTTTTTAATAATGATAACATAACCACGAGAACGTCCCATAGTTTGCACCCAATCTATTACGTCTTGACGACATTTAAACACCTGAAAATTACGTTTTATTCAAGATTTGTAATTTACTATTAATATATTACTAAAAACATACGTTAATAACGTTAAAATTTATACCGTGTTGGTTTCAAAACTCAATGAGTCGTCGACGTAGTAATTACTTTCAGTCTCATTTTCATTTCCATCATATCCAGTTGCGTTGCTTGTGTGGACATTATTCGCCTAGATAACACATACAAAACTTATATATATATATATATATATATATGATAAAATAGAAATACAAGCTAAGTATCACTATGTTGATATACCTCATAATTTGTTTGATCGTAAAACGTACTAAATAGATCTTGCCAATTATCCATTCACCTTAACTGTATAATGAAATTTTTTGTATTTGTTCTTACTATCGATTTATGTAATTGCAAACCATGCAGTGCTATTTATAACAAATTTGACGTTTGAATCAGAGATGTATGATTTGTAATTATTGATCAATATATTATTCTATGATTATATTATTGCTCCTTTTTATCTTAAATCACATCAAACTTTCTCCTTTTTATCTTAAATCACATCATACTATTGTATGATTAACTTTATATTCTCCCATCTCTTGAAAAGAATCTAACTATCAAGATACAGAGCAAATGAAACTGTATGGTTTGATTGTGATTTCTCCTTTTGGTTCTCAGATATCTTGTTGCTCTTTTATGAAATTTCAAACTATACCCCTTAATTCTTGTAATTCTCATTTATCTTACTTTCCATATTATTTATTTAAAATATATAAATAATAATATTATATAATACTAATAAATTACACCATATGAAGTAGATTTATGATCACTCCCAAGAGTATGCATTGATTACTTATTGATTACTTAAAGTCATATAAATTACACCATATGAAGTAGATCTACGGATCAAAATTTGCACCAACTCAAAATTAGATGATTATATCGGCCACTAGTTTTCTAATTGCTAACAAGTATGGTGTTATCTCCGCCACTGTGGCAGTGGCGGAGATGGAGGAGGTGGTGGTGACGGTGGGTGGTGGCGGTGGCGTTGGTGGCGGTAGAGGTAGCGCTGGTGGTAGAGGTGGTGGAGGTGACATTAACGGTGGTGACAGTTTGTGGTTGTGGTGTTGGAATATTACTATTTTTTTTATCAGGAGTCTAACGATGGAATAACTAAAAAAATACTAAAATACATATAAAACCTTATATATAATACAATTACAAAAACAATTCGATATATATATATATATATATATATATATATATATATATATATATATATATATATATATATATATATATATATATATATATATATATATATATATATATAATATGAAATATGAATGGCGCGATACATTTGACTGATTGCATTCACTCATCTCTTTCTTTAATATCAAGTAGCATCCAAAAATAATATTATATTAAATACGAAAATCACATCATTCACAAAAAATCAATTATCATCTAATCATCTTCTAGTGTAAATAAGGAAAGTTTAGTGCAGATAAAATCCTCCCAAAGTTATAAAGATCTAATGTTTGTCTTATGTGAAATACAGTGGCAGAGCTATCTGTGAGAGTGGAGTGTTGTAGCATCCTATTTTTATATGTATTAATTATTTAATCTTGAACACGCAATAAAATCTTGTATCCCAATTGTATTAGTTGTAGATCTCTATCTCTTATCCAAATTTCCGGTTCTGCCACGGGTAAAAAATATGACCTTTGCTCAAACGGATATATAATCTTGATAAAATACTTGTTGATCTTAGTATCATCAGGAATTCTAGAAACTTAGGATTTGCACGAGTGTGATTATGAGTAATGCTCAAGTATGTGTGAGGAGGTGCGGAAAACACACGTGTATGAGCTAGTTTGATCTCGAACTCAATGGGGCTATGCCCCCTTACGAGGTCAAGGGCAACACCTCTTGTAGTTTAGTGGGCGGGGTCAAGGGGTAGAGCGCCATAACCTAAAACGATTTGAGGGTTGCAATTGTTTTCTTATACAGTAGATTGTAAGTGGTGTTGTTGAATGGATCTATTAAAAAGTATATATTACTACACGCATTGATGACAGTTGTCGATAGATTTAGTAGCTACTGACCAGTAGCTGCTACTGACCAGTGATGTGTTTCCACTGCATTGCCACTGATGTGTTTATATTAATATGATCAATAGCTAATGTTGTGCAGTTATTTATTGCTAGTTCTTATTGTTGTTGCCATTAAAACACTTCCAAGTCCTAAAGATAACTGCCTAAAGCTAATAGTTGTTTAACTGTGATTTGTGGTACTTATCTGTTTGAAGCATTTTTGGACTATCTGATTGAAATGCCCCACATATAGGAATAGGCTTATTGAAATATCAAATTTAATATATTTTCAAAAATATAATATCATCGTGCATCAAATTCAAAGTAAAAATATAATATCATCGTGCATCAACTTCAAAGTATAATATTTTCTTAGAGATATGAGGGATTATCCTATCAAAATTACATGCAAAGTCAATAAAGATTGTCTATGTAATTTCTAACCTAAAAGTCTTCAAATTTCTATTTATTCACTCATCCATAACTTCCGCTAACTAATAACTTCTGCTAGTAGTTAACTCCTCATCAGGACTACACATCAAATAATACATTAGATTAAAAAGTCTAGTGGGGTAACTTAGAGTTAGATACATTATCGTTATTTCATCGAACATGAAGAATGTATTTGTCATTAAAATCATCTATGGTGAAACGAAGTTCTCATAGAAATCATCTATATTGAATCTTTAAATTCTCATTGTAATCATATATGGTGAATAATTAAGTTCTTGTCAAAATCATCTATATTGATCAAATAAGTTCTCATCAAAATCATTTATAGTAGATAGTTAACTTTCATCATACAAAAATCAACCAATCGAATCAAAATCAAAATGGTTACATACTCATCTTACACTGTGTACTCACCTTAGTTTTCGTATGTTATCACAAATGCTTCCTTGAACATCTGGAAGGTCAATAAACACCTACATTAGATAATTAAATATAACATAATCACTTAATTAATCATAACTCACTAATTAACATTACTTATACATATCATCCAAAAAGAAGGGTTCAAGCCCTAAAAGTTTTAGTCATTTAGAAGATTTCTCTTGAACACAAACGGCCCCTTAGATTACTATATGTCCTAAACTCACCCAAGTTGGGGACTTTTTTATATTATAGGTCTTAAACTAACCTTTCGAACCGTCACATCCTACATTACAAATTCCTAGTCCAAATTAAAAAGTGGTGTCATTTAAAAGTTAACACCCCCCTCGGATGGTGAGAGCCTAGTGGTTGAGGTGCGTGATTCCATACAGGAGGCCTAAGGTTCAAATTCTAAGACGCCCAAAATTCGATAGTGTTTTATGATTGACCTCCCACATAGGCTTTGAGACAGATTAACGTGAACCGCTTAGATGCTGTAGTTTACCATTTAAAAGTTACATACATAGTTTTTCTCTCCTCGAAAGTTACCAACATCCTTATTCATGAAAACACCTACATTATCACTTCTTAAATTAATAACATTTAATTAACTTTTTATTATTGAAAAGTGCTAGCCTCTGATGCGCGATGTTTTGATGTTACACTGATCTATAGCTAATTTCGAATAAGCCTTAAGGCTAAAGGGTGTGCAAGACACCCATAACAACCCAAGACTACCGCCATGTCATCGCAACGTCACAAAGACTTCCAAGACTTCCACTAGGGGTGTGCAAGACTCCCATGACTACCATTTTAATTTCTACGTCACATTTATATTTTACGTTTTTTTAATTAAAACCAAACATTAAATTAAATTTAAATAAAAACATTATATTAATTAAAAACCATAATATTAAAATAAAAAAACATTACATTAAATTAAAAAAGACATAAAAAAAATTAAACATGTCCTAAATTAATTTAAAATAAAAAACATTTCCTAGTCGTCGTCGTCGTCGGTTTCGTCGTTGCGATTCGGTACACGTACTCCGTCAAATCGTGTCGGAGATTGGCATTCATTTCCGTATTGTGTATTTCTAGTACGCGAGTAAAGTATGACTCGCTACCGGGAACAAATTGTGTCGGCACCTGTGTCATATGGTGAGGTTGATAGATGCAAATATTCCGACCTTTTTCTTCGATTATCATATTGTGTAATACGATAACACCGTACATTACTTTGCGTATGTTGTCGAGGTCCCACGCTCGTGACGGGTTTTGCACTATAGTCCATCTCTTTTTTAGGACACCGAATGCACGTTCCACATATTTCCTTGCGGACTCTTGACGTTGTGTGAATAGTACCCGTTTCTCGTCAATCGGGTGTTGGTACGCCTTTACAAATGTGGAATAATTTGGATATATACCGTCGGGTCAAACGAAACCGGCTTTTGAAATCCTTGTCGTCATACACGCAATCTTTGGAAAAATAGTCGCGAATAAATTTTTCGTGTCCTTCTTCGCGGTTTCTATTTTTCGCCGCTAATCGCCGCCTTTTTTCCGGAGTTTCAGCTCGGTTCACGTAAATATTCGCGACTTCCATCATTGCCGTGAATACCAAATCATCACCCGAGTCTTCAGAATCCGAATGGAAATCCGTATGTATATTGAGAGAAAATGTAATTTTGTATTTGAAGTTGTGTGTGATATGTGTTTGAAAGGTATATATATATATATATATATATATATATATATATATATATATATATATATATATATATATATATATATATATATATATATATATATATAGAGTGAAATTTAAAAAAAACTGATTTTTTTTATTTCCAACGTTCAATACGCAACGGTCAAAAATTTTGAAAAATCGAAGTCTTCACGCGTTCGCCGGAAGACTACCCTTGGACGCACGCCTTGGAGGACGCGCGGGGGGGGGGGGGGGGGGGGTGTGGCATACCCTTCGGCCTAAAAGAAATCTAGTTAAGGACTCCTAATTTTCTCCCTAAACTTAAAGTTGTCGGTTTGATTGGATTATCCTAAAGTGTATTTCATAATACTTAAACATATCATAATTCATAGATGCCAAATTACACAGGAAAAATGTGTAGCATTTTTTTATATCTAACATTGATTATCACTCATACCTTGGACATATTTTGTCCACATAATTTGCAACAAAGTTTAAATGATAATCAGTGGCAGAGTTAGTACATGTCAAGGTGGGACCCAGGACCTATCTAAATTTTTTAATTTTATTTCAAATTTATATAGAAAAAAATTAGGACCTATCTTAGAAAAAATTTAGGATCTATCTTATTGTCAATTTTTTTTTTTTTTTTGACAGTTTTACTTGATTAGGAACTATATAGTTTTCTTTTCTAGATTCGCCACCGATGATAATCAAATATGTAAAATGGTGTTTATTAAATACGGTATTTATAAAACATGATCCGACTTAAAATTACTAAATTTAAACAATAACTACTTACAGCGCCTCCAATAGTTGACTCAATTTTTACTTTTGTTAAATCGTATTCTCACTAACATTTACCTAAAAAACTTTTTTCTGCATTCTACAATTATAAACCTTTTTAGAGCTTTTAAAATAAAGTTAATTATTTTAGTTCATCTATATGAATTCTTTTAGAAAGTCCCATCATCTAGTTTGTCTTTTGAGTATAAGTATACAGTTATAAGTATAAACAAAGGTAAAAAAATATCATATATATAGTTATTAAAATAAAAATTATAAAAATATTGTATGTACTCTATGCTTTTCAATATATAATATCAATATTATTTTGATTATTTTGACAAACACTTTTCGATGGTACAATTTTTTATTAATAATATTTATTTTCATTAAGCAAATTAACTAGTAAAAAATAATAAATATACAATATTCAATTATAGTTAGGGAATAAAATAAAATATTAACAAAAATAAGACAAAGTGTATAAAATATTGTTCTAATATTATTAAAGTTTTATATGTCGTTAGAGGACCGTACATCTTAAATGACAATGAAGGTTTTTTATTCGGTTTTCAACTAGTAATTTTTTTAAATATCAAAATCCAGTATATTGCAGATTTTTTTTGTAAACATGGTAGGAAAAAATTGGAATCTAAACGAATTTGATTCTCTCAAAAATCAAAATAATTGGACGTTAACTATAAACGAATTTGCATCTTTCTAAGGAATAGGATGAATATTTGGAAATTTATTAAAGAAATTATTATGTAAATTATTTAATTTTGTTTTTTTTTTTGCAATTTATTATTGTTATATAAAACGACACATATAGAACTTGCTAGAGGTTTTTTAGTTATAAAACTATAATTTTTTTTTTAACATTTGATTAAAATAAGTTGTAAAAATATCTAAAACATAAATTGATCAAAACACAACTACAAATTACTAAGCATTTTAAACAATAATATCAAACTGTTAGATATTTTGGGATCACTTAAATTAAATGTAAATTGTGTTATCATTAAAATTTGGATTTAATATAAAATATTATTTAAAATTGTTGATGGACCGATTTTATAAGGATATACACTTGCCATTGTGGGTTGAGTTTCCGGTTTGACTCAAGATCCTCCAAATCCCTTCCATCTCTCATATTAGGGTATATCTCCATCTATATATACACGAGGAACATATTGATACATACGAAAACACATACAAAATTCGTGGGTCTATTGCTGAGAAATTTAGAGAGGGGTTTTTTGAGATCAACTGGAAAACCAACCTTCTTTCTCAGATCCGAAAATCCCCATGGAAGCAGGTATGAAATCTTTTGTTATTTAAATTTCTTTTAACTAGATTTGAGATTATAGATCTGAGATTATGCTTCCGCGTTTTGTTTTCTGTTTTGGTTGTCAAAATCAACCAACAATTGGTATCAGAGCATTCTCGAATCTGTTACAATAAATAGTTTGGTTGTTTTAAGATTTGTAAAATTAATTTTAAAATTAAAGCATACCTGTTATATGTGGTTTTCCCCTTTCTTGATTCACGCTGGCGTTTTCTTGCTTAGCAGAATGGTATGACATTATGATTTGAGTGTAGATCTCTTGTATGTGTATGAATAAACTTCTTGATTCACGCTGGCGTTTTCTTTTGTACCGATAAACACCGTGTATACCCTTCAGATTTTAACAAAGGCTGATCGTAAATTAATTATTTTTTTTTCGGATGTTTTTTGACGGCTGCAAAAGCAGTGACAAGATGTAACCCTTTTTTTTCATACGCTCAGAACAATCAACTGTTCCAAAATCTTGCTATTTGATTCGTCAAACTCATGTTTTTCGTATATTATATTTTAATGTTGTCTATGTTAAAAATGCAAACATGTTCTGCAATCTCTTGACTATGAGTGGTTCTTTCATGCATTTTCTTTAATATAGATTTATGGATCTTACTTTTAACATACTCTTGTGCCTTGAAGTAAAGCTTTTGACCGTCAATTTACAGAGGAGTTTTAAAATAAACCATTTGTTTTTTAATAAGGTAATTGGATCCACATAAATCCCTTCTGTTTTGTAATTATACTGACGGCTCCTGCTGTACTATAATCGTACATGAGGGTTTTATAATTTTGTAATTTGTTTACATATCCTCAATTTGATACGCATGACGGTGATTTAAAATAATAGACGCCATTTATTTTTGGATCGATATACAGTCAACATGGTCTATTATTATTATGGTCCGGTTATGATGTTATTGTGTTTGCCTTATATAGCATAATGGTATTAACTTATGATCATGTATTTTTTTTGTTGGTATTTATGGTTATGATATTTGTTGAAATTATGATATCAATACATTGATATCGGTTTATTTTTGTTCGTTGTCAATAATTTCAATTGTGACGTGATTTAAGTAAATTAGTTTTTTGGTTATTGATAAATTTCAGTTATGACATTTATTTTAGTAGTAAATTTATTGACACAATATATCGCCAAAGCGGTCTCTTTTGTGAAAATTAATTTACAAAGAATTTAAATATTATGGTTTATGTGTTTATTAATACGGATATTAACCGACCAAAAGGTAGGTTAATATTTGGTCGGATAAACACATATGTGGTAGTAAACATGTGACAGTTATTTGGTTTCATGTAATTTATAAGTCAATCCAAAGAAAGGCTTATCAATTGACATGATCTATTGTCAATGTTTTTTTTATCACTAAAGGTTTATGCGTTTATTAACGTGGATATTAATCGACCCAAAGGTAGGTTAATATTTGGTCGGATAGACACATATTTGGTGGTAAACATATGACGATTATTTGGTTTCATGTGATTAATAATTCGATCCAAAGATGGACTTATTGATTGACATAATTTATCGTCAATGTTTTATCACTAAAACAATATATCTGTTACAAGTTAATATTACTGGCCAAAGACTTGATATTAATGTTGTGTTGATAAGTTGTGATGTTGTCATAAATTGAATTGATTGATTATAATTTACGGTGTAATGAACATAAAACTAATATAGGTAATTTTGTTCTCAAATACGGAAAATATGAGTTGTGGGATAATATCTTCCAACATGAATCACATTCCCGTGTTGAACGGGACTGACTTTAAGGAATGAAATGAGAACATTATGTTAGTTCTCTATTGCATGCATCTTGACAATGCAATTTGGATATAGCAACGTTCTTTGAGGATGTTGAGTTTGGGGGAGAAATAATGTTAGAAACATTGTCATTGAGGAGCAATCTATCATGATTCTTATTATTGTTTCTGTTTATGTGTGAATTTTAAGTACCTACTCATGAAGTAGTAATTCATGAACAAGGACCGACAATGTTATTCAGTCCCTATTTGTAATGAACAAACTCAACAACCTCAAACTTATAAAATCTCATCTATAGTATTACGAGTTTCATCATATCATTATCTCGTTTGGTTTTGAGATAAATGCAAAATATGATTTGTGTATCAAAAGTATAGTGGGAGTCAATATATCTTTCTGGTTTTAGACGATGATATTGAGAACAAAATGTCAATATAGGAAAAGACTATATGCTCACATATGGAAAATCAGATATTTTGGAGATCATTCGGTATTCTGATTTTAATTTTACTTGATGCCATGATAGTTACGTATCGACATCGGGCTACATTTACCTGGTAGCCGGATAAGCTATTTTATGCAAGAGATTTAGGCAGTCTTTGGTAACTTCATCCATTATGGCGACATAATTTGTTGCATGCTTTGAGGCATCAAATATAGGGATATGATTATAGAATTTTGTCACGGGGCTGCGTAATGTTGGTATTGAAAGACCACTAAAGTTGTATTGTGACAATAATTCAACAATGTTATATTCCAACAACAACTGAAGTTTAACTAAGTCAAAGCGTGTTGACATTAAGTTTCTAGTTGTTAAAAAATAGTGCAAAATGAAAAGATTTTAATAGAGCACATCAGGACAAACTCCATGATAGCGGATCCGCTCACGAAGGGATTAACTCCCAAGGTCTTTCACGAGCATACTACACACATGGGTGTGATAAGGATTGATGGTATTTTGTTTTAGTGGGAGTTTGCATTTTATTGCTTTATTTTTGTTTAAGAACAATTATTTATTTCTCTACAGAATTAAGGATTCAGTTCATTCAATTATTGTTTGCACTTATTGAAGTTTGATCTCGCTTCAAGTTAAATAGGGACTCGTAGGAAATCTGATTTGATTTCAAAACCACACTTTTTTGGTGAATCTATGTCATTTAGTCATATATGTATATGTGACCATTGATGGGTTTAGTTACGTAAATTGTAACAAAGACCGTTTTGATCCTATATTGTTATGACTTATGATTAATGGACGATATTGTTTAAGGGTACCAATGTTATGATAACATATGTTAAAGCGCTTATATGATTATATGTACATTTAAATATTCGTGGTCCAGTGGGAGATTGTTAGATATTTTGGGACCACTTAAATTAAATGTAAATTGTGTTATCATTAAAATTTGGATTTAATATAAAATATTATTTAAAATTGTTGATGGACCGATTTTATAAGGATATACACTTGCCATTGTGGGTTGAGTTCCCGGTTTGACTCAAGATCCTCCAAATCCCTTCCATCTCTCATATTAGGGTATATCTCCATCTATATATACACATGATGAGGAGCATATTGATACATACGAAAACACACACAAAATTCGTGGGTCTATTGCTGAGGAATTTAGAGAGGGGTTTTTTGAGATCAACTGGAAAACCAACCTTCTTTCTCAGATCCGAAAATCCCCATGGAAGCAGGTATGAAATCTTTTGTTATTTAAATTTCTTTTAACTAGATTTGAGATTATAGATCTGAGATTATGCTTCCGCGTTTTGTTTTCTGTTTTGGTTGTCAAAATCAACCAACACAAACAACTACCTAAAGTACATATAAACTGGGATAAGTTCCTTGCCATTCTCCTTGAAAATACATAAAATTAATTGACCAAAGAATACATATATAAATACATACAAAGATACATACCTATGTCCATCAAAAGAACTTATGCAAATAACTAAAACATAAAGTTGAGATCAATATGTTGTGGTTAATAGTTCTCTTTTTGAAAAAAAAAAGATGCGACCTTCCCCAAATTTATTAATAATAAAAAAAGAATAGTACAACCAATTATTGAACTAAGACACTAACGAAAACAAACACCAAAACTAAGCGACATGCCTTTAAACTAAAGTCTAGAAAAACAAGGGCTGTGGGAGAGATTTCACAACTAAAGTGTACTTTAGAGAAAATGTAATCTTAAATAAACCCTTCTTATATGTGTGGATGTGTAATCTTAAATAAACCTCTTATGTGTGTGAGTGGGTGTGTTGTGTGGGTTCACATTCACACACACATGTCACATTATGGGGAGTTTTTTAGCACACCTCGTGTGGATGTGTGGGTTGACCTTCACACACATGTCACATCATGAGAATTTTTTTAGCACACCCCTTAAAGAAACAATACAACATAATTACTAATCAACAAGATTGGTGACGTCAATAAACACAATATCTTGTATATATTTTGCTTCTTATTGAGTCCATAACTTATGTTCCATTTCCTTAGTCTAAAAGAACTTTTGTGTCTTCCTTAAGGCCATACCTTATGTGGCCTTTTTTTAGTCCAAAAGAACTTCTGTGTCTTCCTTACTATCAGTGACTCTATAATTTTCATCCATGTAAGCAAGTACATCAAATTTGTTAGTAGGACTTTTCTTTACGGTCTCCACATTGTTTACAAGATGGTAAACCTATGAAATATTGACTATATGGGCTTTGTCTTTGGCACTATTCCTCTTATGATTAGTTAATGAAACACCCATCATATGAATAGTTTAAAATATTTATTTAAAATTCATATTTAAAATCATTTAGGAACTATTCGTGGATAAGGTTGCATAATGTTGGGGATTTATGTAGAATATAAGGAAGGTTTTAGAAATCATGAAATGCTTCAAGAATCATGAAAACACTGTCCGAATTTGATTTCTCAACCCTATGTCTGAGTTACAAGAAATTCAAATCATTGAGATAATTCTTGAAGAATCAAACTTGTAATTGCACACAATTGCAAGTTCATGGTTTTTGATAGTTAGGGAGAATTCTTGTTCTTTTTTTGTATGTCAGTTTTAACGTAAATTGATCCTTTTGAATTAGAAAACCGAATCCCGAAAAATAGGAGTAGAACCCTCGACAGAGGCTCTTTCCCTGGACCCCGTTAAGGGCTCTGCTGTAACGCCGAAAATGTATTTATTATATAATTATTGTAAAAAGGGCAAAATGGTCATTTTACCTCAAAAGGGTAATTTGGTCTTTTGGAGAAAAAAGGACTTGTTTGGTAATAATATTTTGAGTCTTGGACTGAAATTATGTCATAATGTTTGTAAATTGTGGCAAAAGTCCTAAATATGCAACTCTAGGGACTAAAATGTAAATTCTGGAAGTATAAAAGCTTGGAAGCTTCTTCCAATGTGTGCAGAATTTTGAGCTTACGGGAGAGAGCTTGCATTGTACGGGTTCAAGATTTCTGGAAGGTTTAAGCTTGGATTTCGAGTCTAGGCTTGGTATTGAAGAATTTGAGGCATAGAAAGTAAGTATTTCATGTTTTTGACTAGTTTGTTCTTGATGGATTTTTGAGTCCAAACTGAAATTCGAAATTTCAGTGAATTTCATGGTGTTTATTCATGATTTCTGAGTTTTAATATGATCATTAGATGAGTTTATAACAAGTGAAACCATTGGATTTGATCAAGTGGAAGTTTTGGGGTTTTTGGAAATATGAACCCTAATTCTTCATTTTGATGAATTGAATTGGTTTCAATGGTTAAAAACCTTGTTTTTATGGAGGGTTTTGACCTGGGAATGAACCCCAAGTGATTAAGAACAAAAATAAGCACTTAAAATGACAAAACAGCAAGCTACAGTGCAAAATTCGCGACTGGACAGGAGCTCTGCACAGGCGCTGGGCGCGGTGCGCCCCTATCCAGGCGCGGCGCGCCTATAGGCAGACCCTGGACAGAAACTTTGAAATGCTATCTTTTGTTTGGCTTGTCCGATTAAGCTCAAACTTGAACCGTAGACTTATTATGGTCTGAAAAGTTTGGGAAAATTTTTAGATTGAGTTTCCGACCCCTCGGGAGCACTGTAGACCGATCCGAATGCCTCGGTGAATAGTAAAATTCATATAAAGTTAGTAAACGGAAAGTTTATTAACTAGGCATTGTATGTAACAATGTTTTATTGAACTCTATTGTATTAGAGTTAATTGGAATGATTATTAACCTATAATCATTTTGAAAATAAATGGAATTATAGGTACGGGACAAAAATCTACGGACTTCGTTGGAAAGCAAGGAACAACACACGCTAGTTGTAGCAAGCCTTCAGGTGAGTAATCTTGATTATATCTAGTATGATATATTGGTGCAGCCTTGTTGGCTAAGATTACTATCTTTGATATTAAATGGTACAGCCTTGTTGGCTATGACTCCGGTGCGGCCTTCGGGCTATGTCTCCGATGTGGCCTTGTTGGCTATGACTCCGGTGCGGCCTTTGGGCTATGTCTCCGATGCGGCCTTCGGGATATGATTTTAGTGCGGCCTTCGGGCTAGGATATCCGGTGCGGCCTTCGGGCTATGACTCCGATGTGGCCTTCGGGCTATGATCACGGTGCGGTCAGTGATGACCATGATTTTGGGACAGAAATTGTTTAAGAGTTTAATTGTTATTATTCTCTTGTATATGTTTATCTGATTGCTAGATTACTCATTGGGCTTTATAGCTCACAGTTTGTTGATATGTCACTGCAGGTGAGCGTGACCCTGCTAAAGGAAAAGATAAAGTCCGTGACTGAGGGCTTAATGTTGAAGTGACGACCCGGCTTAAGAATGTATAATATTTATGTATTGTACTCCGTGATACACTTGTACTCGTATTTTGTTAACTAATACCCCTTAATTATGGTTTTGATTGTAAAATATTTGGTTTGTAAAATAAAAAAATTTTGGGGTGTTTTTGTTAATAAGTCGGGTGTTACAAGTTGGTATCAGAGCCGTGGTTTAAGTGAACTAGGTGTCTTAGATTAGATCCCTGGACTTAAACCTTGAGAGAAACACAGATAAATGGACTGTTAGATATATATAAGTTTGTTATTATATATGTAATCTAACGGTTTGCTGAAATTTTGAAGTATGAGAAATACACGAAGCAATCCTACTGGTGTGAATTCGCGTGGACCAGCTAGGTCACGTGGAACTGAAAGAAGTGGACCAGCTAGGTCACGCGGCTCTGTTGGGCGAAGAGCACCAGCAAGGGAACCGGTGGGACAAAATCCACCTGATATACGAGCCATTGTGGAAGAAGTGGTTAGGCAGATGATGCCTGCATTATCGAATAATCCCAACCCGAGTGGCAATCCTAATCCGAGTGCCAATCCGGATCCTACTGAAGAGGCTGCAAAAAGTGTTCATGACGGGCAGCCAGAAAATGAAAGCCAGGGAGAAAGTCGGGCCCGGGCAGCGAAAGAAACACAAGGTGGGGAAGCCTCTGCAAGGAAAGTTGGGTGTACTTATAAATCGTTCCTTGGTTGTAAACCAAAGGAATTCTCGGGGACAGATGATCCAGTCAAAGCTATGGAATGGATCATGCATATGGAAAAGGTGTTCCGAGTAAGCAAGTGTGCGGATGATGATAAAGTGGAATTTGCCACGAACCAACTTACAAGCGGTGCTCTACATTGGTGGCCAACCTACTATAAATCACTGGATCTTGATTCATCCCAACCAATACCTTGGGAGCAATTCAAGACAAAGTTCAATGAAGAATATTGCTCGGAAGTAGCTATTCAGAAGTTGGAGGATGAATTCCTGCATTTGGAACAGGGTTCCCGATCTGTTCAGGAATATACTCTTAGCTTTCTGGAGAAAGCTCGGTTTGCGGAACACCATATCTACACCGAAAAGAGAAAGATCGACAAGTATGTCCGGGGGTTGACAACCCGAATTAGAGAGATTGTGCAACCGTTAAAACTAACTACTTTCCGGCAAGTGGTGGATCGAGCCACGGAAAGAGAAACAGAACTGAAGCGACAGGAAGATGAAAAGAAAGTTTTGGAAACGAAACGAAAGGCGGAAGACCAAGTTTGGACGCCTCAGGAAAAGTCACAGCAATCCGGGTCTAAGGGTAAAAGTCAAAGAGACGATAGAAAATGGTGTGAAAAATGTCGAAAATGGCACTCCGGGAGTTGCCGAGTCAACACTACATCCGCAAGTTGTCGAAATTGTGGAAAACCGGGGCATGATGTTTACAGCTGCCGGGCGGAACGTAGGTGTTTCCAGTGTGGAGCTACGGATCATCTTCGCCTGAACTGTCCCGAGTTGAAGTCTATAGCGATCAGTGATAGACCCAGGATTGAACAGGGCGGGAAGAAAGAAGAGCCGAAGAACAGAGGACGACCGATAGCCTCGCGAGCTTTCCAGATGACTGTGGAAGAAGCCCGTGAGAAGACAGATGTGGTGACAGGTATTTTCACTCTCAATACCATACCTGTATATGTTATTTTTGATCCGGGAGCCACTCACTGTTTTGTATCGGAATCTTTATTGCCTCGCCTGAATGTACCTTTAACCCTGATGGATGAAAGCTTAGAAGTAGCTATAGCAGACGGCCGATATGTCTGGGTTTCTGAACATATGGAAGGTTGTCAGCTTAAAATCTACGGGACCGTTTTCCCTATAGATTTGAAGCCGATGACTACCAACGAATTTGGTGTAATAGTGGGAATGGATTGGTTAGCAACGAATTATGCTAACGTGGATTGCAGAAATAAAAGTATTACAGTGTTATCACCGGAAGGGGAATGGATGAAAATTCAAGGTGAACGACCTCGGTTACGAATGCCAGTTATCTCCTTTGCTCAAGCCCGAAGCTGTGTCAGTAAAGGAGGGATGTCCTATCTAGCTTATGTATCGGTGGCTCAACCGATTAAAGTGGGAGTAGCAAATGTGAATGTGGTGAACGAGTTCCCAGATGTGTTTCCAGACGAACTTCCAGGGTTGCCACCAGATCGACAGGTGGAGTTCACGATTGAACTAATTCCGGGAGCTGCTCCTGTTGCTCGAGCTCCATACTGTTTAGCACCTTCAGAGATGGTGGAACTACGGAAGCAACTGGAAGAATTGTTAGACAGGGGTTTTATCAGACCGAGTACATCGCCTTGGGGAGCCCCCATTTTGTTTGTCAAGAAGAAAGATGGGTCAATGCGCATGTGCATTGACTATCGGGAACTAAACAAGATCACGGTGAAGAACAAGTACCCGCTACCCAGAATAGACGACTTGTTTGACCAGCTACAAGGCGCGTCCTACTTTTCCAAGATTGATCTGAGGTCAGGATACCACCAGTTGAAGATAAGGGAGTCAGACATTCCGAAGACAGCTTTCCGAACGAGATACGGTCATTATGAGTTTTTGGTGATGCCTTTTGGGTTAACCAATGCTCAAGCCGTATTCATGGATCTTATGAACCGGGTGTGCCGACCGTTCCTTGATACCTCGGTGATAGTGTTTATAGATGACATCTTGGTGTATTCAAGAAGTCAAACCGAACATGAAGTGCACCTGCGACAAGTATTGGAGTTGCTTCGCCGAGAAAAGCTGTATGCTAAATTCTCCAAGTGTGAATTCTGGTTAAGAGAAGTCCAATTCCTTGGCCATGTAATCAATGCTGAAGGGGTGAAAGTAGATCCAGCAAAGATTGAAGCCGTGATGAAATGGGAACCGCCTAGAAGTCCCACTGAAGTAAGAAGTTTTCTTGGTTTGGCAGGCTATTACAGAAGATTTGTCGAGAATTTCTCCTCGATAGCTGTCCCGTTGACCAAGTTGACTAAGAAAGGTGAAAATTTTACTTGGGCTAAAGAGCAGCAAGAAGCATTCCAGAAACTGAAACAAGCTTTATGTGAAGCACCGGTGTTAGTACTACCACAAAGCGGAGAAGAGTATGTAATCTACAGCGATGCTTCAAGAATCGGCCTTGGGTGTGTTTTAATGCAAAAAGGTCGAGTCATAGCATATGCGTCCCGCCAATTAAAAAATGCTGAAAAAAAATATCCAGTTCATGATCTGGAATTAGCTGCGGTGGTTCTAGCATTGAAGTTGTGGAGACATTATTTATACGGTGTGAAATTTGTCATTTACACTGATCACAAAAGCCTGAAGTACCTCTTCGACCAGAAAGAGCTCAGCATGAGACAGCAAAGGTGGATGGACCTGTTGAAAGACTTTAACTGTGAAATTCAGTACCACCCTGGTAAGGCGAATGTGGTGGCAGATGCTTTAAGCCGAAAAGAAGCTCCTCTGAAAGTTACATCCACGTGTATGGGTGTAGTGAGCCGGTTACCAGGATTGATTCGTTTGGCACAAGAGGAAGCGTGTAAGCCGGAGAATGTAAAAAGTGAAAGAATGGTTGGATACTTGAAGCATCTGGAAGAAAATGCTCAGAAATTGAAGACATTCAGAGGACGTGTGTGGGTTGTCACACCCCGATCCGTGGCGGAATCGATCAAGGCGTGATATATTGTTCAAAGTCTCATGACAACTATGTTATAATATGATTAGATTCAATTAAGTACTAAGTATGCAAACAAAATCCACAACATACAAATACAAATCCAAATACAACAACATTTATTACATGAAATTTAAATAGTATTGTGGGTTTCTAAGGTACACCCTACTTTTCATCAACTTCATTCTTCAAATCTGCATCATGGGTAAAAACAGGTCAACTACGAGAGTTGGTGAGTAATCTAGTTTTAATAACGAAAATTGTGACTTTGAATAATTTGAAATTTGTTTTCTTTTGAAGTTGGCAAACAAGTGTTATTGAGATAACAATTTATAAATCAAAAATTGATTAACAAATGATAACAACAACAATAAGTCCTCACCCTATATATACATATAAGTATATATATAGGATGGAGCATCTAATCATCATACACACTCAACCACGTGCAATCAATCACCTTAGCGTCCCAAGGCGGGGTGGTCAACCCAATAGCGCTATTATTGTCCATAACGTACCTCAAGAATACGGGCATAGTCATGGAGATTAGACTAAAAATGATAATGCACTACAAGTACATGTAGCGTAAACAAACAATAATTATACAAATAATGATTCAAGTATAAATGTCCCAACAATGTCTCAATGGTGAAAAATAATAAAATGAAGTTGGAACATATTAAAACCACATGATACACCCCAAAAGTATTGAAAATTATAAAATATGGGGTAGATTACTCACATTAGTCCAATAAGGAATGTGCGTGTTGTACGATAGACGGCTCGGGTCAAAACGACGTGGAACCTATTATAATTAGTAGTTTTGGTTTAGGAATCGATAAATGGGAATATAGTATTAATAAAAATAATTTAGACACATATTATTATATTAGATGAATTAACAATTATCCAAATTTTGTTTTGCATATTAATGTATTTATATGTTAAATGAATTTTAAATTGAATTAATTACTTTGCTTAATTAATTTATATTTTCACTTTAGGAAATATTTTAATAATTTCTTATTAAAATAATAACTAGTCAAATTATAAGTATTTACAGATTTTATATATTATAAACAATTATTTATATGAAATAATCATTAAAATGCTTTTTTACATGCTTAGATATTTAGGAAAATGGTTTTAAATACTAAACAATAATGAAACATTCTGAAATTATCAGAAAATAATTATTTCATAAAATAGTAATTACTGTAAAATTTTCATATTTTTCTTAACTGCTTTAGTATTTATTTAGTATTTTAATGATTAAACAACAACAAAATTCGGGAAAAATAATAAATGATCCCTAAAAATTCTGGAAAATTAACCATAGTTTTCTAACATTATATTGAGCCTACTGTAAATATTTTGTATATTTTGGACTAAGGGAAGTATTTCTTATGTTTTTCATTATTAACTAATCAATAAAATTATAAATAATAGGAAAATATTAAGAGAAATTAATTAGACTTTTTATTTATGATTACCATGTTATATATGATATTATGATAAGGTGTTATAATTTTTGGACATGTGTAGCTATTTATTATCAATTTAAAGCATTAAATAAACATTAAATCAGGAAAAATAAGGAAACATTCTTACAAAAATCTGTAAATTTAGTCATGGAGTCTTTAATATGTGAATAAGGTGCGAAAAATATAAAAGCTAGTTTTTAACATACATAACTATATTTTGCAATTTATTTATCAACAACAAAATAAAATACAAAATAAGCATCAAACAGTAATATAAATGCATGAAACTTTATAAATTATGTTTTCTCAGTTTATGAGTCATCCCATAATTTTCTCAGAATTTATTGAATATAAAAAGTATTTTATATGAATTATTGCCCTATTTTAGTGCAATAATTATAATAATTCGATAAAAATGAGTTAATTTCTGAAAATTTCCAGAACTTCTTATTTTATTAATGGAATTCTGAGAAAAATCAGGTTTATACATAAAATGAGTTTTAGATATTTTGGTGGATTTAATTTGTTTCATGTATGAATTTGAAACTTTTAACAACATACCTTGAGGAATGCTTCAAGAGGGATGAAGATTTGAGTATGAGGGATTGTTCTTGGCTGGAAAATGAAGCTTTCTTGGAGAAATTTCGAGATTGAGAGTGAGAGAAAGAATAGAGAGGGTTTGAGTGGTGATGAGAATAATGTGGTGAGAGAAAAAGGAAAGGAAAGATGATGGGAGGTGTGAGTGGGAGACCATGGGAATATCTTTTGGCTTTTGGTGGTCTTCATAATTTTCCACTAGCACAAGCATCTTAAGATTTTTATAAAATTTAATGTAGTGTTTATAAAAATAGAGTTTTATAAAAAAATAGGTTATTATTTGATTATAACAATCTACTTTGATTTGAAGTTTAATTATAGCATTCAAGTTTGATTCTTTTAATTTAATTAGAGAATTATACTTTTATTTGATTATAATATGGTATCATAATTTAATTTGATTATAGTTATAACGTTATACTATGCTATATTGCTATTAACATCAATTTATAACGTAGTGTATGAGTTTTGATCCTATTAGCGTCAAGTAATCTCGATTAGGGTTTATTAGATTTCCAATTGGGTTGGGTTGACCCGAATCCATTTTAGGCGGATGTCACAGTCTCCCCTACTTTAGGAAATTTCGTCCCGAAATTTAATAAGAAAGTACATTAAGAGAAAAGATGCGGGTATTTGGTACGCATATGATCCTCACGCTCCCATGTATACTTGGGTCCACGTGCCGACTGCCACCTGACCTTGACCAGGGGAATGCGACTTCTTTTGAGTTGCTTTTCCTTCCGGTCGGCAATTTCCAAGGGTTTCTCGATAAATTGCATTGTCTCGTCAATTTGGATATCCTCGAGAGGAACATGAAGGTTCTCGTCTGCTAAACACTTTTTGAGGTTAGCTATATGAAATAGTGGGTGAACTTTCTGAAGCTCTGTTGGTAGATCCAACTCATAGGCTACTGGTCCGATCCTTTTCAGGATCTTAAACGGGCCTACGTAGCGTGGTGCCAATTTACCCTTGCGTCCAAATCGAACCACACCTTTCCATGGGGATACTTTTAACATGACCATGTCACCCACGATAAATTCAAGCGGTTTGCATCGCTTGTCGGCATAACTCTTTTGTCGGCTACGAGCTGTGAGAAGGTTATTGCGAATCTGAGTGATTTTGTCGGTTGTTTCCTGGATAAGCTCAGGACCAACGATTGGAGAATCCACTGTTGCGCGAATTACGTGAGACTCCCCAATTTCATGCCAGCAAATAGGAGATCGGCATTTACGGCCATACAATGCCTCAAATGGTGGCATCCCGATGCTAGAATGATAACTGTTATTATAGGAGAATTCCACCAACGGTAAATGAGAGTCCCAGTTTCCACCGAAATCTAAGACACACGCCCTCAACATATCTTCGAGTGTTTGAATTGTCCTCTCAGATTGACCATCGGTCTGAGGATGATAGGCGGTACTGTATGTATGTATATATGTATGTATATGTATGTATGTATATGTATGTATGTTTGTAATGTCATTTTATAGCTGATACGCATAAGAGGAATAAAATATGCAAGATACAGGTGGACCACGAGCTGTATATACGCCAGGTGAGTAGGTTCTAATCCATTATTATGATATTATTTAATTAAATGTTCTTTGAATTATTTCCACTTTCAGGAGAATTTTTTTTTTATAAAGGGTCTTTTCGTTTTCCCTGTCCTTATCGGAGTTAAGCAGTGAATGTTGAAAAAAATAGCACTTTGGGTAGTCGAAAGGTCGCATCTACTGTAGATGGTTGAATTTTTTTTTTTTTTGATCCACTTATAGATAGTTTAACGGATTACAATCCATTCATGGACGAGCACTTAACGAATAGTGAGATTATCCCCATGAATCAAGGATTCATGGCTAGCATACAGAATGACAATCAACTACAGGTGATTCATAACGATAGTGTTGGAATGAATCCCGAGTTTGAGGGAGGTTTTCAATACCATAATCACCTTCAGATGATTCAAAGAAATCTAGAGGGATTTCAAAACCCTGGGTTCATAGCTGAAAATCAACAGTTACTGTCGACGTCAGATACTAATGTTATTGCACCAAAGTTTATCTTTGGTCAGGATCATGCTCAATTGATCCTAAATGACAATAGCACAACCGGATTTGATTCTTTGAGTCCAAGAACTACAGTAGTTGGCAGTGGAAGTGGTTCTAGACAGCCATTAAGTAAGAAAGCAATAACTCAGCACTTTAACAAGCCTCTTTTGGAAGCTGCAAAGGAACTCAACGTTGGATCAACCCAGTTGAAGAATCGTTGTAGAGAGTTAGGAATACCAAAATGGCCTCGAAGACAGCTTAAGAGTCTAGAAACTCTTATTAACAATACTCAGGTTAAAAATTGCATTTTTTTTTTCAAAATTTTAGTACCATGAGATTGTATTGACTGAAGGTATTTATGTAACAGGAATTGAATAATATTGCTAATGAAGCAGACGTAATACTTGGTATAGAAAATGAGAAAAAAGCAATATTCGAGGGTTCCAGTTCGAAGATGACTGATACCACAAAGAAATTTAGGCAAGCTGTCTTTAGAGATGTTTACAGGAAACGAAAGGCCGAGGAGATGGAGGAAACTTCATCAGGGACCCATGTACAGCAGCAATCTTTGCCATCCGGTTCTGCTATAGATGTTGATTTACTTGGGCATGTAAATGATGAAGGCTCACATCCTATAATAGAAAGTACGGTTATTCCTATTCTTCAGGAAGGTCCAAGTCAAGTACTTTTTGATGAAGATTGGAGTTTCTTAGAACAGGAAGATATGAATCTTGATTTACTTGAGAATGTAAATGATGAAATTTCACATCCTATGATAGAAGGTATGACCATTCCTATTCTTCAGGAAGGTCTAAGTCAAGTACCTTCTAATTCTGATATGAGTGGTTTTAACCCTGACTTTCTCAAGATCATAAGTGAAGAGAAAACAGAAGACTTAACAGGTGAGATAGCCTGCTTTCGGCGTTCAGATTGAATTCCAACATTAGTCTAATGAAACCGTTGGTACCGTTCCTGTTTCCGTTTATGCCATTAATGCTAATGTTTGTCATGGCGGCTGCCACAACGACATGAAATATAACGGTGTCCACCAGTGGAGTCATCGGTCGATCTGTTGATGGTGTGATGGTATGTTGGTTACTTTGACAAGGTGGCATTCTTGTGCTATTGAGATTAAAGATGGAATGATTGTAGGTTTTCGATAATAGTTATTTGTCAGATATTATCGACCATGTAAGGGTAGGGGTATAACATGTACATAAAATGTCTAGATGTATGGTTCTATAGTATTATAAAATAATCCTATAGTATTTTAGATTTGTATTCTGTTTTAGAGTTTATTTGTATATGGTTATTGATAAGTTTTTAGACTTGTTGTTCACTACAATTATTCCTAAACACATGTTAGTCATACCTTGGACCAATAGAGTTGATCAGGCTCTATTTATCCTAGATATGATTACATAACTATCTAGGCCTACTCGTAGTGTTCAACTCATCTTATTACTCTTGTATTGTTTTGGTTATGACACTGTTCTAGTATGTATGTACTTGTACTTATACTTTATAAAAATATCATTGTATTGGGCACCTTCTGGGCTTTCCATGGGTGTTAAATGTGAATCATGTAGCATTTGCATGGGCCCCCATAATACTAAGTTTTCACATATTTTCCCACTTCTAGGACCATTAGGGAACTTAATAGTCCAATGAGTTGGCCATTTTAGAGTGTATCCTTTCGGATACGTTTGATAAGGTCGGGTATTTTGATGGCTCAAAAGTAATGTGAATGACGCGCTTTGGCCTATAGGTTTGGGAACTCTCGCCTTTGGTCCCCAGGTAAGCAAACTGGTCCCTCGGTTGATTGGGATGTATACGAATGCTTACCTAGTCAGGACTTTCGGGCTACCGGCACCTCCCCCTTCCAGTTACTACGCGTCCATTACTATGATCCTACCCAACTAGAGTGGATGACTTGGAATTTCCTATGAGTTCTAAGGATTATATATGTATAATTTTTTTTTTTGAAACCACTTGAGTATGTGTGTGATTTTCAGAGAAAGAAGAGAAAATTTACAAGTGTATGCACACATATAAGTGTCATGAGTAATACGTAAGCACATAAGGGAGCAATTAGCACACAAAGGTATTCCTAGAATTTTCTAAGTGCGAATTGCATGCAGTTGTGTGTGCATTTTATAAACTAGCATACGAGAGGACCCTAGAGGCTATAGACTAGGTCAAGGCAATTAACCTAATTCCCTATAGTCAAGGGCTCTGATACCAATCTGTCACACCCCGATCCGTGGCGGAATCGATCAAGGCGTGATATATTGTTCAAAGTCTCATGACAACTATGTTATAATATGATTAGATTCAATTAAGTACTAAGTATGCAAACAAAATCCACAACATACAAATACAAATCCAAATACAACAACATTTATTACATGAAATTTAAATAGTATTGTGGGTTTCTAAGGTACACCCTACTTTTCATCAACTTCATTCTTCAAATCTGCATCATGGGTAAAAACAGGTCAACTACGAGAGTTGGTGAGTAATCTAGTTTTAATAACGAAAATTGTGACTTTGAATAATTTGAAATTTGTTTTCTTTTGAAGTTGGCAAACAAGTGTTATTGAGATAACAATTTATAAATCAAAAATTGATTAACAAATGATAACAACAACAATAAGTCCTCACCCTATATATACATATAAGTATATATATAGGATGGAGCATCTAATCATCATACACACTCAACCACGTGCAATCAATCACCTTAGCGTCCCAAGGCGGGGTGGTCAACCCAATAGCGCTATTATTGTCCATAACGTACCTCAAGAATACGGGCATAGTCATGGAGATTAGACTAAAAATGATAATGCACTACAAGTACATGTAGCGTAAACAAACAATAATTATACAAATAATGATTCAAGTATAAATGTCCCAACAATGTCTCAATGGTGAAAAATAATAAAATGAAGTTGGAACATATTAAAACCACATGATACACCCCAAAAGTATTGAAAATTATAAAATATGGGGTAGATTACTCACATTAGTCCAATAAGGAATGTGCGTGTTGTACGATAGACGGCTCGGGTCAAAACGACGTGGAACCTATTATAATTAGTAGTTTTGGTTTAGGAATCGATAAATGGGAATATAGTATTAATAAAAATAATTTAGACACATATTATTATATTAGATGAATTAACAATTATCCAAATTTTGTTTTGCATATTAATGTATTTATATGTTAAATGAATTTTAAATTGAATTAATTACTTTGCTTAATTAATTTATATTTTCACTTTAGGAAATATTTTAATAATTTCTTATTAAAATAATAACTAGTCAAATTATAAGTATTTACAGATTTTATATATTATAAACAATTATTTATATGAAATAATCATTAAAATGCTTTTTTACATGCTTAGATATTTAGGAAAATGGTTTTAAATACTAAACAATAATGAAACATTCTGAAATTATCAGAAAATAATTATTTCATAAAATAGTAATTACTGTAAAATTTTCATATTTTTCTTAACTGCTTTAGTATTTATTTAGTATTTTAATGATTAAACAACAACAAAATTCGGGAAAAATAATAAATGATCCCTAAAAATTCTGGAAAATTAACCATAGTTTTCTAACATTATATTGAGCCTACTGTAAATATTTTGTATATTTTGGACTAAGGGAAGTATTTCTTATGTTTTTCATTATTAACTAATCAATAAAATTATAAATAATAGGAAAATATTAAGAGAAATTAATTAGACTTTTTATTTATGATTACCATGTTATATATGATATTATGATAAGGTGTTATAATTTTTGGACATGTGTAGCTATTTATTATCAATTTAAAGCATTAAATAAACATTAAATCAGGAAAAATAAGGAAACATTCTTACAAAAATCTGTAAATTTAGTCATGGAGTCTTTAATATGTGAATAAGGTGCGAAAAATATAAAAGCTAGTTTTTAACATACATAACTATATTTTGCAATTTATTTATCTACAACAAAATAAAATACAAAATAAGCATCAAACAGTAATATAAATGCATGAAACTTTATAAATTATGTTTTCTCAGTTTATGGGTCATCCCATAATTTTCTCAGAATTTATTGAATATAAAAAGTATTTTATATGAATTATTGCCCTATTTTAGTGCAATAATTATAATAATTCGATAAAAATGAGTTAATTTCTGAAAATTTCCAGAACTTCTTATTTTATTAATGGAATTCTGAGAAAAATCAGGTTTATACATAAAATGAGTTTTAGATATTTTGGTGGATTTAATTTGTTTCATGTATGAATTTGAAACTTTTAACAACATACCTTGAGGAATGCTTCAAGAGGGATGAAGATTTGAGTATGAGGGATTGTTCTTGGCTGGAAAATGAAGCTTTCTTGGAGAAATTTCGAGATTGAGAGTGAGAGAAAGAATAGAGAGGGTTTGAGTGGTGATGAGAATAATGTGGTGAGAGAAAAAGGAAAGGAAAGATGATGGGAGGTGTGAGTGGGAGACCATGGGAATATCTTTTGGCTTTTGGTGGTCTTCATAATTTTCCACTAGCACAAGCATCTTAAGATTTTTATAAAATTTAATGTAGTGTTTATAAAAATAGAGTTTTATAAAAAAATAGGTTATTATTTGATTATAACAATCTACTTTGATTTGAAGTTTAATTATAGCATTCAAGTTTGATTCTTTTAATTTAATTAGAGAATTATACTTTTATTTGATTATAATATGGTATCATAATTTAATTTGATTATAGTTATAACGTTATACTATGCTATATTGCTATTAACATCAATTTATAACGTAGTGTATGAGTTTTGATCCTATTAGCGTCAAGTAATCTCGATTAGGGTTTATTAGATTTCCAATTGGGTTGGGTTGACCCGAATCCATTTTAGGCGGATGTCACATGGGTCCCAAAACAAGGAGAAGCGCGAAACTTGCTTCTAGAAGATAGCCATTATAGCCGATATGCAGTTCATCCGGGCAGTACCAAGATGTATCGGACGTTAAAACCGATGTATTGGTGGCCTGGAATGAAAAGAGACATTGGAAGATATGTGGAAAGATGTTTGACTTGTCTGCAAGTTAAGTCAAACCATCAGAAACCGTATGGAGAAATACAGCCATTGCCGATTCCAGAGAAGAAATGGGACCATATTACTATGGATTTTGTGACAAAGTTGCCACGGACACCTCGAGGTTATGATTCTATATGGGTGATTGTGGATCGATTGACCAAATCGGCACAATTTATACCATATAAGGAAAAGTACAGAGTAGATCAACTGGCTAAAATCTACATTGATGAGGTGATTTGTCGGCATGGACTCCCAGCATCGATAGTATCGGACCGAGATAGTAGATTTACTTCCCATTTTTGGCAAAGTCTTCAAGAGCAAATGGGTACGAAAGTACTTATGAGTACCGCATATCACCCGCAGACCGATGGTCAGAGTGAAAGAACAATACAAACTTTGGAAGATATGTTGAGGACTTGTGTCATAGACTTCGGTGGAAGCTGGGAAGATCATCTACCTTTAGTGGAATTCGCGTACAATAACAGCTATCATTCCAGCATTCAGATGGCCCCGTATGAAGCATTGTATGGAGCACCGTGTCGTACTCCGACCTGCTGGACTGAAGTTGGGGAAAAGCCGTTGGCTGGACCCGAAATTGTAGCACAGACGGAAGAAAAGATCAAATTGATACGCGAAAACTTGAAGGTAGCTCAGAATAGACAGAAACAGTATGCAGACAAGCGGGTGAAACCGATAGAATTCCAAGTAGGAGATATGGTTATGCTCAAAGTATCCCCTTGGAAGGGCTTAATCCGTTTTGGGAAGAAAGGGAAGTTGAGTCCTCGCTTCATTGGACCCTTCCGTATATCTCAAAGGGTTGGAGCCGTGGCGTATAGATTGGAGTTACCTGATGAACTTCATGGTATACATGATGTATTCCATGTGTCCCATTTGAGGAAAACCTTATTTGATAAGTCTCAACAAGTACCTCTTGCCGAAATTGAGGTGGATGAAAAGCTGAGATACCCGGAACAACCCGAGCGGGTGCTAGACCGCAAGATAAGACAGCTTAGAAACAAGAAGATCAGCATGGTGAAAGTACTTTGGCGTCATCACAAAGGTTCCGACATGACGTGGGAGACCGAAAGTGAGATGAGGGAGAAATATCCTCAACTTTTTGGATGATTTCGGGGACGAAATCTCTTAAAGGAGGGGAGAATTTGTAACGCCGAAAATGTATTTATTATATAATTATTGTAAAAAGGGCAAAATGGTCATTTTACCTCAAAAGGGTAATTTGGTCTTTTGGACAAAAAAGGACTTGTTTGGTAATAATATTTTGAGTCTTGGACTGAAATTATGTCATAATGTTTGTAAATTGTGGCAAAAGTCCTAAATATGCAACTCTAGTGACTAAAATGTAAATTCTGGAAGTATAAAAGCTTGGAAGCTTCTTCCAATGTGTGCAGAATTTTGAGCTTACGGGAGAGAGCTTGCATTGTACGGGTTCAAGATTTCTGGAAGGTTTAAGCTTGGATTTCGAGTCTAGGCTTGGTATTGAAGAATTTGAGGCATAGAAAGTAAGTATTTCATGTTTTTGACTAGTTTGTTCTTGATGGATTTTTTAGTCCAAACTGAAATTCGAAATTTCAGTGAATTTCATGGTGTTTATTCATGATTTCTGAGTTTTAATATGATCATTAGATGAGTTTATAACAAGTGAAACCATTGGATTTGATCAAGTGGAAGTTTTGGGGTTTTTGGAAATATGAACCCTAATTCTTCATTTTGATGAATTGAATTGGTTTCAATGGTTAAAAACCTTGTTTTTATGGAGGGTTTTGACCTGGGAATGAACCCCAAGTGATTAAGAACAAAAATAAGCACTTAAAATGACAAAACAGCAAGCTACAGTGCAAAATTCGCGACTGGACAGGAGCTCTGCACAGGCGATGGGCGCGGTGCGCCCCTATCCAGGCGCGGCGCGCCTATAGGCAGACCCTGGACAGAAACTTTGAAATGCTATCTTTTGTTTGGCTTGTCCGATTAAGCTCAAACTTGAACCGTAGACTTATTATGGTCTGAAAAGTTTGGGAAAATTTTTAGATTGAGTTTCCGACCCCTCGGGAGCACTGTAGACCGATCCAAATGCCTCGGTGAATAGTAAAATTCATATAAAGTTAGTAAACGGAAAGTTTATTAACTAGGCATTGTTTGTAACAATGTTTTATTGAACTCTATTGTATTAGAGTTAATTGGAATGATTATTAACCTATAATCATTTTGAAAATAAATGGAATTATAGGTACGGGACAAAAATCTACGGACTTCGTTGGAAAGCAAGGAACAACACACGCTAGTTGTAGCAAGCCTTCAGGTGAGTAATCTTGATTATATCTAGTATGATATATTGGTGCAGCCTTGTTGGCTAAGATTACTATCTTTGATATTAAATGGTACAGCCTTGTTGGCTATGACTCCGGTGCGGCCTTCGGGCTATGTCTCCGATGTGGCCTTGTTGGCTATGACTCCGGTGCGGCCTTTGGGCTATGTCTCCGATGCGGCCTTCGGGATATGATTTTAGTGCGGCCTTCGGGCTAGGATATCCGGTGCGGCCTTCGGGCTATGACTCCGATGTGGCCTTCGGGCTATGATCACGGTGCGGTCAGTGATGACCATGATTTTGGGACAGAAATTGTTTAAGAGTTTAATTGTTATTATTTTCTTGTATATGTTTATCTGATTGCTAGATTACTCATTAGGCTTTATAGCTCACAGTTTGTTGATATGTCCCTGCAGGTGAGCGTGACCCTGCTAAAGGAAAAGATAAAGTCCGTGACTGAGGGCTTAATGTTGAAGTGACGACCCGGCTTAAGAATGTATAATATTTATGTATTGTACTCCGTGATACACTTGTACTCGTATTTTGTTAACTAATACCCCTTACTTATGGTTTTGATTGTAAAATATTTGGTTTGTAAAATAAAAAATTTTTGGGGTGTTTTTGTTAATAAGTCGGGTGTTACATCTGCCACTAGGACCCCGCAAGGGGGCGCAACCCCCTTAACCCCCACTATTAGGTCATACTGGTATCAACTTAGTCTTATACAAGTGTGTACTCTCGTACCTCCTAACTTGTATTAGAACTAAAGTACGAACCATTAAAATACTTATTAGTTCTACTATAGTAAAATGTAAAGGTGACACTAAAATCACCAACACATAATACCAATTACTTAAACAAAACAAGTTTTAAAAGTTATGCAAGGGTATTATAGTTATATCAAGAGATAAAGATTAAGGTTTAGACTAATTCAAACATGTCAATAACAGAGTCTTCTACATATCATATAGCTTCTTAAATATTTAAGTCGCCAGGAAAGCCTAGTGAATAATACTAGGATTAAACATCATAAAAAGATTATACAAATGTACACAAACTTCATATACAAACATCACAAATCATACATAATCAAAACTCAATAAAATCAACAAGAAACTCATTTTGGAGAAAATATTGTTAAGGATCAACATGTTGTTGATAGCATTAAAACTCGTATAAACATCATAAAAAGAAAACGAAATGTATGGAAAGGAAACATACAAAAAGAAACTAAGTATCTCAAAGTCCAAATCCTCTCATCATGTATTCTTATATTCTCCTATATGTTCTTTTATCTTCTTAAGGGTAATGGTTATACAAAGCACGATTGTAAAAAATAACATTGAGCACAAGCTTACATCTTAGGCCTTATAAAATCATATACTTGTATGCTATGTGACACATTAACCACCACATGTTACCACATGATGGGTTTACAAGACCCAACACGCTATGAGGCGACATAGGGCACCGACAAAAACTTGAAACTCGTATAGGATATCCAAGAATCGGATATAACGTGTACATACCTCACAAGTCTCGTATCCCAAATCCAAATAAATGGATACACATGATCATAATTTGTGTAATCTCCATTAAGTCGGACGTCCCTATTAAAAGCTCATTATCAAGACTCATTTACTCAAATATATCATAGAGTAGTAAATATAGTAACACACATTTCGTAGTATTAGGAACATAAAATCCGTAAGGAAAGTACAATTACATAAGGGGACATTGTGCTCATATAGTCAGCGGCGGATCTATAACTTTTTAGCCAGGGTCACCATTATCCCTCTAAAAAATCGAGACTTCAAGAAGGGTCTTTTAGTATTTTTTTTTTTTTTTTGAAATGCAATGTTCTTAATTTAGGACAATAATAATGATAACCGCAATAGAAAAACTTAGATATGGTTCCTACTAAGTGGGGTCATTTCCCCCTTCTTGGCAAAGGCTAGATCCACCCCTGCGTATAGTAATGTACTCACCTCAGGAAGGTAAACAATCTTTTATATGGCATTACTAAGCATAAGGAAAGTAAAAGATCACATATATAAACACAAACAAAATAAGTAATAAACATTAGTTAACATATAACATGCTAATCAAGGTTACTAAACTTAACTAACTTATTTTAACTCTTAAATATTTAATACATATACGGATATACCTAAGCAAGCAAAAAAGCAACCAAATGATCGTCTGATGCCTTAAGGTAAAGCTATGAAACTTTTGTGATATTTGACAGACCATCACATAGATCGTGTGGATTTTGCCATGCAATTCGCATGACCATGTAATGCTCAGCAAGGCCAAAAATCTGGTAAATGTCCCAAACAACATCCTACTTTGTTTAACTTAATTCCAACTCCTCAATTCTAGTTTTAATGACTAAAGGTGATTATGATTGATCCAAAGCTTAACTTAATTATTTTAAAAAATTATAATTCATATCATTAACTTAGTTAATCCATTAATTAAATAAATTGTCTATTGCATCTTAGATTCAAGCTTCCAAACTCAAATTACGATCCTTAGATTAAAATCTTGTCACCAATTTAAACTTAAAAAGAAAAAATCTAACTCAAAATTACAATATAACACCAATTCCATGATCAATTTCAGATTCAAAAGAATCAAGGAGTGATTTATTATGCCAGGATTCAAAAATAACAACCAAAGCTTCACAACCATCATTTCAGCCATAGAGTTGGACTAATTCCAATAGATTAACAACAGAACACCAAAATCTATTCCTAAACACATAGAAACCTAGAGTTTCACCATAAATTCTAGATTAGTGAGTCATGGAAAGTGATTCACCACTGATGGAAGCTCAAATACCACAACTAAGCATTCAAAATGGAGAATAATACCAACTTTCAAGCTTCTCTTTAAGGACTTAGGCTAGCTAGAATCATATTGGATCTTATTTCCCTTCATAAAAGTTGACTTTTACTTCAACTCCGAGCGTTTCCACTCTATTCTCTTTCCCCAAAAATGTTCCAAATGAATGGAGAGAGTCCAACGATGGCTTAAGATCTAAACTTTTACCATTTGGCAAAACTAGCTCCTCGACTTCCATTTTCTGAAAAAGTACCTAAGTTGAGAATTTTCTTAATATATCAAAGTTATTATCTTCTTGTTTAACCCCAAACAATCGATATCCTTACAAAAAAGCCCAATTCTAATACAAGGATTAAGTCGGGTTACATACTTCGACTTCAAGTCTTGAAAAGTCAACTCTAATCTTCAAAACTCACAAACTTCGGTTCTAACCTTCTAAATAAACATTTCTAATTAACTAACGTTATTTTAATTTAAATTTAAGTTAATTTATTTGTTTAAATTTACACCTAAAAGTCAAAGCTTTTAATCCAAAATTTTCGGTGTTAAGGCCCCACTTATTTCACTCACACATATATTCTTGGTTGCATCACACAAATTAAAAGTTTTACAAGGAGTTGACATAGAAAATTGGTAACGAAGACAATTTGGTGAATAGAAAACAACTATTAAATTTATCAATAATGATTTATTATTCATGGAAACCGACCCATGTTGAAAAAAGGCTCGCCCTTTTATTTATAATTATTATTATAATTTTGTAAACGTAATGGCCATGCTAATCGGCGGTTTCACATGTTAACCAAAATGCTGCCATTCTTTGTGTTCTTTATAAGAATAAAGATTCAACGATACACATTTTTCCCCTAAACGTAAAGATATACGGAGTAATTTAAAGAGATCTAGATAAGTTAAAAAATTAAAATATACATAAAATATATTTATGGTACAAACTTAATGTTAGAGTTAGATATGAATCACCTTATATGTTTAGCAAAGAAAGAAAATAAAAGAAAAGAATGAGAAAAAAAGGGAAGGGAAAGAAACAACATGTTATATTTTCATGTTCCCGAGTTGAAAAAAAATAAAAAGAAAATGAACATTTTAGATGTTCTCGAGTGGAAAGAAAAAGAGCGAAAATTTATATTTAAGTCTTTTTTTATCAGTCACTTCATTTCTCTCTAAATCATTCCAAATCGGAAGGAAAGTTAGTAGGGAATATTATCTCTTCTATTCCTTTCTCTTCTTTCTATTTTTTCCATAAAAACACTTTAGAACATTAATTTTTTTTTCAGTTCCATCCACTTCTCTCATTTCTCTTCTTAAATGAAAATCGGGAACGCAATGTATAGGGAAAGAAGGGTATACACTAGGAAGGAAGTGGCATTGTGTGTTTTATATGAGTTAATGGTTTAATTTCTTAAATTATAGAGGAGAGGGGAGGATAGTTTTGTCGTTTTAACTAATAATGGAAATAATAAAATTTTACTCTTTAACGGTTTAGCCTCACCTTTAGGATTATGAAAATCATTTCAACATATATTGCTATGAATTTTAACGGAGTTAATTCCAAAAAATTTAAAAACCAAAAATGTTACGTTATCCATATTCATGATCACAACATATCCAATCATTTGTCAACATATAGTTTCTTTCTTTATATACATAATAATACAACCATATTAATTTTAATCCACTTTATTGAGAACACAATACAACCCAATTTTTTATCATTATAAAATAATAAAGTATATATTAATATTAATTTTTTATTTCTAAAGAAAAAAAGTAATTTTGGTCTACTTTACTTTTTATATTTAAAAAGACAGTGCTTAATTTATGATTTATAAAGTTTTTAAATAAGCACCACAAAAACTCAACATGCAAACAATGAGAATGGCTTCATGGTTGGACCCAATAGGTTACACTCACTTCACCTTTTTTTTTTTTTTTTCTTAATTTCTTTTGTTACATTGATAACCCAGTCACCAACGTGAATAGTATTTAAAAAAATATATTTCATTACGTCTTTCTTGGGTTACAGCAAAATACATGAAACAAACGCACATTATTATAAACATACATTTTTTATGGTTAAGGTTATAAATGACTAGCAAATTATTTAATTTCTATAAAACATCATTAACTTTTAAGACATATCATAAATGAGAAAACGCACTATTTGTTTTGTTCACTAAAAACATTTTATAGATACAAAATTCTAATGTACTTGGTACTTACCATATGATAATCCCTTTTTTAAGATGATGTTTTTATTGAAATAAAAAACTGTTATCCATTATAACATTAACTTTATTTTTTTAATATTCCAAAAGTAGAAAACAAAATTAGCAACTTTTGGACCGAGTAAGTAGGAATTTCATGTAATTCTTTACCGGTTATTGCCGGTAACCTGAGAAAGTGGCCGCCTCGAGGTTGAACAACTATTTCGCTGATTTGTTCAGATTTTTGTCTTCTCCTAACGGTCATCTTTCCTGCCACTGGTCACGTGGAACGCAAACATTCTACCTCCTTCCATTTTATTTTTTGTTGCATAATTATAATCTGATGTTCCTCTTTAGCAATAAAAAATAATAAAACATTAATTGTACCAGTAAACTGGGTATCCACTATCCAATGTGGATTTGAATATTGGATATTGTTTTTTAATTAGTTTGCAAAAGCCTCGTAAATCAAGGTACTGATTTTTTAAAATTTAAATGGTATTTTCAAACTATTAATCCTATGTTTTGATAAAAACAACAAATTATACGTCAAATTAGAAAATACAAAAAATCTACTTACAGTGTTATAACTTTATGCAAATAACAAAAAACATCTACATAAAAGATAACAAAGAAAGAGAAAATAGTAAATTAGACTAATTATTTGATATATTTTCACAAGGCCTGCAAAAATCACGAACCACGTCGTTTCATGTGATTTACGCAGGGGGTTGGCGGCTCGCGAAATGTATGGGCCCAAAAATGTTGTGTATAACCTAACAAATTCGAAAAATGGTATTTGGAGTTTTAGATTTTCGGGGGTACCTACAAAAAATTGGATTTTCTCACGTGCCTCCTACGAAAATCTAATTTTCTCAGGTGGTAGATTTTTGCAGGCATACTCTATGAAAATCTCAGTACATTCTGCAAAAACGCAAGTACTTTCTAAAAAAAGCATGTGTTTCCCTGAATATCGTACTGAGAAAAAGTGTATTCATATTGTGAAATTCGTACTGCAGAATTTAGACATCCGTACCGTGCATAATGTGATTATTTCATAAAAAATTAAATTGTTTAATATTTTTAACAAATAATTTTTCTTGGTATATTTTTCTAAGAAAAAACATACAAAGATAAGAAAAAAATTACTTCTAACTGTTCAGATGAATATTATGTATGGCTTGTGTGGGTGGTTCTTGACAATCCATGAATGAAAAACTTCATCATATTAAGCCATTTGTTACAAATTATGACAGATTTTTCTACATATATGAACTTATCATATTTATTACATTTGGTTAAGATGAATACGAGTATGAAGAACAAAACTAATGTTCGGTTGTCTTTCCAACACCCTATATTGAAGTATGTTATAGAGATAGTTGATGAAAGTGCTGCAAAACATTTGAAAAAGGTTATTGAGAAAGTCTCGACTGTTGTGCATGTGTACGTATTAGATAGTGAACAGGTGGTAGACGTTCAAACTATAAAATACAATGCAGCAAACTGAGCAATTGTTGACCGAAACCAATTTGTAAAGGTCTGCTAATGTAAGATCTACTGGTAGAGGAAAAAGCTCCATCGAAAATCGATCCAGCAGAAGAGGTAGCAATAATCAGGTAGATATCAAAACCTCTAAACCACAAAATGCTTGACTCATCTTGTATGTCGATCCAAAAACTTATTCTTTATGATGATGTTTGTACGTGTCCCATCGATGATACGCATGGTGGTAACGACGATGATACAAATTAAAAAGAGGTACTTTCGTTGGTCGATGATACCAACTTAGTTCCTTATGAGGAGTCGGTAGATTTTTGTATTGGCATTTCTGACATTGATGCGTGATATAAAAATTGAGTGGTCGGATGACGAATACACATACAAATAAACTTCATCTAATGGTATGCCTCCTACACCATAATATCCAGACCCGATATATACATCGATTGCTTTCACACAACCTAAACTTGAGTGAAAAGATTAAAAACCTACAAATTTCAAAGACAATTCACTTTTTCAACTAGCCTTAGGCCCGAAAAGTGTTAATGATGGTTTTTAATACAAAATTGTAAGATCGAATGAACAAAGGTTTCAAGCATCCAGCTACTAGGAGAATTGCAGTTAATGTATGTCAGTTGTAAGAGTGAAGAATACTAAGATGTTCCAGGTCAGAAAACATGTGGATTAACGTACTTATTCTTCAACCCAATTGAATCCAAACTGTCACCAAGCAAATAAGAAAGTATCAGATCATTTAGTTGTGGAGGTATTGAGTAGTGATCATAGCTGAGTGTAACATGGAACCTACATCCAATGGGATTTCATTTCGTAATACAAAATTAATATATCATACAAACAAGCATGGCGTGCGAACGAGCATGCACTTAAGCTTTTACAGGGGTCCCGTAAGGATTCATTTTCTAAACTCCTAGTGTATTGCTACAACCTGAAGAAACATAATCCTAATGTCGTAGCATACATACAGACCGATGATGAAGACAGCTTCAGAGAACACAATAACACTACCTTCATCGAAGAAGAGCTAGATCTTACCCCCCGCTCTTCGTTTTCTTCTTAAGATGCATTCAGATTTGCCAGAGGGGTTCATTAGATTAGGGTGTTTCTTTCCATCATTGCAGGTTTCATCTTTGCGATGATTTCTAGGTTTGGTGGTCAAGAAAGGAGGTGAGATATCAGGTTTCATCTATTGGAATATTTTAAGGTTCGATTGTGGATAACAATGGTTGTTTTGGTGGTGGCGGTGATAGGGAAACATATGAGAATGACAGAGGAGGCGGAGAAGGTGGGTTGCGTGGTCGGGAAGACATTGAAAGGAGCAAAGTGTTTCTAGATGTGATACATATCTTTGGGAAAAGTTTCCTTTTGTATACTCGGTGTAAGTTTACATATTTAGTCCTTTTAGTTTATATGGTATATTAATTTTGGTCTAATGACGAAAAGGATTTTTATAGTAGATTTAACATAAATTTCTATCAGTGGCAGGGAAAATGACCAACCATGAGAGATTTTGAAACCACAAAGATTATATGTATCGATTTCTCAACATTTAAACCAAAAAAGCTATTTACAGTCAGCCACAAGGGCCAAAACTATAATTAATTAGCTAAAATATAAATACATGTCTGATTGGGTTAGTTTCATCAAAAAGGAACTTTTTGCTAAGTATTATAAAATAACTAACCAATAAATTTGACTCAAAATAATATTAACTAGTGGGAGCCCGTGCTCCGCACGGGTTCAGGATTGTTTTAGCAGGTGTTTGTTGTGTGTATTTAATTTGGTTAATTTTGTTCGGGCTTGAATAGGGACAAAATGTGAGAAATCTTTGAATAGAAAACATTTTGGAAGGTGCAATGGTGTAGTATTAAAAAATAAAAGTAGGATGCTATCCTAAACAAAAAAATGAAAGTACATTGCTGTTTCTTGCAAATTAATATGTAACATTATGTCACTGTGTCAAATTGAAGAACAGAAAGAGACTGGTAACGTACCCAAAGGTGCAAAAGGCGCATGCTTTCCATTGCTTCAACATCTCAACAACTGACAGTAACTTCTCATTATCAAAAGCATCTGGAAATTAAAATAGGGAAGTATTATAAGAAACACGAAAACAAATCCAGATTACAAACATTAAAATAAATTAAGTCGATCAAGATTAAGTTAAAGTCACAAAACTTGCCAGGATGATCAAATTTGTACTCATGGACCCTGTACGTACAAGGGCGATACGATGAAGTCGTTCAGCTCTTTTCTTCACATCATTGTCAATTATTTCAGTATCCTGTCTAGCCCGAGCTATACCAAAAAAGTGAATTAGAAAATTTTAGTAAACACATAAAACTTTTTAATTTTAAACAAATATATAATGTTACCGTGAAGCTTTAAAAATCCCTAACCCAGAATAGCAACATCTTGAAGGGCCCAAGCATCCAACTTCATATGTCGTTTTTGGCTCTTTCATTGACATATCTACCATCATAGTAAGCAAATCTACAAGCTTCGCCTAATGCCTTGTTTGTATTTCTGGTAATCCATACTGCAAAAAGAAAGATCAATATGAATATTCATAAATAGTATACAAAATTATCAAAAAATTTTAATATTTTTAAAACTTACGAGAATTATTGCCCAGGTTGTAAATTGCTCTGTGGAAGTCAAATTGCAACTGTGTTGCTGCACGAAACTTTACAGGCGACAAATGTGACTATTTAAAGTTTTTTTTTATCCATTTTTGGTTGCTAAAAATTAAGATTTTTAATTTTTTTATTGGATTTTAGAACTGGAAAATGGGATTTCCAGCAGAGTATTTTTCTGTTTTATTTGCAATTTCTCGAAATATGTATAATAAATGTATCTAGTTTTGGAGTTCTATTTCTTACTGATTCTTGCTGCAAGAAATATTCAAGCCACACAGCTGCATCATATGTGTCAACATCACATCAAAATTAAAAGGAAATCATAAAACTATCATTCAGTCAGGAAGAAATGAACCCCCCACTTGCAAAAATGGCTCGACCCTGTAAAAAAAAACACAAATATACAAAAGTAAAAATTAAATATAAATCGATGAAATAACTAAGATACCTGAATGATTAACTAATATGTTTGGAAAACATTATGCAGAAACAAAAAGATGCATTTTCATCTTTCATTTTGAAAAATGGTTGTTTAACAATACTGATTTATCATCGATGACATTACAAAAAGATTTTAATGATTAACTAATAATTTATAGAGAGTGAGTTTTATATAAAAAAGGTATTCTGCAGAACTATCTGGATTATAACAATCCAAATGCCATCAATAGAACCAAAAGTTTCAACCAACTTAATCAGGTTTCTTCATGAATCGGGATCAATTGCATATTTACAAATGCCATCCTCTTTTTTCTCCCCACATTTATACAAAAATTTACATAGACAATACATGATTTAATAAAAGCAAAAAGGAAACAGTCACTTACTCTTACTGGTAAAACTGACAAAAATATAATAGAATGTCCTTCCTTCTTGAACTCGCATAGACATCTCCTTCCAATAAACAAATCTAAGATGATACCCCATTACTGAAAACTGAAACCAAATCAATATATCACTAGAATCAAATTGACAAACCAAAATAAACACATAAATACATAGGGAATCTAATGGCGTACCTCACGACGAAGAGCATATGTACACTTTAATGTTTCGAATTGTGTTAACATGTATTTATCTTTGAACGAATCCCATTAGATGTTAACATAATTCAATCCATCCTGCAACTTCAAAGATTAATCATATCAGAAAGTTAGCATAAACCAAAAAATTCAAAGAACAGTTTTTCTTTTGACTGATAGAATCTCTCTTTTGTCCCTCCTGACCGAACCCACCAAAAACCAAATAAATAGATAAGTTTTGATTGCCGGGGTCTCGCCCTTCAAAACGTCATGTGCATGGTCGAACCCGCCCAACCCAACTAAGAAGAACCGAACCAACAGAATATGTTGCCTCCGTAATTTCTAGGTATGTAAACCAGTTTAGGATTTTCAAATGGCTATGTGATTTGTCGATGCTGCATTTTAGCCACAAGGGTAAAATGGTCGTTTATTGTCATTCACTTCATTTAACTCGAAAAACAAATAGTTAACTTTTTTTATGCTTACCTTTGAATAGAAACAGTGGAAACTCTGTTTCAGATACCGATTCAAAGATAATAAAAGGGAACTGAATAGAAACAGTGACACAGTTTTCACCATTTTCAAAGCTTGATTTAGATGGACTTGTTGAGTGTTCTGTCTCAGTGTCACCACAGCAAGATTTTGAGCACTTTAGCACAGAAAAAGGTTTTTCTTTGGTGGAATTTTCATCGTTAGAAGAATTTGTTTGGAGTATCTCAAGATACGAGGAGTTTTCATCCTACATGAATCAAGAAAAACAAAGAAGAAAGAAGAAACGTAAAGTAGCAATTTATCGAACACCTTGCAGGCACTAATATGAATCGTATCACAATCTGAAATCTAGACAAATGTGAAATGAAGACAATAACAATACTGATAGATACCTGTGTCTCTTGTTGTTTTATGAACGTGGCGGGCACGAATGGGTCGTCAACATCAAAAGCTTGGCTCAACGGGACCCAATGCAGCTCGTAGATTCTACTTGAACCACCCATCTTCACCGTGTCTCCTTCTTTCAGTTTCACGAGAACCCCTGGTTGAATTCTCTTCCCCGACACCCATGCTCCATGGACTGCGATTTTTCCAATACCAATTACATAGATTATAAACTGTATAACGAATCATTTTTCCCAATCCAAATAATATATCGCCATAGAAAAATTAAGCATATACCCAATACAGCTGGAACAGTAGACACATATTATAGTTGTATTATATAGAGAGGTGGATGTATGGATATCGAATTTTACCATATGATAGATTCTGAAATTGAAAGCCTGAAACACCAAAGATTGAAACTCTCAAAAGCTTGAAACCTTGAATTACTCAGAATTAGCAGCGATAGTTTACCTTGAAATTGTGGGCTTCCCCTTGAATTTGAACGGATTTCTTGTAGAGAACCAAAGCCTGAAAGCGAACAGTCATGTCGGCGTTGTCAAGAAGAAGAAAGCGAAATCGGCAATGGGTGAGAGCGGAGAGGAAGGAAACGTTGGCGGATGATCGCAATTGGAAATCGGTGGTGTGGAGGAGACGCAAAATCGAGGGAAATTCCACATAGTCTTCACGCACCGACTGAAAGAAGAAAAGAAATTTTGAAGAAGTACTACCTGGTGGTGATGGTGCTTCAGTGGCAGTGAAGAAGTCCATGACGGTAAACCCACGGAGGTGGAAATGCAGCGGTGGGATAGAGGAATGTGGGAGAAAGCGGTGGAGATAAATCGAGAAAGGAAGCAATCCAAAACCGAAAAAGATGACCCGGATCCAACATAAGATCCGCGTGACACCCAGAGAAAAAAAACGTACATCACAAAAGAAAAAAATCACGCAAATTGATTAATAGATAAATTTGATTACAATAAATTATGTTGGATATTGACATTAATAACCACTTTTCATAAAAGCATGTTTCATAATGACCACGAAAAATCAATTCTACCCAACTGATCATCCTTTTATAAAATTGATATTTTCAAAAAGGCATTCTTTTTTCAAAATTACTTTTTGAAGAGTTTACAATTTAAAGCTTCATGTAATGGCTTAAAAATCCTGAAAAATACATGTTCAAAAATCAGTTTTTTTTTTCCGAAAATATGATTTTGAATATCTTCAGAAGAAGTGGTTCGAAAAGAAACATGATAATTGAAATCTTTAGAAGAAATGGTTCAAAAAACATGATAATTGAAAATTTTCAATTGGTGATAACTCGATCGAAGGTTAATTTTTGAGAAATAACCCGCACCTTGCAATTGGTCAAATAAGTCATCAATACGATGTAAGGGATACCGATTCTTGATAGTCACCTTGTTGAGATCCCGATAATCTATACACATTCGCATGGACCCATCCGTTTTCTTTACAAACGAAATTGGAGCTCCCCAAGGAGAAGAGCTAGGTGTAATGAAACCCTTATCAAGAAGCTCTTGTAATTGAGTCATCAACTCTTTCAATTCCACGGGTGCCAATCGATATGGAGCTTTGTTGGCCAAGGGTGCGGGTTCCCGGTACCAAATCAATGCGAAACTCAACTTGTCGATCCGGTGATAAACCGGGTAGATCATCGGGAAACACCTCGAGAAAATCCCGTACTACATCAATATCTTCTAAGGTCTTCTTTTCTTTTACGGTGTCCACTGCATAAGCTAAGTAAGCTTGACATCCTTTCATCAAACATCTTCTTGCTTTAACTACATTGATTACACTTGTGGCCACTCTTTTTTTGTCTCCATAATTGAGGATCGGTTCTCCTTCGGGTGTCTTCACTCTCACCATTTTCTTTCCACAAAATATTTCGGCATCATACTTTACAAGCCAATCCATCGCAAGCACCACATCAAATCCCCCGATATCCAAAGGTATAAGATCGACCCAAAACTCGGCCCCACTACACTATACTTTCACTTGTGGTATCTCCCTACACATAATTTTACTTGCACCACCCGCTACATCTATTACTACTTCGTATTCAAGCTTACGCAACGGTAATTTTAATCTCTTTGCAAATTTAGGTGACACATGAGAATAAGTAGCCCCCGAATCAAATAACATAGAAGCGGGTAAAGAGTTCACAAGAAATATACCTGACACCACATCCGCATTTTCTCTAACTTCTTCCTCGGTCATTTGAAAAGCCCTTCCTCTAGTACGGGGTGCTTCACTTCTCCCACCTCCACTAGTCTCTTTCTTCTTAATGATACACTTATTAGACTTATGGCCAAAACCTTCACAATTGAAACACTTTATCCCTTTGCTACATGCATTTTCCATATAACCCTTGTCACCACATTTGAAACACACCAACTCACATTTTTCCTTGAATTGCCCCTCACCACTTTTGCCCTTTCCTTCAAACTTTGGTTTCTTTTGGTCAATTACACTTTTTCCACACGAATCGTGACCCTACTTCCTCTTGTTTGCAAATTGAGGTCTCTCCTTGTCTCGTTCTTCCAATGTCTTCTCAATCTTCCTTGCCTTCCTCATGGCAACTTCAAGAGTAGCAGCCTTAAAGTTGAGTCGGTAGTTCCAAGGCAAACCTCCCACATATTGGTCCACTTTAGTGGCCTCATTCGGTGCCAATCTTCTAGCAAAGCTCAAGAGTTTACGGAATTTGGCGGTGTACTCCGTGATGATCAACTTGTCTTTCTTCAAGTCAAGGAATTCCCTTTCAAGGCCACGTATTTCTTCTTTAGTACAAAACCTTTCCTTCATTTTCTCCAAGAATATCCCATGTTAGGGTCTCCAACACGAAAACTTCCATCATTTCCTTAGTCTCCAACCACCACTCAAGAGCCATTTCCTTGAGAGTAGTGATTGCAAAGTTCACACGTTGGTCATCTCCACATTGACAAGCATAGAAAGCCATCTCAATCTCAATCACCCAATTATGAAGCACAACCGGGTCCAATGTCCCATTGTAGGTTGGTGGTTTACAAGAGTTGAAGTCCTTGAAGTCCTTGAAGTTACATCTCTTCCTTGGTATTATCATGTCTTGGGATATATTGTTACTAGGAGGCCCATGATGCATGCTATCATGCGACCTGCTTGTCTCTTGCCCACCCGAAGCGGTGGGGTCTCCAAACATGCTCTTCACTTCCTCCCTCAATCGTGCCTCTTGACTTTCAAGTAGTTCTTTCATCTTGCCCAGCACCTTTTCTTCATGCTTCGCCATCAAGTCAAGCATCATATTTTCAATGCTTGCAAGGGAAGTGTGTTGAGATTGAGTCTCATCACCGGCCCCACCCCTAGAACTTCAACCGACGGAGCCATGCTACGAGTGTTCACCATTCTGAAAGAGATGAACATTAATTCAATAATATAAAATCATTTAGTTAACACTTAACTCTCCACTCGTGAGCACTCTAAGTTTAAGTCTAAGCACTAATCCTAGTACCTAGTTCACTTAAACCGATGCTCTGATACCAAATTATGACAACCCCCGCTAGGGTATTATTATAAGAACATTCTTTTATCACATTTTGATTATTAATTAAAGGTAAAATCATCATTTGCGGAAAATAGGTCCCAAAAATATCTTTATAAATCTTAACAAAGGTATAGCAAGGAAATGTCATAATTCAAGTAACATAACATGGTTCAAATGGCTACACACTCCATGGTCTTCTAAATATCCTCGCCTCGTATCAAGCTCCTATCCTTAACCTGAGTACACATCAAAACAGTCAGGAAATTGAAAATGCCTAATGAGTTACCCGAGGTTACCTCATTATGAGTGAAAAGGATAACCTTAACACTCGAGACAACATCCAAAAATAGTTTTCCACACACTTGGGATTTGTATAAAACATCATAAAGGTTTCTCAAAATAGCTGTTGTGATATGCAATTGCAATGCAACTATCCCAACCCATGTCACCTCATAAAAGTCCATCTCCCCATAATGGCACCCACCAAAGTTCACAAGTAAACACATAAAGCATAGTACTTGATCCCCATGTGGGTTAAACTAATATTAGTAGCCATCACACTAGCCTCAAAAGTAGGGATGGCAACGGGCCGGTTTCGGGCCGGGTTTTGGTCATACCGTCCCCGTCCCCGTTTAAAAAATCCGTTCCCGTCCCCGTTTAAAAAACCGCGGGGATTTAATCGGGGATCCCCATCGGGTAATCGGGAAAAACCGCGGGTAATCGGTATCCCCGTTTAACTTAAACGGATAATTAAATAGGTAGTTTTCATCGCGGGGATAACCGTCACCATTTCTATTTAACCGTAAGTTTTGAATCCAAACATGTCCAAAAAAAAAAATTTCTAAAGTCCAAAATACAACACATTACATAATCAAATCCAAATCACAATTTACAATATTTTTTAGACTTAAATCGACATAATAGATATAAATGGGTCATAGGCTAAGTAAAAACTAAAAAGGACATATACATTATACTATAGCGGGCTGGTTAATCGGGTCGGTTAATCGGGTATTCGGGCCGGGTAATCGGGGGAGGATACAAATACCATCCCCGTCCCCGTCCCCGTCCCCGAATAGTTTTTCGGTTTTTCCCCGTCCCCGTCCCCGTTTATTGTCCCCGCACCCGGCCCATTTATTTCGGTTTTCGGTTTTCCCCGTCGGTTTCGGTTTTTTTTGCCATCCCTACTCATGAGGGGTAGCAACTCCCTCATGCGGTTTCCTATTGGCGGAAACAATCCCAAGACATCATTGAAGGTAGTCCCTCTACATGGGTATAACATCTTTAAAATGGCTATCCGGCCCAAACATCATAAGCCATCTTTAGGAGTCTCACAGTCAATCCCATCTTATATGCAATGCAATGCACAAGTAGAATGCTCAAACATCTTTTTAAAAAACCACATTGTAATAACTGTTGAAAACATCTTTAAGAGGACTCTTTTCATGCAATGCACATATAGTATTTAAACATCAATTAGCAAATAAATGGTATTCATGAAATAGTATTAACACACACTAAAATAATAGAGAGATGTGTACTCCCGGTAACTCGCCTTACTTCAATCCCTAAGAAGGATGCTACTTCCTTGCTTCAAACTCCAACTACTCCTTTCCTACAAGAAAGAATGTCCAACAGTACTCATGACTCTAAGACTAGTTTAACTTAACTAATGAGATTAAAATATTGGTTAAGCATTGCCTAAAAGTGGATTTGAACCTTAGAACGAAAAGCCCAACCCATAATGCTCAAAACCCAAAAATCCGGACTGTCCAACTGACACGGGTCATGTTAGACCAAACAGTAAGCTCAGAAACAGTAACACGGGTCATGTACGGCTTGCAGCAGCTCCGATTTTGGTCCTTTTTACTCCCTTTTGACCCATTTCAAGTTCTAACACTTCCCTTAACTCATAAGAATCAAAAGGACATGATTCAAACCCAAATCATACATCATTAGACTCAATTAAACCACTTAATATCATCCCAAATGAACCAATTCAATGTTGTGATCCTAACATTTCTCCAAAGCCTTTAACCATGGAATACCCAATTCCATTCTTTCAATTGGTCAATAACTAAGGGAATTCCTTCTTACAATGGCTTGGGATCATTAGGAATCACTTAATCTCTTCATAGAAACACATTGAAGGATAAGAGTTGACCCAATCATCAAGGATTTACCCATAAATGAGTTTTCCCCAAAAGTTAGGGTTCATATGAATTAACAAACATCCTCAATGGTTCTCCAAGCATTCAATAATCAAAATATGGAAGGATAACTATTGAAATTTATGAGATACACCATTGGGATCATAGATTTCATCTCCCCCATCCTTGTACTCGAATTTCATACACAAATTTACCCCAAAAGTGGGTTTCCAACAAGAAGACTAGATTCCTTACCTTAGATCTTCAAGAGATTGATGCAAATCACTAAGATCTTGATGGGAATGAGTTTCTCCTGTTGAATTCACCTTGAAAATAGCCTCTAACCCTCCATCTCCTTTCAAATCGGGAAATGAAAGAATTATGGGGTTTTTCCCTAACTAAAACCTCAAGTTTTCTCTTATTTGCAATCTAGTCCCTCCAGCACACCAACTCTTCCCTAATTGCTAAGTAGTCCTTCCCCACCACTACTCATGTTCTAATATTGCATAAAAGCCCCCCTTCTAGAACTTCTTATGGTCAATTCCTATTTTAGCCTCATTTAGTTACTTTAGACCAAGTACTTCTTCCAAATTTCAAATTCTAATTTAATTTATTATTATTAATTATTATGATTATTAAATTTTATTATTTTTATTTATTAAACTTTTTACCCAAGGTTAAGGATGTTACAGAGTGACAATGTGATTTACCTAAGAAAATACAAGTCACAATCACATGACCACAATGTAAACCAATGCATTGTCAATGCCTAAATATACATGTATTTACTGTATATTAACCATACCATCATTTCCGTAGTCATGTACTTCAAATTTGTATTTTTATGTTGGTATTGCCTTTCATGTCAAACTTTCATCCTTTCTTTGTTCAATTTCCTTCTCGCCCAAGGGGTGATATCATGTTGAATTTTTGCTGCATAAGATAATAAGCAATGTATTATTTTTATTAGAGTACTTTATGTACAAACTCGTATAATATTTAGCTCCCTTGGCTTGTCGTTCGAAATACGATCGTTCACCGTAAGTCGAAAAATTCCATAAGCATGCTTATTGATATTTTCACTCATTTGTATACAATGCATTCTCGGAGTCTGCACCGTTCGAAGTCATAAAATCATATCGCACCCTCGGGAAGCAAACTTTTGCTTATTTTTTGTAGCCAATATGGCCAACTAATCACATATTTCTAGCAAAACACAATGGAATCTAGCCATATGATCTTCAAAGTAATTTGTTCAAAATGATTCGCATGCATCACAATGTATGAATTCGTATCTCTTAGCCTTTTTCCCTTTTGTTTCAATGAATATTCATTAGCTAATACCGACAACATAGTATGTGATGTTTGTTTGGAAAAACACACTAAAAAACCTATTAGATTTAACTTTATCAAATTTGATGAAAAAGCCCTCCAATACACTAATAGCTCTGTGGAGCTTTGATAGAAACCAATTCCACGATTCTACATCCTCTATCTTTCCCACTCCAAGGCCAATTGCAATATTTGGTTATGTCCATCCAACACTACCGCTAAATGTTCGATCTATAGGCCCAACTATGATCATAAAATGATATTACTAATAACATATAATCTTATAGGGTCACACCAATAACAAGTTACACACATTAATGATCATTTTAAGTATGAATTTGATTCATATTTAAAATATCATAATTATTGTGTTTATTATTTTATGTGAAAATAATATGACATCTAAAATTTTTAGTTTATTAAAATATTATTCATAATATATATTGTTAGACGTGTAATATTCTAGTAGAATATTATAAAAGATTTTAAAATTTTTGTAGTATAATATTTTAATAGAATAATACACATATGAGTAATATTCTATAAGAATATTAAAATATGAGGAATATTTTATTAGAATATTAAATAGAATGTTAAAAAATATTGATTATTTATTTATTTGGACGAAAAAAGTGATAATAATAATAAAAAATTATATTTTTCTCAACTTTTTCCATTTACTAAACGTTTTCTTAAAAAAAAATTGTTGACATCCGAAATGATTGGCCTGAAAGGTATCTCTATGTGTCACATAATTTTTCTGTATCACATAAACCTAACTCTCTCTCTTTCTCTCTCTCTCTCTCTCTCTCTATATATATATATATATATATATATATATATATATATATATATATATATATATATATATATATATATATATATATATATATATATATATATATATATATATATATATATATATATATATATATATATGGGTAGCTTCAATACAAAACCAAAAAACACGACCTAACCACAAAACCATATTCCTAGCCGTAAAATTGGAATACACTCAAAAGAGTATGATGGTAAAAAATATAACAACCAAATGAAATCCTAAAATATAATAGGATCAAATGTTATGTGATTTTATTAATTTCACTGTTGAAATATATGTTCATCTATGAACATATGTGTTCATAAATGAACAACGTTCATATATAAAGACATGTATGCAGAGAGAAAATATATTCATAGATGAACACCATATATTCATAGATGAGCATATGTTCATAAATGAACATATGTTCATAGATTAACATATATTTATTAATGAACATATCGTCACAACATGAACTTAGTTTTTTCATGATTTACGGTATTGTACACTTATGAATATATATGTTCATTGGTGAACATAGTTTCCCACAGTGGTTTCAATCATATCGTTAATTTTCTCTCTATATACACGTCTTTATATATGAATCTTGTTCATTTATAAACATATGTTCCTAGATGAACGTATGTTTCAGCAGTGAAATTAATAAATTACGTAACATTTTATGCTTCTATATATTAGGGATGGATAAAAAAAATTGAATATCCCCTTGCGTGGGTATGATTCCCTACATAGAGTGCATAATTTCTTTGTGCATCCCTTTTAATCTAATCAATTGATATAATGATCAAAGTGTTATAACGATGGTTCTGTGGTCCCCCTATATATATATATATATATATATATATATATATATATATATATATATATATATATATATATATATATATATACATACATACATACATACATATACACACACACACACACACACACATATATATATATATATATATATATATATATATATATATATATATATATATATATATATATATATATATATATATATATATATTAAAGTTATGAATTATTTTTGTACATAATTTTTTCAAAAAAAATATACCCAAAATTTTATTGAAATGCAACTAAGATATTGAAAAAAATAAAAATAAAATAAATTTTTTTCATATGCATAGAACTATGCATATACACTATGCATATGTATCATATATGCATATGAAAAAAAATGATTTTTTAGAATTTTTTTTAACTCTTAGACACTGTATTTACATTATTTAGAAGTGTTTAGTTTTGAAAAAAAAACTTATATATGCATATATGCATAGACATGTAAATTTTATATGTATATGCATATAAATATAAAAATAATTGATTTTTTAAAAATATTTCTTTAAGACCCTTAGACGCATCAAATAAAAAAATTAGATGTAATTTTTCTTGAAAAGTATTGTGTAGAAAAAAAGTTCTTAGGTTCACTTATTTATTTAGGTTCTCTCTAAAACTCAACCATATATATATATATATATATATATATATATATATATATATATATATATATATATATATATATATATATATATATATATATATATATATATATATATATATAATGTTAAGTTCATATAAGACGGTGAGATTTCATGAGGCGGGGAGACGCAATCTTAGCCATTCATTTTGGGTTTAATAAAAAAATAAGAAAAAAATGAAAAAAATGAAAAAAAAAAATTATTTGTATATTATTTTCTTCATTTTTATTCAAAAAAAAAAACAAAAAAATAAAATAAAATAAAAAATTACTATTTTTTCATATTCTAATAGAATATTACACATATAATATAATATTACACTATATGTATAATATTCTATTATAATATACAACATTCCACTAGAATATTTTATTGATTTTTCTAGGTTTTATTTATTTGTTTTTATTTTTAAATCTTTTTAGATAAAATAAATAGCGAAATATATTATAATTTTTTTAAAAAAAATTCTCATTATTTTTGCGTATTTAATTTTTTGATCTCCAAAATGAGTAGGTAGGATTGCGTGTCATCGTATCACAAAATTTGCACAGTCTCATATGAACTTTTATAAATATATATATATATATATATATATATATATATATATATATATATATATATATATATATATATATATATATATATATATATATATATATATATATATATATATCCAGTCTTTACATGTTTAATGAGTCAGATCATATATTCCACTGATACTAGATCTGTTTGTTTTTATTTTGCGTATTTAATTTGTTAAAAATAATGTGCAAAAAACACATTATTCATAAAAATGCGGTTAAATGGACAACCTTTAGTACACACAGAGCTACGTTTGAGGTTTGAAATTATCAAACATTACAAAAGGTCTGATAAACTGTTCTTAAATATTATTATAATACATGCGTTTAATGTGAATACCATACAAAGTGCATGTCTCGTAATGATTAAACTCAAGTATCATGTTTTTGAACATCAACTCATGCATCATGTTTTTGCATTTCCTTTAAATGGAAATTTTGCACAATTGTATATAATAAAAACAATATGATTATCTAAATATTTTAATCTTGGAGAAAGTTATATTTTCAAATAAAATATTGATTCATCCACATGAAATATATTATTTATTAATTTATACGATAGCTGCAAGTGTGCTATAAATCATGTAGATGAGTCAATTTTTTCAAATAGAAATATCAATTCCTTAATCTTGGTCATTACCTATATATGATATGTTTAATAATTAGGTTTAATGAAGTGATGTCATGAGGATAATATGGCAAGGACTTACATCTTATCGTGTAGTATGTTTACCGTACAACGAGAGTAATGGCACGGCAAGAAAAAAAATGAGAATAAATATGTGTAAAACGAAGAGAAAGAAAACGGCATGCAGATGCCATCAATCTCTTAGAAAAAAATATGTATGGGCTGTGCCATCAATCTCTTAGGAAAAAAATATATTTTCACACCTAATACCACTAAACCAATAATACGTTTGGTATAGGAGTGTTAGTTGAATTCAATTGTGTAGCTACATGCTAGGTTATTATCAACAAGACCGATGATATAACTATCGTTTATGTGGACTCGTCAACCAAATATAGATAATGAGTAAAATAAGGGATGTATGAGCATTGCCGTTTCGTTGATTTTGAAGTCTCTGTGCAAAAAGTAAAACCGGGTCCCTATATATAGTTCTTTTATACATAAATAAAATTCATTAATACTGGGATTAACTAGGATCTTACCCGTATGAAGGGGGATCAATCAGAATCTTACCCGCTTGAAAGGGGATTAACTAGGATCTTACCCGTATGAAGGGGGATCAATCAGAATCTTACCCGCTTGAAGGGGGATTAACTAGGACTTTACCCGTATGAAGGGGGGTCAGAAGACATTACTGGGATGTCATTTCTCTTCGCGAAGTAGTTGTCTTTAGCATGCCCTTATGGTTGGATTTGTTCTATGCCATGAAGGGAGATGAAACTACCACGCCCTTATAGTTAGTTGTTCTATTCCATGAAGGGAGAGAAAACAGAGCACACCCTCATATAGCTGTTGTATGATGGGCTGGGCCATAACCGGGAACCCATAGCTGTTGTATGATGGGTAGAACCTTCCCGTGTCCATAGCTGTTGTATGATGGACGCCCGTAGCTGTTGTATGGCGGGTAGGGTCGGGTCGTTCTCGAGGACGGGTTGTTTAATGTGTGGGCATGCATGGTAACTTGTGGACTCACTAAGCTTTAAGCTTACCCGTTGATTTTAAAACATTTTCAGGTACTCCAGTTGATAAAAGGGGCGAGCTCAGCGTCACGGCGGTGCATCGCACATTAATGATTTGCAGTTGTATTATTAAATGATATTTTTATAATTATGGGACGTATACACTCTGGTAGTAGTTTTGATGAACACCTTTTAAGCATGTTAATAAGATTACCTATGTTTTTACTTAAAATTTTTAAAGAAAAAATTTGATTGGAAATTGGGGCGTTACAAAATAAGACTTACACATAATATATTTATTGAATACAATTACATTCAATTCCATAATTACATCATTTTACTTCATCTTCTTTAATCCTTGTATACCTGGAATACACAACATAAAATACACATTCGTAAGACTATAAAGTCTTGTGAGTTACATGAATTTGGATTTGTATTATATTTATACAAATACTCATTTGAATATTGTTTACTTGTGAAATTTCATTAATACATTCACCTTTACTTATTCTTAATTTATCCCTCCTTTACTTACTGCTTTGTGGAATATAACTCCACAACATTACTTTTGCTAATAATCTATTTTACTTGGAACATATATTATACATCATACTCTTGTCGTCCCAAAACTCACACATTATTAACTTCTTACTTACTGGTTGAATACACAACCGTTACCACATATGCTACACAAACAACCCCTACCTATTGAGTCCTTATAATGACTCTTTAATTACTAATGCTCTTACCATTCCATATATATAATATATATATACCGATAAATCATACATGATCTATTAAGTCATATAGATAACTTCTTCAAACATGCATATATCTTTACTATATATGCGTATACTTAGTATCAATATATTTATCCCTTTAAGGATTTTTATGCCATTACGTGTACCCCCACACTTACAACACAACTCGTATAACTTAATATCATCACATATATATAAATAACTTAAACTAATTCTGAATCATAATTTCTTTCTATTCATGTTTATTTACAAGCAACTTTGTATTCTTTTCCCTCCTCGGAATGGAATCAATCCACGGATTAGTAATGGAACCCAGACAAAATGAAATTTTGGGCCCCATCACAACGTGAACTTTGTGTGATCGTACATCCAACACCCTCCTCGGGCCGTCCCTGTGTATGAGTTAGTTGTTTTTAAAAAAAAACTTAATATTTTTTTACTCTCTTATACAATATTTTACATAAAATGATAAAAGTACGATGAATTCGATATTTTACATAAGAAGAAATAGCGATTTATTACGGTATATGGTTAAAGAATATTGTTTTAGATTTGGTAAGTCGTAGAAAGTGTCTACATTTTATTATGCATCATACTTCTTGAATGATATAAACTCTATAATTATACATGATATAGTGGTTATTTGTAAGAATTATATAAAAACAAGAAAGAAATAAAAAGTCAAACTAATATGACCAACAAGACCTACAAAAACCGACTCTTGGGCTATATTTGGCACGTCACATCTGACTTGTAAGCTAATTTTTTTTTTGAGTATTTTTTTCACTTTACTTGTTTGGCGGACCAAATACCTTATAAACTAGCATATAAGCTAGCGTTTTAAAATGCTACTACGAGTAACGTTTAAAGTAACTTTTTCAAATATTCCAATTTTACCTTTCAATATACTACGTACTACACGTACTGATAAATCATTTATCTACAAATTTGATTTCCATTATCTTCCAAATATGACTACTAGGAGATAAGCACCAACTCCCTCCAAATCGCAAAGCATTCCCTCCGTCATTGATTTCTATAAATTAGGTCGATTTTCTAGAACTAGCATCATACCTTCAGAAAAACAAAACAACCATTCAATATCTAGTCATGCGAACATTCGAGAGTCACGTCACGAGATGCAAGAGTCACGTCATGAGATGCAAAAAATTTAAATTAAAATCAGAAAACTTTTATTTAGTATTTAATTTAATTTAATTTAATTTAATGTATTATGTTTTTTCTTATAATATTGGATAATTTTGTGCATGTCCTTTTATGTCATTTTACGATTTCAACTAGCTTTATCAGTTAGTTTTTACCAAACGTCATTTATTATCAGCTAGTTTTTCAGTTAGTAGCTAGTTTCTAGCTACCCGCTAGTTTTTCAGCTAACGGATATTTTTTTTCAGTTAGTCTGCCAAACATAGCCTTGATCCCTTTGTTTTGCCATTTAGAAACATTCATTTTTAAGTTTTGATAACAATCAAAATTTTTAGAAGCTTGTTTTAGAGTTTTTCAAATCGAAAAACTTTGAAATTTAAAAAATCTGTACAATGAGCTTTTTTAAATCAAAACTTTTAAGCTTATTAAGGAGTTTTTAAAGCCAATTTAAAGCTTTAAGATGAACTTTTTCAAATCAAAATTTTTTCTAGGTGCTTGTTAAAAAGCTTCTTCCTGTGAACTTTTTTTAATGGTTGCTAGGTCTCATTTGTTATCAATCAATTATAAATTGATAACTTATATAAACAACCCATAAAAAATAAAGTGAAAAGGTTATATGGTAGTTATATAATTAGTCTTTTCATTTGAAGCTTCACCAAAAAAAAAAAAAAAAAATATATATATATATATATATATATATATATATATATATATATATATATATATATATATATATATATATATATATATATATATATATATATATATATATATATATATATAGATGTAGGTTCAAATACATTTTCTAAATATTGTGAGATTGTAAGACCAATTGTGGTCCATTCATTTATAAAGGGTATGATGGTAAATTTATCTCTCTTTCTCTCTCTCTCCTCTTCTTCCCTTTTTATACCGTAACATCTATCAAGCCCTAATTAGAAAAATCGATCGACGCCTTATACCATCGCCGACCACCTGCACCCGACGTTGTCGCCGGAATCCACCACCGCTCGTTTATGCGATCACTCATATCAGTTACTACGACGAAACAACAAGCTGATTCTTTCAGAACTAAAGATGGAGCATAGAAGAAGTTGAACCCAGTGGCATTTTCTGTTTGCTTGCTATTTGTCAATCGGCAAAAGAGGGATATTAAATTCATAGCAAATTCTTGGCAAGTCCTTCTAACATCTCCAGGAACTTTATTAAGAAGTAATTTTATCAAATTGAATTTTAAAAGTCACAAGGGAACTTTATCGACATCTCTTGAAAATACAACACTTATTTTATTTAATTATTTTTCTTGAGCGATAACGTTCGTTTACCAATTCCATAGTTAAGTCCGAATGTTAATTTCATTTTTGTATCTCTGTTTTCTTTTTATAGGCATTCTTTGAGAAAGATATATTTGTTCATTCTCAGAAAATGTAACCAATGTCTGCGTTTTTGCGATTCGCCTTCATCTCTTCATCTCTGTTTTCTTTTTATAGGCATTCTTTGAGAATGGTATATTTGTTCATTCTCAGAGAATGTAACCAATGTCGACTTTGTAAAATATTCATTCTCAGAGAATGTAGATATTTCATTCCATATTCTCTGAGACTTTTATTGTGGTCCTTATTCTCAGAGAATGTTCAATATGTAACACATGGTTTTATTGGATGCATTCTCAGAGAATGTTCAAACTGTAACATATGTCTTCATTCTCTAAGAATGTCAAAAAACAACAAAAATTAGTAGCCACTCTCTAAGAATGGTCTTCGACAAACCAACATAAACGCTGCACAAAAATTTGTTAACATTATACACATCTTAATCTTTCTCACATACAAAAATTACAAAATTAAAAACCAATTAAAACATAATAGATCTTGATTTATACTTGCGTACAATTCTGATACTAACGGTTATTGCGAAATCGAAAAACCAATTCTTCAAAATTAAACGACCTATCAATATGAATAGAACAAAATGATAATTTATGCAGGAATCGACGTCGAAAATCAATGGATCGTATTCGGAAATCAAACCAAAATGCTAATTTATAGCATTTCCCGTTGATTTCAAAAAATTACTTTTATACCCTTAAATGTCTGTTTTTTTCCAAGAAGCGAGATTTCTGTTGATTTATTTACAAAAATGTCACCTTGATCACAACCACTCATTTTTTCAATCTAATGGTCTAGGAATGGTCTTACGATCACACAATAATTACCAAATGCATTTAATACTAACTCTATATATATATATATATATATATATATATATATATATATATATATATATATATATATATATATATATATATATATATATATATATATATATATACACACACACACTGTAACGACCCAAAAATCTTGAATTTATATTCGAGAAAATCACTAAGAGAAAGGTTAAAATATATTGAAAGTTTTAAAATAATTTATCAGGAATTGTAGCAAAATTTCCAAGAGTTTGGAGAAAAATGGTGAAAAATGGTGATTTGGTCATTTTACCATAAGAAGGGTAAAATGGTCTTTTGATCCATTAATAAGATCATTATGTAAGATAATATGTATTTGTGAAACAATAATGTAAGAAATAAAAGTTTAAGTGTAAATCGGAATTTTACCGCGTGAATAGTGAAATTTGACCAAAAGGGCAAATTGGTCATTTGACATAAAAATGATTATTTTGTTAAGAAATTTTATTAACAAGTTAAGTTGGTGTCATATAGAACTTGGTATGCAAAGACTTAAGCCTTGGGACTAGTTTTGAACAAAAGGAAAGAAGAGAGGGTCTAAAGTGTAAATATGGTATAAAAATTAAATATAAATGAGAGTAATTTAACTCTCATTCTCCAGAAGTTTTCAGAAGAGGCTAGAGAGAGACCGAGAGAGAGAGCTAGAGTGAAGGAATACGGGAAGATCAAGTTGCCAAGAATCAAGAACAAAGCCTTGGAATTAGTGATTCCAAGCCCTCAAGAGGTATTATCCAAGCTTTTGAATTCATTTTCTTGAACGGGAATCAAACCTTGATTTCTGATTTTTTCAGAAATCATGGTTCTAATGTAATCATTCAATCCATCTTGCTCAAAATCATCACAAGAACATGTTCTAGATGAAGAAAATGTGAAATTAAGAAAAATGGTGATTTTGCTCAAGAACCCTAATTCTCGGGTTTGGGTGATCAAGACTGATTTTTATGAGTTAGTTTAATCCAAAGGATCACTTAGGATGTATTAAGACACTCCTAAGTGATTAATTTCAGAAATTTGGATTTTTGGACCAAAAATGTCAAAAACGGGTTTTTGGAGAAATGGAATTGGAATCAATGATTCCATGGCTTAAAACCTGATGTAAAGCAAGGGTTTTAGTCATGGAATGATAGTAAAATGATTAAGATAAGTATTAAGCACTTAATAGGTGAAAATAGAGGTCTGTAGCACAAAAATCGAACTTAAAAACTGAGTCTGCAGATAGACACGGGTCGTGTGTTTCTTAGTACAAAAAACACACGGGTCGTGTGCTTACTGGAAAAGCTTCTGTCCAATTTTTGAGTTTTGAAATCGATGCTAGGCTTGTCCGTTTGGTCTATAACTTATACCATAGCCTTAAAATGGTATGAAAACACATGTAAAATTGTTAAATTGAGAATACGACCTCCCGAGGCTACTATAGTAAAATACGTACAATATACGAGTTAATTAAAATTAGTTAATTAAAGGTTAGACACTTGTCTTGACCCTTAATGATAAAACAAGGACTCTAACATGTTATAGAGTCAATTAGAATGTAAATTAATGTACCAAGTACTATATATATAGGTGCAAGTCAAGTAGTCGCACACCGAAAGGGTAAAGAACCGAAGGACGTCTAGACAACCTTTCAAGAGTTATAAGGTGAGTACATGCAGTATTTTTACCCATTTTTGGGGTACATGGCAAGTAAGTATTTTCAAGATTTCTTATAAAATCTTTTTATGTGACATTATATGCAAGAGTACTATTATTAATTCATTTATGAAAGTATAATGCTATGTTTGAAGTTATGTTTTGAACTATAAGTCAAGTTAAATGATAGTATGTTGGTCTATGAACCAATTATATGAAAGTATGTTTTGGTCTAAGAACCAAATTATGTGAAAGTATATTTTGATTACAATTATTTGTGTTTTCAAATATGGATGACATATAGTCACAAGATGTGTAAAAAGTATGTTTTAGTTACAAAGTGTATATATATATATTTTTTTAGTATGAATGGTATAAAGCTTAGTATGTTGGAAAAATATGTTTTAAACGTATGATTATTATAAGATTAAAGCTATACTTGGCATATAGCCATAAAGACATATTATGATGAAGTTTGGCACCTAGCCACAAGTTATGTATATGAGAAATGTTTAAGCAAGCAGCAAATATATTTTTTTTATGACTGGTAATTGTAGCAAGCAGCATTAGTAAAGGAACTATGTTCCAACCTACCCGGGTTAGGTAAGGGATCTACTGGGGGCGAGCCCCATCGCGAAGTAGATTGCCTCAGCACTTCTATGGTAAGGATTGATCCGTTCTTTCTAGCCATAGAGACTTGGGGTATCACTTATAGTGATTAATGCCCTAAGTATAAAAATCCAGCAAGCTTATAAAACCAGTCAAAGAAAGTAAGAACAATGTATTTTCATAAAGTATGTCAAAGAATGATTTACTTGAAAAGTAAAGAATTGTACTATGTTTTTATTATAAAGTTTTGAAAGAATGTAATTATGCAAATGATGATATGAAATGATTTTGAAAGGAATTAAGAAATAGTGATATGGTAATATCTTGAAACTTTGAAAGATGTTATTTTTGTAAAGAAAGTTATGAAATGTTTTCAAGAAGTAAAAAGTATAGTACAATATTTATATAAAGATTTGACAGAAGTTTATGTTATAAGTTTTATAAAAGTTGGTAAAGAAGTTAAAGGTTGAGTCTAAAACTCATGTAACTCACGAGACATTATTGTCTTACGTATTCTATTTTTATGCCATGTATTCCAGGTTAAATGTTATACTATAATTGGAAGAAGTTTAGCTGGAGTGGAGCCCACATAGCTCCTATTTTGGACTTAAGGTTAAATCCTTACTTGCTTACTATGGTTAGTTTTGATATAGATTTGTACACCCATAGTTTAAAATTTTGTAAATAATCGGTTTTTGATAAACCGTATTTTTGTATTCATGAAATTTATGAAAAACCATAGTATTTGCAAACAGTAGAATTGGGGTGTCACAAGTTGGTATCAGAGCCATAGTTTAAGCGAATTAGGATTGGCTTGTTCCACTCCTAGGCTTAAACTCATGTTATAAAAATGCTATTTTATGAAAGTATGCTATATGGTGTCTTAAATGATTAAGACATTATGTATTATTTAAAATAAGTGGATATATAACACTAATAAGTGTTAAGTTAACGTTTAAAGTGAACAAAGATTTGACCGTAAGGAAAATTATAAGATATTTTCCGTAATTGTCTATATTTACTAAAGGCTATGTTATAAAGTAGAAAGATTTTCAGTAGTGATTTCATGTATATATACGGTGTTTTATGTTAAGGAAACCAGTGTCCCATGAAACCTTGTGGTAACAGCAGAATCAATATGTATAGGTGATTATGGTAATATGGGCCTGTACTATCATAATCACAGGATATGTATTGAGACTGGTGGAATCACAAAGGAATAATGGTAATCTGGTGGGTAAAGTTTTAAAGAGAATGATAAGTAAAACGTAGGAATTATATGCCTATGTAATAATAACCAGTAAGGTTATGAGTATTAAGCGTTAGTATGGTGGATATATACCACTTAGTATAGTAAAGTAAAGAAATAATGTGATACTTAACATTTTAGACGAATTGAAAAATATTAACGTATGTGCCTGTAGAGGCGAGAGGAGGTATGAATAAGAGCGATATGGAGAAGAACATGGATACAAATTACCCATACGAGAGTTGTAAGACTCTTACATAAAGACTGTAAATTACCAGCAGAATGTATTAATAATATATAAATTTCTATAAAAAGAAAGAAAAGAAGAAGTGTCCAAATATTGGACAAGTAAATAAGTTGTAAATTTCATGGTGAGTCATGTAAAGTGACAAGTAGCAAGACAAGTGAAGAGTAAATGGAGGTGAAGAATGAGGAGCGATCGGTACAGAAGTCCAATAGCTTTGTTGTGCATAGTCGAAAAGAAAGAAATTCAAGTAAAGCAAGGATATTATGCCTTGTTTATTACATCATGAGAATGTGAAAACCATATTGAAATGGTAAGTCGAATGCTATATTTATATATAGCCTTGAAAGTTGTTGGCGTAAATCGGTTTGTAAAAGGAATGGTATTCAAATGAAGATGCATGTTTATGATGTACCTGGATAGAAGTAACGTCACAATAAGTAAATGTGGATCGATATCCGCAAGGAATATTGTTTAATATAAATCAATGGCAGATTGTAACCATTTGTAGGTTACGCGAGGCATCACAACATGAAAGGTGATTATGAAGATTCTTGGTTGTCTACAAGGAACTTTTTCATAACAGAGGTTAAAATTTAGTCCAAGACAAAAGTTAATAAAACTAAAACTTGAAAGTAGAGCATGCTTACTCAACAAGCATGGGAAGGCAGTTTGAATTGTATAAAGTGATAATTTATTCTTAAAAGAAAAATATTAAAGTTGTCTCAGTACAAATAAAATATTAAGATAAGAGGTACCAGATTTAGTACCTGCGGATAAGAATTTACGAAGAAAAACATTCAATTCAAAGTATGAAGTATCATGAAATTGAGTTTGGAAATAGGAAAATGGTTAAAAGTCTCCAAAGATTGTGAGAGATGGCCAGTACATGACTAGTAAACATGAAATACAAAGATATGTAAACCTGTTTATACGTGCTTATAAATATAAAAGCATGAGAAAGTTATGAGATGTATGTATAAATAATGTGTAGAAAGTATAAAGGTATTTATGAAATTAGTATTCTAATTAGGATACTGCAAGATAAGAAATAAAAGAGTAAAATAAGGTATTGGGCATATTGCCTCGAAATCCAAAAGAATGAAAAAATGATGAGAAAATAAATGGCAATTGTGTATCGCCTAGAGATACGTAAGAAGGAAGTTTAAAAAGAAACATGAAATATATAATGTTATAAAGAACTATATAGTGAAAAGAAGTTGAGTATAAATGAAAGAACAACATTATGTGTTAGGCATGTAGCCTTATAACATATGACAGAAATAGTAAAAGATGTAAAAACGAGAAAAAAAAAAAAAGTAATAAGACGTAATGGTAATTGAAGATTAAGACAAGAAATTGTCATGGGACGAAAATGACTAAAGTGTTAATTTGAAATTTTAAACCAAAAGAGCATTAAGTATATAAAACATACATTTAGAACATGTATGTATGTATTAAGAAGTTATTTGAGACAATGGGTTATATTATAATGTCAAGTTGGAATCATGTTATGACTAAAAGTATACAAGATTGGTAAATGAAATTTTTGACAGCTTTGACTTCTATAAGAGTCAAACAGAGAATATATTATGAAACAAAAATTTGGAGCATGTATGAATTGTATTGAAATTTAGATTAGAATAATGAAATACTAGATGGAATGAATTGGAAACATCAAAGAATCCGTATGGTAAGGTACAGAAGCTAAGCAGTAATCAAGAGATAGTATTTATTTATAAAAGTCTAAGGTGGGACAAGAAATTGAAAATTTAAATTTTGAAATCAAGAAATTAACAGATATGATTGTGAAACCTAATTGCTCCACAGGATAGTAATATCATGAAAAGTAAAATAAGTATAGACTGATACGGTATATGAAAAGAAAGTAGTACATGTAATGTACAAGAAATGACTAAGAGGAATGTGAAAATGTAAAATTCATGAATTGAATCATTGGCAAGTAATATGACGGAAAAGTAAAAAGAATCAAGACATGTATGATTAGATACATGTAATATATAGTAGAAAATAATGACAGTAATAAATTATTGTAAACGTATGAAAGATAGTAAGGATGTGAAATAAAACAAAAAGGAATGTATTCCTTATATGTGATGATAAGTCGAGAATTGTTAATAGATGTAAAGAATAATAAAGTGAAGTTTAAATGATCTAAAGAACAATTATGTAAAGATAAGAAGTTGAAAACTTCTAAAAAGAAAGAAGAAGTTATGATCGAGTAAAATGTCCATCAAAAAAAAAAAATATATATATATATATATATATATATATACAAGGAAAAGATCTTTGACGTATTTATAAATTTATACAAATACGAGATATATACTCATGCTTAATGGTATTAGAATTTTCATAAGTAAAGAATGTGGTGAGTATAATCTCACATATTTTAATAAAGATATGAGAAGAATTCGAAAGTAGATTGCTACTAATGATAAAGTATTGAAGTATGAAACTAGTTTGTAAAATAAGTTTACAAAAAGATTGTGTATAAATGAAATGAGGTAAAATGTGAATGAATGATTAAAAGGTTGTGAAAGCAGATAAAATGACCAAAATTATATTTTGGTTAACTGGAATGATATAAAGTTTTAAAGAAATTATGTTAATCCTTTATAAAGGATTGAAAGCAAGAACAGTTAAAGAACTGATTACAGAATCAAAAACAACTAAAGAATAAAAGATTAAAAGATAAAATAATGAATTATAGTGATATGTTGGTAAAAAGAAAGTGCGGAAAACATTTGAAAAAGAAGGGAAGTGATTTTCTTTTAGTAATTGTGCGATGATTCCGAGGACGGAATCCCAATAAGGGGGAGGTAGTTGTAACGACCCAAAAATCTTGAATTTATATTCGAGAAAATCACTAAGAGAAAGGTTAAAATATATTGAAAGTTTTAAAATAATTTATCAGGAATTGTAGCAAAATTTCCAAGAGTTTGGAGAAAAATGGTGAAAAATGGTGATTTGGTCATTTTACCATAAGAAGGGTAAAATGGTCTTTTGATCCATTAATAAGATCATTATGTAAGATAATATGTATTTGTGAAACAATAATGTAAGAAATAAAAGTTTAAGTGTAAATCGGAATTTTACCGCGTGAATAGTGAAATTTGACCAAAAGGGCAAATTGGTCATTTGACATAAAAATGATTATTTTGTTAAGAAATTTTATTAACAAGTTAAGTTGGTGTCATATAGAACTTGGTATGCAAAGACTTAAGCCTTGGGACTAGTTTTGAACAAAAGGAAAGAAGAGAGGGTCTAAAGTGTAAATATGGTATAAAAATTAAATATAAATGAGAGTAATTTAACTCTCATTCTCCAGAAGTTTTCAGAAGAGGCTAGAGAGAGACCGAGAGAGAGAGCTAGAGTGAAGGAATACGGGAAGATCAAGTTGCCAAGAATCAAGAACAAAGCCTTGGAATTAGTGATTCCAAGCCCTCAAGAGGTATTATCCAAGCTTTTGAATTCATTTTCTTGAACGGGAATCAAACCTTGATTTCTGATTTTTTCAGAAATCATGGTTCTAATGTAATCATTCAATCCATCTTGCTCAAAATCATCACAAGAACATGTTCTAGATGAAGAAAATGTGAAATTAAGAAAAATGGTGATTTTGCTCAAGAACCCTAATTCACGGGTTTGGGTGATCAAGACTGATTTTTATGAGTTAGTTTAATCCAAAGGATCACTTAGGATGTATTAAGACACTCCTAAGTGATTAATTTCAGAAATTTGGATTTTTGGACCAAAAATGTCAAAAACGGGTTTTTGGAGAAATGGAATTGGAATCAATGATTCCATGGCTTAAAACCTGATGTAAAGCAAGGGTTTTAGTCATGGAATGATAGTAAAATGATTAAGATAAGTATTAAGCACTTAATAGGTGAAAATAGAGGTCTGTAGCACAAAAATCGAACTTAAAAACTGAGTCTGCAGATAGACACGGGTCGTGTGTTTCTTAGTACAAAAAACACACGGGTCGTGTGCTTACTGGAAAAGCTTCTGTCCAATTTTTGAGTTTTGAAATCGATGCTAGGCTTGTCCGTTTGGTCTATAACTTATACCATAGCCTTAAAATGGTATGAAAACACATGTAAAATTGTTAAATTGAGAATACGACCTCCCGAGGCTACTGTAGTAAAATACGTACAATATACGAGTTAATTAAAATTAGTTAATTAAAGGTTAGACACTTGTCTTGACCCTTAATGATAAAACAAGGACTCTAACATGTTATAGAGTCAATTAGAATGTAAATTAATGTACCAAGTACTATATATATAGGTGCAAGTCAAGTAGTCGCACACCGAAAGGGTAAAGAACCGAAGGACGTCTAGACAACCTTTCAAGAGTTATAAGGTGAGTACATGCAGTATTTTTACCCATTTTTGGGGTACATGGCAAGTAAGTATTTTCAAGATTTCTTATAAAATCTTTTTATGTGACATTATATGCAAGAGTACTATTATTAATTCATTTATGAAAGTATAATGCTATGTTTGAAGTTATGTTTTGAACTATAAGTCAAGTTAAATGATAGTATGTTGGTCTATGAACCAATTATATGAAAGTATGTTTTGGTCTAAGAACCAAATTATGTGAAAGTATATTTTGATTACAATTATTTGTGTTTTCAAATATGGATGACATATAGTCACAAGATGTGTAAAAAGTATGTTTTAGTTACAAAGTGTATATATATATATATATTTTTTTAGTATGAATGGTATAAAGCTTAGTATGTTGGAAAAATATGTTTTAAACGTATGATTATTATAAGATTAAAGCTATACTTGGCATATAGCCATAAAGACATATTATGATGAAGTTTGGCACCTAGCCACAAGTTATGTATATGAGAAATGTTTAAGCAAGCAGCAAGTATATTTTTTTTATGACTGGTAATTGTAGCAAGCAGCATTAGTAAAGGAACTATGTTCCAACCTACCCGGGTTAGGTAAGGGATCTACTGGGGGCGAGCCCTATCGCGAAGTAGATTGCCTCAGCACTTCTATGGTAAGGATTGATCCGTTCTTTCTAGCCATAGAGACTTGGGGTATCACTTATAGTGATTAATGCCCTAAGTATAAAAATCCAGCAAGCTTATAAAACCAGTCAAAGAAAGTAAGAACAATGTATTTTCATAAAGTATGTCAAAGAATGATTTACTTGAAAAGTAAAGAATTGTACTATGTTTTTATTATAAAGTTTTGAAAGAATGTAATTATGCAAATGATGATATGAAATGATTTTGAAAGGAATTAAGAAATAGTGATATGGTAATATCTTGAAACTTTGAAAGATGTTATTTTTGTAAAGAAAGTTATGAAATGTTTTCAAGAAGTAAAAAGTATAGTACAATATTTATATAAAGATTTGACAGAAGTTTATGTTATAAGTTTTATAAAAGTTGGTAAAGAAGTTAAAGGTTGAGTCTAAAACTCATGTAACTCACGAGACATTATTGTCTTACGTATTCTATTTTTATGCCATGTATTCCAGGTTAAATGTTATACTATAATTGGAAGAAGTTTAGCTGGAGTGGAGCCCACATAGCTCCTATTTTGGACTTAAGGTTAAATCCTTACTTGCTTACTATGGTTAGTTTTGATATAGATTTGTACACCCATAGTTTAAAATTTTGTAAATAATCGGTTTTTGATAAACCGTATTTTTGTATTCATGAAATTTATGAAAAACCATAGTATTTGCAAACAGTAGAATTGGGGTGTCACACACACACACACACATTTGGTCATTTTAGACGAGGATTTCCCAATTTCTATGTTTCATGGTACGGTTGTGTCATAATATGCGTTTAAACTATGGTGTGTATGTTTTAAGGCTTGAAGACCAATATTGGAGAAGTTAGACATCTTGATAAGGAAAGAAGGTTTTCTATCGAACTTACGCAACGCGTCGTAGTGATGGACGCGACGCAACCATCAAAGTACAATGCTTTAATAGAAACATTTTTTTGGAGTAGAATACCATTGGCAGATGGCGACGTGTTCGCATGTTGGAGTCGACACATTCCTATGTTGAATGTGATGTGATCGTATTAGGGACGCCACGCGTCCTCGCGTAAGTCAGATGTAGTTAGAAGTCCTAAAGACAGTCTTTTGTTCATTTCTTGACACACTCTCTAGGGGGCCGAGAGAGGGACGAAGCTAGGAGGCTTTGAGCTAGAAATTGAAGGGAAAACAAGGAGGATTTCTAGGATCAAGCCCTAGTTACTAGATTCTTGTGGGTAATCTTTTAATCGTCTTGGTGAAATTGTGCATATGTGTTGAAATAGGTGAGGGTTGCGACCCTAATATCTGAAATTATGAAATTACTATGTTATGTTTGATGTATGAGGAGAAGAAAGAATAGATAACATGATTCTTAGATGTTTGAATGGAGATTTGTGATTGTTGGGTCAAATTGGGGTCTTTCCTCAAAAACCTAGATTGTTGTAAATGGTCATGATGTTGTAGGAATGTTATCCCTTGATAGAGATGTTAAGACATACAAGTAAGAGATGTCTAGATGGTTGTGTTCAGAAGTCATTTTTCAAGAACTTACCCTTATGTTGAAAGTTATCCATATGTCTTAATGGATTAAGACATATGCTTGACTAAGCCATTAGATATCGTAGATGAGTGTGGTCGAATGTTATAGACTTAATGCAACCATTAATCTTAATGTGTAAATGACAATTGATACTTGAGTTGTGATACTCAAGAATTTCATATGGTTTTGACAATTCTCCAAGAGAATAAGCATGTTGATTAGCTTGGACTGGTGACTTCTATAACATCCCTAAGGTGAGTGCTACCATACTATATTGGATATATATCATTGTTAATATAGCTGTGTTGACATACTATATATTGTGATATCCATTGTGTTGTAATGATAAAATATCATGATGTGGTTTGTGACAACTGTCAAATTTAGTCAACAAAAGTCAACTCAAGTCGGCCAAAGCGTACATTAAGTCAATATGTGAAATATAAATTTTATAACCTCTACGATGTATTATTGGATATTATAATACTACATACACTAATTCAAATCAATTGTGCGAACATACACTGCAAAGTTAGACGTTTTGATAAAAAAATATTAAAATTAAAATTTTTACGACGTAAACAGTGATTCAGTATAAATAGTATCCGACATGAACAGTGATTCGGCGTGAATAGTGACCGCGTGAATAGTGAACGGTAAAATTGAAAACTCGTCCGAATATTACAATTTTTATATCAAAACGTAGATAAAAATACGACGGTTCCAAATATATAGTTATATTTTTTTTACCAAACGTTATATATAAAAAGTTATGATAGAAAAACGTATAATTTAACTTGAAAACGACGTTTGATTATTAAAATATTTATATAATATAATAATTTTTTTTTCAAAAGAATGTGTTGAAATCGGCCGTGTTCAACAGTTGAAAATTTTTTTTGACTATTATTTATTTTTATTTTTGTTTTATATAAAGTGGGCCCCACTTCATTATTTAATCAATTTTACACATTTTACCCTCAAAGAATTTGTATTTTCATTTCGAACACTACGTATTCAATACGTATTTTTAAATTTATCGATAATATTATGACGTTTTATAAAACGGAAAAATTACCGTTAAAACGGTATCGTCGATACGAACAATTTGACGTCAAAATTTAATATTATTGATATTAGTTCTATATTTAATATTTTCTTTTTGTATAAAATGAAATTGTATTTACATTTAACCCCTATATTTTTATTAAACTTACAACTAATACCCTTTCGTTAATTCGTTAAAGACTTTTAGTTAAAAAGTTGATATTATTAAACTACGATTTTCGTAGATTGTATTTTAATAAACAAAAATCATTTATTTTATATAAAAACTATTAAATCTATTTAAAGAGTATTTTAAGGGTATGTTTTGTGATAAACAAATTCTAAAAGCCATAAAAGTCATATATCTGTATCTTGATGGCCGCAATACGAAAATAAATCTACTATAAATATAGCCTCATTCTAGCCATTCAAATCACACAAACAAGTTCTTCGATACGTATAGAGAGATATACGAAGAATGAGCGTTAGAAGTAGATATTTCAGTTATAAATATAGTGAGTTCGAGTTAGAAGCACGAAGAGTCGGGCGATCTAACAACAATTGGCGATAAGATTCTAGTCGACATTGAGGTGAGTTCATACCCCTTCTTTTTATATTTATTCAAGTTTTAAGGGGGAGAATACAAGTTATACTATAAAAATAGCTAATTATACTCATTTGTAACAGTAGTAAACAAAATGTGAATTTTGTAAACATCGTTATGATAACAATTCAATTATAGTTCCAAAATATAATATCGAATGATCTACTTACGAGGGCGGTGTCTAGGCCGATCATTTGGGCTAGGTTGTTGGATTTCCGAAAGGCTTATACGCTGAAAGGGTCCTGCCTCCCCATTTGATCTTCTACCTGGCCGTTCTTTATTTGATAGTCATGAAATATTATATTGGAATTAATAAAGGGTATAACCAATTTATTACACCACTATTGTGGAGAATATATCTTAAAAGAAGTTCTTTATTGTAACACCACTTTTGGGTTCGGTACGTATGTTGACCTTCTTGTTAATAATTGTGTTATACGTAGTGAAAAATAAGGGGGTTTAAGTGTAAAAACCCAAACTTTGTTATATATATAAGGGTATAATGGTATTTTTTGTAATTTGAGGGGCCAAAAGTGTCAAATAGGCAAACTTATACATCTAAATATGGGAAAAACGGGAATTTCATTCCCAATTGAACATTTGAACTTCTTGAAAGGTGAGAGAGTTCTAAGGGTTTAAGAACCCTTTTCAAAGGTTGTGATTTCCGTTTTTTTAAGAGTTCATTACGGTGTTCGCACGATCCCCGAAGATTGAACCGTTGGATCGCCATACGTTTTGGACTGGAGGTTCAGGAGATATATTCGAAGGCTTTGACCGGAGGATTTGTAATTCTAACATCAGGAAGTTGAGTTATAGTCCTTCGATCGGAACTGCAGATTTGAGGTAAAAATACTGTTTTTGACGTTATATTGTAAAACTCGCTGTAAATTCTAGGAATATCCTTTTTGGGTGAAATCAGTGCCATATTTTCCGAAATTGAGTCTAGTATATTTTGTCTACAGAGGTGAGAAACGTGATTCGGCCTCTAACATAGCTCAAATATGCATTTGCCACAGACTGGTACGTTTTTGGCAGATTTAAGATGTATTTGATAGGTAATCTTGCAAAAATCATAGTAAATTGTAGAAAAATCATTTGGGGCTGATATTGGTGTCTCTGGAAACCTAAAAAGGAGTAGCTTGCTATAAAATTGGAATAGTTGCATATAAATGTTGTTATGTTGATTAAAAACGGATCATGAACAGGGGGAAATTTGAGGGTAAAAACGGAATAATTTCTATGAAAATTGATATTGAATTTATTTCCTTCAAGCTCATGATTTAGGTTTTCAAGAGGGTATATATATATATATATATATATATATATATATATATATATATATATATATATATATATATATATATATGGTTGAAAACCTAATTTAGGTTTATATTTGTCAAGGAGTCGGGACGACACCGTGTTGTACGAGCAACGGAGCTACTTGACCCGGTTTATATCGAGGTGAGTAACTTTACATAGCATTGTGAGATTTATTATGCATATGATGCATTGCATGTGTATGTTATATGATTGGGTGTGTATGTTACATAGTTGACTACGTGAAAACCCCGTAAGTAGGTAACCCGTAGACGTATACTTGTGGGTAGACTGTATTGGTAGCTGGTTAAATATTTAATTGATATAAGTTGTGCGGACGAATGCGTGGGTATTAAGTGGTGATAATCATGGATATTGTATCATGTCGTGGGTGGAGATTATGTAGTTGAATATGGATGTTGAGCTGATATGGGGATTGTTGGTGTCATGTGGTTGGTTGCAGAACTTTGCTGTTGTGTGTTAGCTGTTAAACCTTTATGGCTCGATGCTGTTTATTCTGTGGGGCCACTTATACTTGTAGTTGGGACCACTTATTAGGTGGGGCTACTAGTATTTGTGGTTGGGACCACTTATACTGTGGGGCTACTTGTACTTGTGGTTGGGACCACTTATTCCGTGGGGCCACTGATACTTGTAGTTGTGACCACCGATTTTGTGGGGCCACATTACTAGCACATGTGGTTGGGACCACTTACTCTGTGGGGCCACATATATAGTATTTGTGGTTGGGACCACATATATGTTGTGACGACCTTATGAGCAGTAATTGTGGTGGGACCACATATATACGTTGTGACGATCGTGTAAGCAGTAATTGTGGTGGGACCACATATATGTTGTGACGGCCTTATGAGCAGTAATTGTGGGGAACCACATATATGTGTTGTGATGGCCTTATTGGTCGGCAGTTCTATCACATACACTGTGGGATGTCCGGTGAGTCCCACATGCAGTTGGGTGTCCGGTGAGTCTTCATCACTAGATATCGCAGGGGTCGAGGAGGAGACGAATAGCTGAGTTGTAAATGTTGTGGATAACAGGGGGTTGTGATGTATTATGGTGAATATATAATCGTGTTTATACAGTGTATTAATGGTTGCATAATAAGTACCTTGTGTCCATGTTGTCTGTGTTATGAGTGTTTGAGATTACGTAACGCGTACCTTGTAGTATCAATAGGTTGGCCTATTGTGGTGACCCGAGTGTATGTTATGTAAATGTTATTCACTAAGCTTTATAGCTTATCCTTTTATGTTGTGTTGTTTTTACAGGTTTAGGTGATACGTAGCGCTCGGCTTGGATCGTGGGACGATTTCCTGGTGATATCAGTTTTGTAGCTCCAGCGCACAGGGATATTTAGTTGTAAATTATTGTATTTTGTAGTTGAAATTAAGAAAATTTTTGGGTACCCCTGTGCTACAAGCTGGGCGTTACAAGGTGGTATCAGAGCCGAGGTTTGAGTGAATTAGGTATCTGTTGGATAGATTCCTAGACTCGAACCATAGAGGATAGTGAGTATACGGGTAAAGGAAGTGTACATATATACCTATATACGGGTAGGTGTAGGGGTGTATATAGTCTGATTGTGCGACTATTTGCTTTGTTGAATTTAGAGGATGGCGATTGCCAAAAATGGCTAGTCGAGGGGTGCAAGGCTGGGAGCCCTAGGATGAGGACGAGCCTGTTCTCAAGGCTCGGTGTAACGAGATATGCGGGAGATGATCATAGCTGTTGTGTATGAGTTGTATCTTGATACAATGGGTACTAGTGGGAGCCGGTGGCCAGAGGGGTGACTTGCAGATTACACCAAAATGGAAAGCAGGTTGACATAGAGGTAGCCGTTGCTATTGGGAAGTGGCTGATACTTCTTAGGGAAGTTTTTAAAATAAGTCACTATGTGGAAGGTGACAATAAGGAGTGTACTACAAAATTATTGGTAGGATACGTACCGTATCGATGGAAGTGTTTAGCATAACACTATAAAGCAGAGTTGGGATATTAGAGGAAAATGTTGGTTAGCCTTGTAGGATGTGTAGTTGAGTGAGTGCGGCTGAGAAAAGATTACCAGGGAGTTGATTTAATTGTGAAACAGTGCTATGGAATTCATGTCGTTGTAAACCTGAGTGTGTGACAGGCTGGGGCGAGTGATCTCAGTGTTTAACGGAAAATAATTCCCATTGTCTGCTAATGTAATGGATGTGAGATAAAATAGTTGGATCATATGAGTCCAGCTCGTGTGGTTGGGATGATGGATGATAATGCTCTGGTTGATTAAGTTATGGTGTTAGAGTGTGATTGCATTGCTGAGCATAGTTGGTTGGTAAACTGTAATCATTCCTAACAGATTAATGAGACTGGATGTAGGCCGTAAAGAGTAGTATGATGGTTGGTACACTAGGTGTTAGTGTATAAAATTGACATTGTGGCGTACATTTTTTGATATTAATTATATTACAGGTTGTATATTCTTGTATGGTGGGTGGTCCTATAAGGACTAATTGTCGCAGGTGAATGGGATAAGTTTGACAGTGATTTCAGTTGCAGTTGAAGGGACTCTATTCCCCATAAACTAAGCTAGTCACTACTAGGGACGGAAGTATTGGGAGGAATGGATGTGTAGTAGTCGATTTGGCTGTGAAATATACATATGAGTATGTATATGATGTTATGTTCCTAGAAAGGAACCATAAGTTGTTATGTACATGGTGTAAATCATGTATAAGAAGGGTGTACCCTTTTAAGTGGTGTACATGAGCATATACCAAGTGTGGTATATTCTGTAAGACATGATGTATACTTGGTAACCATGATCAACAAAAAAAAAATGAAAACTGTTTCGGATGTGGGTGAGGAGTTTAGATGGGAGACACGGTTCTATCGAACGTATATACATGAAAGAATGTGGATTGTGGTGTAAGGGGTTGAAGCAGTTGTCTATCACCTCGAGTTGTTGGATGCATTACGGGATATTTATGATGTTCCCTCATCAATTATGCGATTCCGAGGACGGAATCTTTTGAAGGGGGGAAGAACTTGTAACACCACTTTTGGGTTCGGTACGTATGTTGACCTTCTTGTTAATAATTGTGTTATACGTAGTGAAAAATAAGGGGGTTTAAGTGTAAAAACCCAAACTTTGTTATATATATAAGGGTATAATGGTATTTTTTGTAATTTGAGGGGCCAAAAGTGTCAAATAGGCAAACTTATACATCTAAATATGGGAAAAACGGGAATTTCATTCCCAATTGAACATTTGAACTTCTTGAAAGGTGAGAGAGTTCTAAGGGTTTAAGAACCCTTTTCAAAGGTTGTGATTTCCGTTTTTTTAAGAGTTCATTACGGTGTTCGCACGATCCCCGAAGATTGAACCGTTGGATCGCCATAATTTTTGGACTGGAGGTTCAGGAGATATATTCGAAGGCTTTGACCGGAGGATTTGTAATTCTAACATCAGGAAGTTGAGTTATAGTCCTTCGATCGGAACTGCAGATTTGAGGTAAAAATACTGTTTTTGACGTTATATTGTAAAACTCTCTGTAAATTCTAGGAATATCCTTTTTGGGTGAAATCAGTGCCATATTTTCCGAAATTGAGTCTAGTATATTTTGTCTACAGAGGTGAGAAACGTGATTCGGCCTCTAACATAGCTCAAATATGCATTTGCCACAGACTGGTACGTTTTTGGCAAATTTAAGATGTATTTGATAGGTAATCTTGAAAAAATCATAGTTAATTGTAGAAAAATCATTTGGGGCTGATATTGGTGTCTCTGGAAACCTACAAAGGAGTAGCTTGCTATAAAATTGGAATAGTTGCATATAAATGTTGTTATGTTGATTAAAAACGGATCATGAACAGGGGGAAATTTGAGGGTAAAAAGGGAATAATTTCTATGAAAATTGATATTGAATTTATTTCCTTCAAGCTCATGATTTAGGTTTTCAAGAGGGTATATATACATATATATATATATATATATATATATATATATATATATATATATATATATATATATATATATATATATATATATATATATATAAATATGGTTGAAAACCTAATTTAGGTTTATATTTGTCAAGGAGTCGGGACGACACCGTGTTGTACGAGCAACGGAGCTACTTGACCCGGTTTATATCGAGGTGAGTAACTTTACATAGCATTGTGAGATTTATTATGCATATGATGCATTGCATGTGTATGTTATATGATTGGGTGTGTATGTTACATAGTTGACTACGTGAAAACCCCGTAAGTAGGTAACCCGTAGACGTATACTTGTAGGTAGACTGTATTGGTAGCTGGTTAAATATTTAATTGATATAAGTTGTGCGGACGAATGCGTGGTTATTAAGTGGTGATAATCATGGATATTGTATCATGTCGTGGGTGGAGATTATGTAGTTGAATGTGGATGTTGAGCTGATATGGGGATTGTTGGTGTCATGTGGTTGGTTGCAGAACTTTGCTGTTGTGTGTTAGCTGTTAAACCTTTATGGCTCGATGCTGTTTATTCTGTGGGGACACTTATACTTGTAGTTGGGACCACTTATTAGGTGGGGCTACTAGTATTTGTTGTTGGGACCACTTATACTGTGGGGCTACTTGTACTTGTGGTTGGGACCACTTATTCCGTGGGGCCACTGATAGTTGTGACCACCGATTTTGTGGGGCCACATTACTAGCACATGTGGTTGGGACCACTTACTCTGTGGGGCCACATATATAGTATTTGTGGTTGGGACCACATATATGTTGTGACGACCTTATGAGCAGTAATTGTGGTGGGACCACATATATACGTTGTGACGATCGTGTAAGCAGTAATTGTGGTGGGACCACATATATGTTGTGACGGCCTTATGAGCAGTAATTGTGGTGGGACCACATATATGTGTTGTGATGGCCTTATTGGTCGGCAGTTCTATCACATACACTGTGGGATGTCCGGTGAGTCCCACATGCAGTTGGGTGTCCGGTGAGTCTTCATCACTAGATATCGCAGGGGTCGAGGAGGAGACGAATAGCTGAGTTGTAAATGTTGTGGATAACAGGGGGTTGTGATGTATTATGGTGAATATATAATCGTGTTTATACAGTGTATTAATGGTTGCATAATAAGTACCTTGTGTCCATGTTGTCTGTGTTGTGAGTGTTTGAGATTACGTAACGCGTACCTTGTAGTATCAATAGGTTGGCCTATTGTGGTGACCCGAGTGTATGTTATGTAAATGTTATTCACTAAGCTTTATAGCTTATCCTTTTATGTTGTGTTGTTTTTACAGGTTTAGGTGATACGTAGCGCTCGGCTTGGATCGTGGGACGATTTCCTGGTGATATCAGTTTTGTAGCTCCAGCGCACAGGGATATTTAGTTGTAAATTGTTGTATTTTGTAGTTGAAATTAAGAAAATTTTTGGGTACCCCTGTGCTACAAGTTGGGCGTTACATTTATAACCATCTAAATAAGTTATTTCACATATATTTGTAAATATATGCTTTTCACAACGGAATACTAAAAATAAACTATTATAGGAATAGTTTGTTGATACAAATGTTACTATGACGTTTTAAAGAAGAAAAAATAATTATATAAAAAAATATATAATTATTATATATTACTATATTATCATGGAAAAAATGATAATGGGCAAATACAAGGGTTTTTCATATACAAACTTTACGTAAACAAGTTGATTGATACATACATTTTTGTGAGACGGGTCTTCACAGTGCTTATTTAAGTACATACTATAAGTCCTGAAAATTATAACCAGAGTCTCGGTAAGAGAACGTGATATTTGTGTATAGATCTATACGGGATTGACAACCTCGCACCTGAGCTGCTAGCTACAGCTAGACCGACGGGTCTGAGGTGACAAATGTCATAACAGTCCGACGCCTGAAGAACGTCGAAGCAGGCCTACATGGTCACAGTATGGTTATAGGGCGTCTCGCATGGGAAATCAACTTATTAAATTGTTTACGTGGAAATATACATTTTCAATGGCTTTATACTACAAACTATGGTATACATTTTAGTCCTTGGGTTTTAAGGACTTGGATACATTCATAAGAAAATATTGGATTTTCTTGGATTACAATACTACATTTTACAAGGAAATAGATTCCTCATACAAGTTTTATGGTATTAAAACTACATTTTAACAAGTTACAAATATAAGTATGGTTTTACTTATACACACTGATTCTATGGGAATTAAAACTATGTTTTATCAAAGATATAAATATAAGTACGGTTTACTTATACATAAGACTTTTGTGGAATTAAATCTACGATTCGACTACCAGTAAACACCTATTTACACGGTTTTATACAAGAATAAAACTACGTAATACTATTGTCAAGTATACAAATACCTATACATTTTCGGTCTTTGGGTTTTAAGACTACTACTCATTTATAAGAAAATATTGGATTTTCTGGTTTCAAACACTATCTTTCTACAAGGAAAAAGGATTATGGATTTTCTCATATAAAAATCTTATGAACTCACCAACGTAATGTTGACATTCTTTCAAACTACTTGTATTCTCAGGAAATTGATAGGATAACTACAACCTTTGACGATGGGTCGCTATGGCGTCATACTATGTATTTTGATATCATATTGTAATTGTATTCAAAACATACAATCTTTTGAACTATTGTAACATTTACAATTATGTATATGATGGATGTGTTTGCTTTGATCACTATTGTACAAACGTTGTTGTGATACTGTTCATGAAGTCATCAACCCTCAGACGTTTCCGCCATCGTGGTTTGGGGGTGTGACAGATTGGTATCAGAGCATTGTTTATAGTGAACTAAGTATATCAATCCATTTAAGATATACAACTATAAATACAATGGGACTAAAACTCTCTAAAACAATTTGTACAAAGTATACTTTAAAATACAATGATATTTTTATAAAGTATAAGTACAAGTACATACATACTAGAACAATGTCATAACCAGAACAATACAAGAGTAATAAGATGAGTTGAAAACTACGAGTAGGCGTAGGTAGTTATGTAATCATACCTAGGACAGATAGAGCCTGATCAACTGTATTTGTCCAAAGTATGACTAACATGTACTTAGAAATAGTCGTAGTGAACAACAAGTCTAAAAACTTACCAAGAACCATATACAAAGAAACTCTAAAACAAAATATAAAGCTAAAATACTACAGGAGTATTTTATAATACTATAGAACCATACATCTAGACACTTTATGTACCTCTTATACCCCTATCCTTACATAGTAGACCTGACAATTCGATAATACCTGACCAATAACTATTATCGAAAACCTACCATCATCCCTACCAACAGTTCCATTAAACTAATATTGGTATAAATTCAATCTGAAAGCCGAAGGCGGGCTATGTCACCTGCCAAGTCTTCTGGGTTCTCTTCACTTGTGATCTTGAGAAAATCATGGTTAAAACCACTCATAGCAGAAACAGAAGGCAGAGATTGTTGCTGTGTATGGGTCCCTGATGAAGCTTCCTCCCTCTTCTGAACCTTTCTTTTCTTGTAAACAGCCTTAAAGGCAGCTTGCCTCAATCTCTTTGTGGTGAAAGCCGAAGGCGGGCTATGTCACCTGCCAAGTCTTCTGGGTTCTCTTCACTTGTGATCTTGAGAAAATCATGGTTAAAACCACTCATAGCAGAAACAGAAGGCAGAGATTGTTGCTGTGTATGGGTCCCTGATGAAGCTTCCTCCCTCTTCTGAACCTTTCTTTTCTTGTAAACAGCCTTAAAGGCAGCTTGCCTCAATCTCTTTGTGGTATCAGTTATGTTCGAACTGGAACCCTCGATTATTGCTCTTTTCTCGTTCTCTAGACCAAGTATTACGTCTGCTTTACTAGGATTATTATCCGATTCCTGTTACATAAATACTTTCAGTCATTACAATCTCATGGTATTAAAATTGGGGAAAATAAATACAATTCTTAACCTGAGTATGGTTAATAAGAGTTTGTAGACTCTTAATCTTTCGTCGAGGCCAACTTTTGATGCCTAACTTCCTACAACGTTGCTTCAACTGTGTTGATCCAACGTTGAGTTTCCTTGCAGCTTCCAAAATCGGCTTGTCAAAATGCATGGATATTGTTTCCTTACTCAACGCATGACTAGAGCTCCTTTGTCTACGAATTTCAAAGGTTCTTGGAATCGAGGTTGAAACGTTTTTATTTTGGATCAATTGTGTATGATCCTGATCACTAACACTTTCATTGTTTCCTATTATGGGTAATAGTTTTTGATTTCCAGAATCAACCATAAACCCAGAATTCCCATTCTTGAAACTTTCTAAGTTACTTTGGATCAATTGAAAATGATCCTGATATTGAAAACCACCCACAGACTCAGAATTCGCTGAAGCAAGCCCGATAGTGTCATCGTGGATCGACTGTATTTGATCCTGATTTTGAATATCAGTTTGAAACCTCTGATTTGCTAGATCTACTCCACTATGCAGTATGGGCACGTTCATGCTTAGATTATCACCATCTATAAATGGATCTGTGTATAACGTATGTTAGACAATTAAGCAAAGTAAACATAAAGCTTAACAAAATGACTTAACTTGGAAGTATATATTGAGATTGCCCAACACCGATGTCTTGATTTAAAGGCAGTGGATCTTCAGGAAGAATACTCATCAGAGGAAAAACTTCAAGATCATCTTGAGGTTGATCCAGCGGTAATATATCTGGAAAATCTATACCTCACATAATTTAAAACAAAAATCAAAATGCTAGAAAAAGGAATAAGAAATAAAAGGAGTTTAGGATACTATAATTACCAAACCCCAGTGGAGGTATCTGATTAAACGATAGGGAGGTACCCTCTTCCCTTAAGAAATTCAACTCAGAGTCTGACAATTTATCCATAGGAGATCTGTTTTCCATACCTCGATTTGGAAATCTGAGATTATATAATAAACTGGTAGTAGCAAAAAATGAGAATGAAAAGATGTAGATATAGATGATACTACATACCCGTTTATATAGTATCTTACAGCTGGAACTGAAAGGACAACCCACGTTCTTATTACTGAAATTCAAAATACCTACAGTAGGTGCAATCTTTTCACTACCTAAGTGATATCTTTTCCAAATTCGCGGCTTGACTCCGATGAGGACGGGATAACGAAAAGACATTTTTTTAAAATATATATACATCTTCTGATAACGGAAATAGTTCAAAGAATAGTTAATTCAATTATATAGTCATCTAATCATAAATAATGAATTAGAACCTACTCATCTAGCATCTGTAGAGCTCGTGGTTCACCTGTATCTTACATGTTTGATGTATCCTTCCATATTACTAGTATAAACTGTAAAATGACATCACATATCATATCTTAAACATGCTTAGGCATTTCCATTATACTTAACTCAAATGATTAAGAAATCAATAGCTAATACAAATCACAATTAGAGAATATCATATGTTATCAAACCAAAACTCCCAATTTCACGATTTTACTAAATAAACCGTTAAAAACATCACAATATTTGGACTCAATACAACAAATATTAGCAACCTACATATGAGTTGAACCAATGCATACTTTCAGATTTGGACATCTAGGGTTTGAAACCCGAACACTCAAAATTTCTAAACTTGTGAATTAAGGACTCGAGAACGTATTTCGGTTGTTAAATCCAACCTCCTCAAACTTTTCCTATGCAAAACCCTTGATCAAAATAACCGAATTTGGCACCTTTTTGGCTCTGGAAATAACCTAGGAGGATTTTTGGTTCATAAATATGGTAAATAAGGAAAGCTGCCTAAATAACCCCACTGAAGCAGGTTAGGGACACTAACCTTCAAGTTAGCGCCGTTAACTTTAAAAATAATAATAATAAAAATAAAAATAAAAATCCAAACCGTACTCCGAAACCCGACTCGTGTAAGTCTATTGGATACCACTAGATGTTAAGGTAACTAGAACACGAACCGTGTTCACAAATACAACCGTGTAACTCCTGCAAGGCTAAACAGTTCCGAATAGGTCTACTACACGACCCATGTAACTTCTCTTTGCTATTTTTAAAGTTTAAACTCCTTCTAAATGGATTTCTAATTCTCCTAATCTAGTAACTATTATTTATACTAATATTAACTCAAGTTTAGTTACCAAAAATATTACGACATTACACCCCAAAATCAAAGCAATTGAAAACTGGAAAGCGCCAAGCATGGACCTATATTTACCTAGAAACTGGAGGACCTGATGAAACAGAAATACCTACATCTCTTCCCAAACCCTTGAGAATCCACTAAAAGTGCTAAATTTCGGGACGAAATTCCTTCTAACGGGTTGATGATGTGACAACTGTCAAATTTAGTCAACAAAAGTCAACTCAAGTCAGCCAAAGCGTACAATAAGTCAATATGTGAAATATAAATTTTATAACCTCTACGATGTATTATTGGATATTATAATACTACATACACTAATTCAAATCAATTGTGCGAACATACACTGCAAAGTTAGACGTTTTGATAAAAAAATATTAAAATTAAAATTTTTACGACGTAAACAGTGATTCAGTATAAATAGTATCCGACATGAACAGTGATTCGGCGTGAATAGTGACCGCGTGAATAGTGAACGGTAAAATTGAAAACTCGTCCGAATATTACAATTTTTATATCAAAACGTAGATAAAAATACGACGGTTCCAAATATATAGTTATATTTTTTTTACCAAACGTTATATATAAAAAGTTATGATAGAAAAACGTATAATTTAACTTGAAAACGACGTTTGATTATTAAAATATTTATATAATATAATAATTTTTTTTTCAAAAGAATGTGTTGAAATCGGCCGTGTTCAACAGTTGAAAATTTTTTTTGACTATTATTTATTTTTATTTTTGTTTTATATAAAGTGGGCCCCACTTCATTATTTAATCAATTTTACACATTTTACCCTCAAAGAATTTGTATTTTCATTTCGAACACTACGTATTCAATACGTATTTTTAAATTTATCGATAATATTATGACGTTTTATAAAACGGAAAAATTACCGTCAAAACGGTATCGTCGATACGAACAATTTGACGTCAAAATTTAATATTATTGATATTAGTTCTATATTTAATATTTTCTTTTTGTATAAAATGAAATTGTATTTACATTTAACCCCTATATTTTTATGAAACTTACAACTAATACCCTTTCGTTAATTTGTTAAAGACTTTTAGTTAAAAAGTTGATATTATTAAACTACGATTTTCGTAGATTGTATTTTAATAAACAAAAATCATTTATTTTATATAAAAACTATTAAATCTATTTAAAGAGTATTTTAAGGGTATGTTTTGTGATAAACAAATTCTAAAAGCCATAAAAGTCATATATCTGTATCTTGAGGGCCGCAATACGAAAATAAATCTACTATAAATATAGCCTCATTCTAGCCATTCAAATCACACAAACAAGTTCTTCGATACGTATAGAGAGATATACGAAGAATGAGCGTTAGAAGTAGATATTTCAGTTATAAATATAGTGAGTTCGAGTTAGAAGCACGAAGAGTCGGGCGATCTAACAACAATTGGCGATAAGATTCTAGTCGACATTGAGGTGAGTTCATACCCCTTCTTTTTATATTTATTCAAGTTTTAAGGGGGAGAATACAAGTTATACTATAAAAATAGCTAATTATACTCATTTGTAACAGTAGTAAACAAAATGTGAATTTTGTAAACATCATTATGATAACAATTCAATTATAGTTCCAAAATATAATATCGAATGATCTACTTACGAGGGCGGTGTCTAGGCCGATCATTTGGGCTAGGTTGTTGGATTTCCGAAAGGCTTATACGCTGAAAGGGTCCTGCCTCCCCATTTGATCTTTTACCTGGCCGTTCTTTATTTGATAGTCATGAAATATTATATTGGAATTAATAAAGGGTATAACCAATTTATTACACCACTATTGTGGAGAATATATCTTAAAAGAAGTTCTTTATAACCATCTAAATAAGTTATTTCACATATATTTGTAAATATATGCTTTTCACAACGGAATACTAAAAATAAACTATTATAGGAATTGTTTGTTGATACAAATGTTACTATGACGTTTTAAAGAAGACAAAATAATTATATAAAAAATATATAATTATTATACATTACTATATTATCATGGAAAAAATGATAATGGGCAAATACAAGGGTTTTTCATATACAAACTTTACGTAAACAAGTTGATTGATACATACATCTTTGTGAGACGGGTCTTTATAGTGCTTATTTAAGTACATACTATAAGTCCTGAAAATTATAACTAGAGTCTCGGTAAGAGAACGTGATATTTGTGTATAGATCTATACAGGATTGACAACCCCGCACCTGAGCTGCTAGCTACAGCTAGACCGACGGGTCTGAGGTGACAAATGTCATAACAGTCCGACGCCTGAAGAACGTCGAAGCAGGCCTACATGGTCACAGTATGGTTATAGGGCGTCTCGCATGGGAAATCAACTTATTAAATTGTTTACGTGGAAATATACATTTTCAATGGCTTTTTACTACAAACTATGCTATACATTTTAGTCCTTGGGTTTTAAGGGCTTGGATACATTCATAAGAAAATATTGGATTTTCTTGGATTACAATACTACATTTTACAAGGAAAGAGATTCCTCATACAAGTTTTATGGTATTAAAACTACATTTTAACAAGTTACAAATATAAGTATGGTTTTAATTATACACACTGATTCTATGGGAATTAAAACTATGTTTTATCAAAAATATAAATATAAGTACGGTTTACTTATACATACGACTTTTGTGGAATTAAATCTACGATTCGACTACCAGTAAACACCTATTTACACGGTTTTATACAAGAATAAAACTACGTAATACTATTTTCAAGTATACAAATACCTATACATTTTCGGTCTTTGGGTTTTAAGACTACTACTCATTTATAAGAAAATATTGGATTTTCTGGTTTCAAACACTATCTTTCTACAAGGAAAAAGGATTATGGATTTTCTCATACAAAAATCTTATGAACTCACCAACGTAATGTTGACATTCTTTCAAACTACTTGTATTCTCAGGAAATTGATAGGGTAACTACAACCTTTGACGATGGGTAGCTATGGCGTCATACTATGTATTTTGATATCATATTGTAATTGTATTCAAAACATACAATCTTTTGAACTATTGTAACATTTACAATTATGTATATGATGGATGTGTTTGCTTTGATCACTATTGTACAAACGTTGTTGTGATACTGTTCATGAAGTCATCAACCCTCAGACGTTTCCGCCATCGTGGTTTGGGGGTGTGACATGGTTTGTATGCTGAATAGTGTCATTTTAGATTGGAACCTAGTTTCTTAGGTTAATAGCTAACGAGAACAGTCCATCGTTAGGTTGAGTTGAGAGTAATTGTAGACCCATATTTCCTTGTAGGGATAGTATATGAGTTGTCCATGAATCCATGATAAGGACTAGTCTTGTTGGATTGCAATCATGACTGGTATGTGGTAGCGGTAGAATATGATAAGGGAAGAGAATGTCGAGTGACATTGTTCCGAGTTTGGAACCTAGCTCCAAGGTTGATAGACAATGAGATCCATGTATAGATGGGTCAAATCTAGGAGTGTGATTAGGTAAATCCTTTCGGAGAGAAGGTGTGACATGCATTTACATCCATGACGAGGGCCTGCCTTGGTGGATATCGATGAGACTCCCACTAAACACCATTAAGGGGGAAGGCTGGCCTTACCTGATGCCATCATTGTTAAGCATCCCTTGCAGGATGAGGGCCCGTGACGCCTACAGATCAATGACAAGGGCTTGCCTTTGTGGATCGGGACAGAACTCACATTAAAGACCATTGGGGGTGAAGGGCTGACTTTACTCGATGGAATTGTCGTTGAATGTCCCTTGCAGGATGGAGCTTATGACACTTGTAAATCCATGACAGTGGTTGGTCTTGGCGGATCAGGACGAAAATCCCACTAAAAACTATCGAGGGTGAACGGCCAGCCTTGTCTTATGGCAAATGCTCTAGTTCGTGGCTTGGGAATTACGATTTTCCATGCGTGATACTTAGTAAACAAAGGAAGAATTGAATTCTTCTGGAGAATGTATTCCCCATACTTTTAAAAGACTGATAGTGAGGTAGATCATAGAAACGAGCTTCCCATAATCGTAAAGTATTTATGAGAGGTAGATTAGGGGAACATGCTTCCCATACGTATGAAATATTGATGTGCGGATGATTATAGGAACTTTCTTTCTTGTTTTTTCGAATGAGTAACATTGTTTTATGTACTCACGAGATCTTAGTCTTACCCCTTTTGTGTGGTTTAATTGTGGCATGTATCCAGAGATTATTGTCAAGAGTCAGTAGGAGAGTTTACTAGGCCATTGTTGCTAGAAGACTGTCTGGCGTCTAAAGACCTGAATATTAGAGTGGCTGATAGTTTTTGCATAGCATTGTATTTGTGTGTTTCTCTTGCTGTAAATCTTGTATATCTGTTGTAATATCCTATTATACACCAAACCAAATTTAGACAAAAATGGAATAGTAATGTTGGGATCTTGGGTGGAAACTTGTGATATTTAACTAGTTAATTTAACGCCCCAAATGGTGAAAGAATCATTGTATGCCCCGGAAGATACCTCATTCGCATAAGCTTTTAGAATCTATTTGCATAAAAAGGATAATACTATTTGTAAAATATATTATATAATTATTTTAAAAATTTTAATCATAAATTCATAATAAATTAATGTTTAAATAATTATATTAAAAGTATCTTATAAATAATCATTAATAAAAATGTACATTTAAATATTAAAACTAATATCCTCTTACCCCAAAGTACACAGGTGTTACATCATTCCTCCATTTATCTTATTGTCTAACATTGTGACATATTTTATGGTACAAACTTGTGGTTTTCAATCTATCAGGTTTTTAGAACATATTTAAACTTTTAGAGACTTGATTAATATTTACCAAGGGCCTCTTGGCTAAGTGGTACCTATCCGGAGATCACTATCTCCCACGTCGTCATGGTTCAAACCCCACTGGTAGCAAATTGAAACTAACTTGGTGTACTAACTATAGAAGTAAATTGTCGGTCTAAAAAAACCTTGGTTGATATTTATCTTAGACACATTCATTTGATTCTATAAACTTATATGTTTTTCACTGGATTGAAAAGTTTGTTATTATGGTTTCCTAATTAGTTGAAAGGAAACATCGTCCATATTAGAATATTACACTTTATAGCATAATACTCCACCTTATTACACATTAACATTAGGAAAATCTATTATATGTGATGTGTGTGTGTGTATATATATATATATATATATATATATATATATATATATATATATATATATATATATATATATATATATATATATATGTGTGTGTGTGTGTGTGTGTATATATATATATATATATATATATATATATATATATATATATATATATGTCTATGTTCATTTATAAATATATGTAATTTTCATTTTCATAGATGAATATGTTCATAGGTGAACATGCACAATTTTCACGTGGTTCTATGGTTAGTATAATTTGATTCTATATTGAACATGTCAATATATATATATATATATATATATATATATATATATATATATATATATATATATATATATATATATATATATATATATATATATATATATATATATATATATATATATATATATATATATATATATATATATATATATATATATATATATATATATTTTGCAACAATAACTTTATATACTAAAAAACATGTCCACCTAGCGAACAGCTAGGAAGAATACCCCATATCAGTTACATAGAAAGAAAAGCTAATCTAGGATTAGAGATCCAATAAGAACTGTCCACCACTATCTTCTTGGCCCTCGCCTGTAACCATATATATATATATATATATATATATATATATATATATATATATATATATATATATATATATATATATATATATATATATATATATAGGTTTCTTATAAATTCTTTTAGATATTCTTGTAACATTATTAACTGTAAATTCAAAATATTACATAATACTATCTTAATATTACACATAATACTTGAATCTTGCATAATATAAGTTTAGTTTTAAAATTTTATACATATAGATTATGAAACAGACAACATATAACATCATTCAATTAGGATATTGTAAATCTACACATTATTTTCATGTAATATATCAACTTACTCAATTGAAAATATAAAACATTATTTTATTAGAATATTTTACATATATACTTATGAAAACAGACAACATATAACATAATCTATTAGAATATTGTAGATATATACTTATACAAGAGATGACACATAACATTAGTCTGTTAGGATATTCTACATATAATAGTTATATTCTTTTAATAAATGAACTTATTTAATAGAAAGCAGGAATATTATTCTATTAGATTATCAACATCATACAACATAAAATTCAACATTCTAATGATTTTAAATATCAGACACTATATTTAGAAACTTTAACATGGATTATGACTTAAATTCTAAACAATACAGAATATCAAATTATCATAACAGAAAAGCAATAACATTATTTTCTAACTATATTATACATGTATTTATTATAATAGAAAACATTGAATATTATTCTAATGGAAAACATAGAATTATATTCTAATAAAATATTATACATACATAATTTAATTTTAAACTCATATAATATGTGAAAGATATTACTAACATTGGAATAAACTATGATATTACATGTATTAATATTCTTTAAAATATCTAACAAAAGTTGCATATAAACACTATAATTATGGTGTCATCTAAACTTGTGTCGTATTCTATTGGCGTCTCTTCGGTCAGTTTTTTTTGAACGTCAAATCTATCATACTCCTACTCCTACACTAGTCACCAATAAACCACCAATTCCCCTAATGGGGATTGAACCCTGAACCTCACGGTTAGAGGGTGACGCCTTACCACTTGGCCAAGAGGCCATTGTTGTCTATTCGGTCGGTTGACAAGCTATCAGACGATGCATCATGAAGTACAACCATTTACTTTATCTATTTTAGAAGTGTTACATTCTTTCTTTTAGGATCAAAAATTCGTTTTTCCATTGATTTAGTAATTTTTCATTTCATCTGCGTCAAAACATAAACCATACTTTTATTAATACAACAAAACTAGGATATAAACAAGCAATTTATCATCAAACAAAACCATTTTGTTTCTAACCTAATATAGAATAAATGATAGAATATTTCTAACATTCCAAGAATAAATAATAAAAAATTTATGTAACAAGTAATTTACAATCAAAGAATTGCATTTTGTTTTCACATTCAATTTTATACAAGGCTAATATGTGAAAGACATTATTAATGTTACATACAATTGAAGATCAAACGAAAGAACAATAGAATTGTCAACATGGCCCGGGCTCCATATAAAGTTTATATACCTTTAATTTTAATTAGTAATATCTACTAGAATTTGAACAAGAGATTTGATATTATGTAAAATACAAATAATCAGATAACCTAATCACACATTTGAGTTAATTGCCACCACCAACCTAAACAAACATGTTCATTAGCTTTCAATATGGATCAAACACTAACCCTAGCTACAGTAAACAGATTTAGAAGACAATTAACACCAAGTACAATAAACAGTTCATTGCTAACGCTGTTTATATCAAAAACTAGCCTTAGCTACATAAACACTTTTAGATAAATACTTTTTAGATTATAATAAACAGAATAATATGTTCTCAAAGCCTATTATAGGAAATGATTTAAAAAACACATGATATAGAATTTGAAGCTGGATTTGATTCTACCAAACTAGACACTATAGAGAGATGAATTTAGTTATGTCAAAATAGAATAGAAAATTCCAAAACCTATTATAATGATGATTTACCTCTTGTATGTGTATCTAGAATCTAATATGCTTTGTTCGAACTAAACATTATTGAGACATGAAAAGAGCTTGATACTTTTTCGATTTCTTTGATTCGGAAACGGTATATGATCGATAACTTGATTAGATATCTTTGATGTGGGAATGGTAAATTATCAATAGATGGTCTATTTATGGTTATAATATTTTAAGGGACCGGTGATTAATGGAAAAAAGAAAGATAAATAGGGTATTATTTGGGAGCCCAGTTCTTTTAAACCGTAAGCAAAAGAACCTCTTACCCCTCGATGTTCTTCATTTAATCATAAAGTTAGAGTTATTTTAAAAAATGTCACCGCCTTCCATCAAATTTATATATTTAATCTCAACCTTTGATTTTTTAGTATGAGTGGCCTATATTTTTGTCCCCTTATCTCACAAAAAAACCATTGTCCCCTTCATTATATATATATATATATATATATATATATATATATATATATATATATATATATATATATATATATATATATATATATATATATATATATATATATATATATATATATATATATATATATATATATAGAGAGTTAGGATCAAATGTGGATTGCATCTATTGTGTGAATGTATGAGTAATTTTAAGCCATTGGATTTAAAGAATGAATGGTTAAGATGATGATGGCATGATTGTAATTAATTAAAAAAAATAATTATTTTTAATTAAAAAAAATTCAGTAAGGGTAAATTAGTCAATTTTATCGATAGCCAATTTTGGAATGTGCGGATATTTTGGGATATAATTTAATTAGTTGTTTTGCATGATCTTAGTTTCCATTCTTATCTATTCTTATTTATCTTCTAATTTTGTGGTATTTTGATTTAACACATATTTACCACATTCATAGGTTTTTAAAAAAAATATTCTGGAAGAATACGACTTTATACACTTTTCAAGAATAATATAATGATAAATACATTCTAAAAGAATAGCAAAATACATTCTAAAAGAATAGTAAATACATTCTGAAAGTTAGATTTCATTCTAAAAGAATTCATAATACCATTCTTGAAAAAATAAAAAAATACAGCTAAAGAATACACTGCATTCTTGCCCCGTCTTCTTTTCTGGATCGTCCTTGCAACTAAAGAATTGTTGAAGAATGGAAGCATTTTTGAATAATTCTTGAAGAATGAAATCATTCTTGAAGAATTTGAACATATGTTCTTCCACATTCTTCAAAATTGAAGCATTCTTCAAGAATGGTAGCATATGTGTCATTAACTCTCATCGCAAGCTACAAAGTCCTTTTTTCTTGTTTTCATCTTCAGTGCAAGTTATAGAATTCCTGTGTGCCATTAATAGCGTCAATTGAGGGTAAATAAATGCTTAAAAAGACCTGCCAAGTATACTTACAACCATATCAATTTATAATACCCAAATCAATCAATATATTGATAAGAATTAATTATTCATGAGGGAGAATAATTGGGTTACAAAATGTAAAGCAGCAAGCAGAACCCATGGTTACTGAATCGGGTTTCAAGTTGTTTTTTAAATTCAGGAGAATTATTGGGTGACAAAACATAAATCAATCGAATCAGTTACATTGCTTATCAGTAAAATTCATAAAAAATCAATCGAATCAATTCATAAAAAATCAGAATCAATGACCTAAAATTGTTTTTGATCTAAAATTAAATTGTTTTTGATCTAAAATTAAATTGTTTTAAAAAACTAAAAAGAAAAGCATGCCATGACAAATTATACTCTTGGCCGTCAAAAATCGCACCATTAAGTGCCAAAACCATGCTAAAGGAACAAAATGGGGAGTTGTATTGTGGTATATCAGTTAATGTTTATCTTTTTGAACAATTGTATAAGATAACTATCTATCCTATAAAATAGGCTAGTGTGATTATCTCCTCGGCAAACAATACATGAATGATACCATTACCATTACAATTTTGTTTCATCATTCTCACGATTAGGTTTCAAACATTATACAGAGCACCTCGAATTGAATTTTGGGATCGATTCTTCAATTTTCGAAAACCAAAAATTAAACTTTCGATCAGAAATCGAAGAAATTAAACTTTCGATGAAATTGTTTTTACTAAACTTTGATTGAGAGAACGTAAAATTGGAATCAATGAAATTGAAATTTTGAAAACCAAAAATTGATGAAATCAGATTGCGTATGTGGTCCCGAGAAGAAGAGGTGTCGATCCGTACCTGTGTAGCTTCGATTAAACTTTCGAAAATAAAGAATTGTTGAAATCAGAATCGCATACGTGGTCTATTGAATCAACCGGCGACAACATATGATTGACATCCATGGCAGTGACGGGAGGAGATCCACAGCCGACGGTAGATGGCCGGTGACGGGAAAGAGGAAACATAATGATCGTGGATTTCATGGAGGAATGGGAACGATGACGGATTTTATGGAAGATGGTGGTGACGGCTTGGTAGGTTAAACAGTCCGTATAAGAAGAGGAGGCAGATAGAGAATGCGAAAAACATGGAGTTAATTGGGGAATTACTTAAATTAATAGATCCACAGCCAACTCAGAAAAATTGAATTGTCCAAAATACCCTTTAAAATTGATTGGCTGATATTGTCTCATACATTCACACAATATTTGGTCTCCACATATGAACCTACATCTATATATATATATATATATATATATATATATATATATATATATATATATATATATATATATATATATATATATATATATATATATATATATATATATATATATATATATATTATTTCTTTCACATTTATTTGTAAATAATATCAAAGAAAGAAAAGATGGAAAGAGTGTTAATTGATGGTTTCCTTTTATTAGGCTTTCAACATCTTAAAAAACAAAAAATTACAAAGTGTTAATGTGGATTTTTGAAAGGCCATCGGTAAGGCTGTTTGAAAGCCGATACAGATGGTCTTAATACTTCAATTTAAGAAAAAAGGAAAATTATTGTTAAAACATTGATTGAAGCTAGAGAGGCTCAAATAGGGAACCACAATAGCATTGTTCATATAATTGGAAAATGAAAAACTTTTCTAATTAAAACTTATTTGAAAAGAGTGATTTATTGACTAATGTTTTAGAGTGTATAATGTGAGTATACATAATATGATGAGGTTTGGTTAATCGAGTGGACTGAATTGAACTAGACAATATATGATTAGAAAACCTGTATAAAATATGTTCAATATTAAATATGATAAAGACGTTCGTAGTACGTTGTACTTGTAATCCATCATGATGTCAGGTTATCATTGGGAATGAACATTGTTAACAACATTGTCAATGAGAAGACAATGCACGAACTGATTAGAGCATTATCTAGGATGTACAAGAAACTCTTAGCTACAAACAAGGTTTTCTTGATTATAAAGTTAGTTAACCCGAAGGTGAAGGTAGTTCAATGAAAGATAGTGACGAATCTGAAGGGTTTTCTAGCAAACAATGAACAAATAATCTCTTATGGTTCACATGCAACCTTAGAAAGATCTATGTTTTCTTCTATGAAGATAATAAACTAAAACCTAAAGGAAACAATTATTTCTAAAGATCAAAACTGAGAAAACAAACCTTTTGATCTTATGATCCTTGAAGCTAGCAGTACAAATGTCCTGCCTCAGATGGTGTCACACCCAAGCAATGGAGAAGACAGTCCAGCAGAGTTTTTCTGGTTGAAGTTGACGCAGGTTTTGAGCCTCTAGAGGGTTCCTTATATAGCCTCCAAGAGGCTACAGCTGAAACCCTAGAGAAGCCCCTTAATGGACAAGCCTGTTATCCATTTGGGCAAGCCTCTAAAAACCCTAACTAGGGTTTCGAAATCATGGAGATGGCCTCCATAATTTCGCCCAACTTGAGGCTTCCACTGGCTAGCCTTTTATTCAACTATTGAATAATTACAAAGCCAGTCCCTGCACTTTTAATTAATTAATTTAATCACTGAATTAAATCCAATTAATTTTAGATTAAATCTTAATTAATTATTATAGTGTTGAAAAATATATTTTTGTATGTGACCATCACTGAAATAAGATGAACTGTTTTTATCTAACAAATATTATCAGTTTATTTCAGGTTACGTGAATTCAAGATCAAAAACAAGAATGAATCAAGACCCAAGAAACCTTGAGAAAACAACCAAACCTAAGGAAGTGATGCTACGAACCAAAGAGCAAAATACAAAAATGTCACCCTGCTACAGCAATCACGACGCAACAGAAGCCATGGTCGCGACGTGAAGAAAAACAAAACTCAGAAGTCCAGATTGCTACAGCAATCGCGACGCGACGGAAGGCTTGGTCGCGACGCGAAGACCTTCAACGCGACACCACCAACTTTTCAATCGCGAGGCTACCAACACAACGCACTAACCAGTGGCCGACCAAAAGCAACACGACAAACGCACCCTCGCGACGCGACGGAAGCCCTGGTCGCGACGCGAACCCTGTTCTCAGCAACTATAAATAAGAAGCTCACCTCTTGCCATTCTTGTGCAGAAAAACCTTACACCACACCAAACCCATTCAAGCACCAATACATCAAGATTACCCCACGTCCAAAGAGCAAAAAACCTGCCAAAACTCTCTAGAGAAAACTCTTTTCAACCAAAGAAAATCCACGTCCAAACAAACACCAAACAAAACCGCTACACCCATACTCTACCCGACACCAAACAAAACCTCTACCCGACACCATACAAAACCTCTACCCGACACCAAACAAAACCTCTACCCTACACCAAAAACAAAACCTCTACCCGACACCAAACTTCAAACCTTTAAACAACCTCAACCCGAATACCAAACTACAAAACCTACACGCCCTCTACCAAATACAAAAACCCCGTGCATCTCAATTAAACCGACACCAAAAACCCATTTCACCAAACACCAAAAACTACCAAACCTCATCCTATCGTAAAGAACAAGAATCGACGCTTCAAAGAAAACACCATCTTCCTCAGCTATCGATAAGTTCTTTTGAAATTATCTGTGTCGTTATTGATTTATTTAAACTGTTATAAATCAACTGTACCAAATATCCAATACATCCGAATTGAACCTTGACAACGAAAACATATGTGGACTGTATTTAACCGAGACATCTAACTTCTAACTTCTCACTTCTAACCTTTTTATTTATTGTAAAAACACTTTATCGTTGATAATGGCGTTTATTACATCTAACCTCTAACTTCTAACATTTATTTTATTTACCGCTTTCTGTCTATTTAAATACTGTCTAGATTAAATTTACCGCTTTATTTTACTTATTTATAGCTTTCAGTAACTTATATTTATTCCGCAATTCTTATTTATTCCGCATATTATAGATAAAATACATATCTGTCACACAGTAATCGGCTTAAAAACCCTTATTCGTGGAGATCGGTTATCGTATTTTCAACAATTGGTATCAGAGCTTGTGTGATTTACTTTGAAATTTTTGTTGAGAACTTTTGTGTAGCGTTTTTATAAACCACCAATAAGTTTTCTTTAAAAATTTCATCTTAATATCACTTGTTCAAAAAAAAAAAATTAAAATCTTAAAATTTTCAAAAAAAAAAAAAAAAACAACCCAAAAATGTCTTCCACAACCTACTCAAGAGCTCCATATGTCATCGATCAGGTATGGTCTATGATCTCAGAAATCGGTCTTTCAAGAACACCATTTGAGTCCCACATGACTAAGATTGAGAACAGTTTGAAAGCTGATCTCAAACTATATCATGACACAATAGTCAAATCTGATATCTACAAATCTGAATTACAAACCTTGCAACTCAGATTTGGAGAATCAACAAAGACTAGAGACAAACTTGAAAGAGACGTCGAACGAAAATCAGAAGAATATAATCATGTCTTAGATCAATTAAATGAAGCTCTAAAACAAAAAAAAGGACTCAGAAATAAAAAATCAATCTGTTTTTCCATCTGAAATAAAAGATGCCTTAGAAATAGAAGTCCTTCAGTTAAAACTAAAAATTCAAGATTTAACTGACATAAACTCTAGTTTGATTCTGAAATTAGATGATTTTTCAAAACAAATCAAACTTCTTGAATCCGAAAATCAAAGATTTCAAGGAAAACTGGATTCTATCAATCTTGCTAGAAAGCTAAGTGATGATATTTTCATCAAAGCAACATCCTTAGGATCTGGCAAAATCGATACAAATTACAGATCTGGATTAGGAAGAGAATCCTTCGAAATCGAACAAACCAAACAAGAAACCAGGACTAACAGTGAAAACTCTGAATCAACTCTAACAGATCTATCCACATCTGTTAATGAGGAAAATTCAGACGACGAAACAGTTATCAACTGTAACCCAGATGATACTGATTTCACTGTTTCCAAAAGATCTTTCACTAATAGGTCTTCAACCCACCAAATCCAAATTACCAACCAAAACTCCTTTTAAAAGAAAGGCAGTACCTCTAAACCAATTGCTCTTCAAAAGGAACAAGGCAAACCCAAAATTTTCAAACAAACCCAAAAGAAACCTTTGAAACCAGTCTCTGTGCCACAAAAACAAACCTTTAATCCAAAACAAAAACCTTTTCAAAAACCAATTCAAAATCGCTTTCAAGAGAAAAACTTCAATCTCTCAAAGAACTTTCAGAATCCATCATTTCACCAAAATCCACTCTATCATCATAATGTTTTTCAAAACCATCCAAATCCCAGACATAAAGAAAGGTTATCAAACAGATCTTCACATATAGGATACCTTTCACAAAATCAAAGACCATTTCAACTTACAGGTTTTCACAAACAAATCTTACTTTGGAAAAATCTGATAAGTCAACTTAAACCTCAACCACTTCGTCCAATTAACAGAAACCATAATGATTTCAAATCACTGAAAACCATTAACAAATCAGGACCCACCATGGTTTGGATACCTAAACTTTCTGTCTAATTGCAGGCACTTTGTGCTGGAGAGCCCAAGGATGATACATGGTATATCGATAGTGGCCGTTCCAAGCATATGACAAGAAAACAGAGCTTTCTATGAGACTTCAAACCCACACCACCTCCGATGCAGAAACTTCACAATCAAACCAAAATGATGCGGATCCAGTCGAGGGGGAACCACCAAAATAAGAACCCTCCTAAAACACCCCAATCCACCTGTCCAAATGATCCCAATGCATCATTTATGGGAGAACCACCAAAACCAAATTCCTCTTTAAACAATCTCAATCTACCTATCCAAAATGATCCCAGTGCATCATTTATGGGGGAACTCTCGTTACCCCATTCTCACCCCCAAACCAAAATTTACCAAAAACATTCAAATAACCAAATTCATCAAAAAAACATCCACATAATCAAAAATCACAAAAAAAAAATTGAATAAAGTTTTATCCTTTTAAAACTTTTTATAAAATCATCTGATTAACATCTTCTTGACTAAATTTTCAGATACTTATGCTCGATGAATGTTCTCAGTTATATTGATTCTTAATTAAAGAGAAGGTTCAAATTTCAAACATTTTTGTTATGTACACTCTCCTATTCCCTTTGAATTTATTTCAATTATAACGATTTTATCTATTAAGGGACATAAGATCAGGAGATTCAGATGAAAACCAAACCCATGTGAGAATTTGTGCCTCGTCTTCAACTGCTAAGTGAAATTCATTTCTGTGAGCAAAGGTGTTTTCATTGTGACTTATAGGATTTATACTCTTATACCGTGATGCTAGTCTCATTTTTGCTTAGATATCAAAATGACCAGGGACGATACAATCATTTTCTTATATATTAGACAAACTGTCTTTTATATCACCTATCCCTATCCTCAATCAAGCCACATCAAGAAAAGATTTATCATCTTGCATAGCAAGTCTGACAATTGAAGAAACGACAAAGTCATATCCAAGAAAATCAGAAGAAAACTCAAAATCTCAAAACGCAAAGTCATATCCAACAAATGATGTCAACAAATCACAACTGGTAAACACATCAGATATCTTTTACACAAAAGGTATTCGTGAAAATCAAGAAAAGATTAAAACAAAGGTGAACACTTCACCAAAGCAAAAAAGAGTTATTACAACAATCCATAAAGACAGACATCTCTCAAACAACGAATTCTCAAAAGCTTTATCAAATATGGCTGTCAAAATCGAAGACTTACCTGGATACTGTAGCCTTCATAATTGAATATTCTTAGTTGCAAACTGCACTATGAATATATCTAAACCCCTCTACATGTATTTCCTGACGGAGAGAGAGTGAACATCAATGGCATGAATGAAGAAACCCTCAGAGTAATGCCGAAACCAGTCTTATGTGATTTATTATCTAATATGAAGACCAAGTGACTAAAGTATATAGGTATAAATCCACATTAAGCATAAGTCAACACCTTCAAACTGAGAGATATCACTCATCTTTAGTGATTATACACCAGTTCTGCACCCAGAACAACCAAAACACCTCAGTCAAATGTGAGCTATACCTATGAGATTTCATCTGAATCGACCTATTAAAATCACTTGTCGTCTTTATAAATGTTATAAAATCTTAAGGAATATTATGAAAGTACATATACAAAGACCTTTTGATAATTGAACCTGAAACCTTGATTCAGAAACATATATTCTTGACAAACATTTTTCAAAACATAAGTAAAATCTAGTCACACTTTTTCAAAACAAGTGATATGGTTTTATAAATGTTTTATCCAAATTTCAAGAATTTGCTACCTTACCTTTTAATCTGTTCTTATTTCAGTAATGATCACATAGGGGGAAATTGTTGAAAAATATATTTTTGTATGTGACCATCACTGAAATAAGATGAACTGTTTTTATCTAACAAATATTATCAGTTTATTTCAGGTTACGTGAATTCAAGATCAAAACCAAGAATGAATCAAGACCCAAGAAACCTTGAGAAAACAACCAAACCTAAGGAAGTGATGCTACGAACCAAAGAGCAAAATACAAAAATGTCACCCTGCTACAGCAATCACGACGCGACAGAAGCCATGGTCGCGACGTGAAGAAAAACAAAACTCAGAAGTCCAGATTGCTACAGCAATCGCGACGCGACGGAAGGCTTGGTCGCGACGCGAAGACCTTCAACGCGACACCACCAACTTTTCAATCGCGAGGCTACCAACACAACGCACTAACCAGTGGCCGACCAAAAGCAACACGACAAACGCACCCTCGCGACGCGACGGAACCCCTGGTCGCGACGCGAACCCTGTTCTCAGCAACTATAAATAAGAAGCTCACCTCTTGCCATTCTTGTGCAGAAAAACCTTACACCACACCAAACCCATTCAAGCACCAATACATCAAGATTACCCCACGTCCAAAGAGAAAAAAACCTGCCAAAACTCTCTAGAGAAAACTCTTTTCAACCAAAGAAAATCCACGTCCAAACAAACACCAAACAAAACCGCTACACCCATACTCTACCCGACACCAAACAAAACCTCTACCCGACACCATACAAAACCTCTACCCGATACCAAACAAAACCTCTACCCTACACCAAAAACAAAACCTCTACCCGACACCAAACTTCAAACCTCTAAACAACCTCAACCCGAATACCAAACTACAAAACTTACACACCCTCTACCAAATACAAAAACCCCGTGCATCTCAATTAAACCGACACCAAAAACCCATTTCACCAAACACCAAAAACTACCAAACCTCATCCTATCGTAAAGAACAAGAATCGACGCTTCAAAGAAAACACCATCTTCCTCAGCTATCGATAAGTTCTTTTGAAATTATCTGTGTCGTTATTGATTTATTTAAACTGTTATAAATCAACTGTACCAAATATCCAATACATCCGAATTGAACCTTGACAACGAAAACATATGTGGACTGTATTTAACCGAGACATCTAACTTCTAACTTCTCACTTCTAACCTTTTTATTTATTGTAAAAACACTTTATCGTTGATAATGGCGTTTATTACATCTAACCTCTAACTTCTAACATTTATTTTATTTACCGCTTTCTGTCTATTTAAATACTGTCTAGATTAAATTTACCGCTTTATTTTACTTATTTATAGCTTTCAGTAACTTATATTTATTCCGCAATTCTTATTTATTCTGCATATTATTGATAAAATACATATCTGTCACACAGTAATCGGCTTAAAAATCCTTATTCGTGGAGATCGGTTATCGTATTTTCAACATATAGTTTCTAATTAATATATTAACACTTAAATATATTAATAAACCATTTAATTAATTCCATTGATTTATTAAACAATTAATAAATCAACCTTTTACTCTACTGAACTATATCCTAACCTCCAGCTATGAGGGCAACCCAAATAGACTTTGCTTCAATTAACAAGATAAATATAAATGTAAAGTCATGGCTTAGACACCTAATCCAACATAATCATGTCAACAAATTCAACTCAATAATATCTAGAATGATATATGTTGATATTAGGTTCGAAGATGAAGTACAAATGTTATTGGTGTTATATTCGTTCTCGGAAATCTAGTTTGAAACCATCATTGCGATCAACAATGCTTCCGGAACCATGAAGCTTACATTCGAAGTCATTCACAACTTGATCCTAGTTGAGGATGTCTACATGAGAAATACTATTGAGTGCTCTACCAATTTGATCAGTACCGAAGACAGAATGAGAAGGTCTAGCAGAGGAGGTAGAGGTAAAGAAAGATTAAAATCAAGGAGAATGGGGGACTCTAGAAGCATGAAAGATATTAGCTGTTGGAAATGAAAAGAAAGTAGATATGTCAAGAATCAGCGCCTAAAGCCTTCTACCGAAATAGGGAAGAAGGAAGTAAAATTTGGCAGAATATTATAAAGATGTGCTTATATGATATGTAGAGAGTTCCATTGGCTCATGGATAATGGATTCGGGTGCTCATTCCATGCATGTCATTGTAGAGAGGTAATGCAGACTTTCAAGAATTAAAATGACAAAGTTTGACTCATAGACAAAAAGAGCCTAGATATCCCCAGAATCGGGGATATTGTCCTGATTAAGACTTTGGGTTCAAAGTGGACCATTGAAAAATGTCAAGTATATTCCGAACCTGAAGAGAATGTTGATATCAATAGGCCAGCTTTATGATGAAGGAAAAGAAATATAAAAAAGAGAATGTTTTTCAAATAGGTCGTAGGGTTTGAGAAGATCGAAATATAGGTTGTTATGGAATTGTGTGATTGGTTGATAAAAAAATGTTGGTTGAAATAGTTGTTGGAAGACATTATGTTGTTGAAAATGTTGTTGGAATAGGTTATGGCATGCAATGGGGGAAACCTTGAAGCAAATTTATGAAATCACCACTCGATGAATTGAATTGTTGAAATTGACATGATGTCGTGTCTAGGCCAAACGCCCCTACACGAGTTAGGGTATTTGAGTTTCGGTTGGATTGTGGATTGTTTTCCATTTTAGAAAAATAAGAAAGATAATAGTATATAGAATAGATAAAGAGAGCTTGGTGTTGAAAAATGTGTTGATGTTGTATTTATTTATAGGTAAAATAAAAAAAATAGATCTATGTGTGTGTGTGTGTGTGTGTGTGTGTGTGTATATATATATATATATATATATATATATATTTTTTTTTTTTTTTTTTGGAACCGGCAATATATATTAAAAAAAAAACCAAACTCTAGCAAGACGCTAGAGAGAGGAGCAAACAAAATACAAAGTTCAAATTACAAACAATTAAACGGGGAAGTAATCCAATCAACCCATTCTAAAGCGCACTTGCCGAATCTATGTTTCACCCACAGAAAAGTCATGGACTTAATTGAATCAGCCACTTTAATCGGAGATGCAAAGACACCATTGAAGATTCTATCATTTCTAGCCCGCCACATTGCCCATAGAGCAGCATAGATAATCGAGACCAAAGCCTTATTTTTGTTTTTGGATCCACAGTTCGTTCTAGCCGCCACATCAATAACCTCCTTTACTGAGCCGACATTTATATTACCAAGACCGCACCAGTCCTCCAAAATCCTCCATACCCGAGCAGCAAATGGGCAGCCCATAATCAAAAGACCCACTGGTTTTTACACCAGTCTCACCCAAATCAAAAGACCCACTGGTTTTTAAAGATTATAGACCCATCAGTCTCATTGGGTCTATTTATAAGATCATCTCCAAACTTCTTGCCACCCGATTAAAGCGTGTAATCAGCGAATGCATTGATGAGGTCCATTCTTTCACATGGTATCAGAGTGATACCGAAAATAGAGGTCAAACAAATGACCTCTTTTATGATGAAATACCCTCACTTTGTACTAGAAAAAGAAACCATGTCTGTCATTGTTCAAAATGTACATGATGCACATTTTTCCATCGGAATCATCTTTGATGATACAGTCATACGAATTACCTTTTGTGGTCTTAACTCTTGGAGATGCGTATTGGAGCAAGAAACAAGTTAGGGTTCCTCATAGGTACCCCGCTACACATGGAAAACTACGAGAAAGTTGGCTTATTGATAATAATTTAATACATATAAAACATTCATCGAGTATCGTTTTGTACACCAGTCTCACCCATAGCTTCTTTAAGGACCTTCAAAAATGTGTTGATGGTATAGAATATATATATATACACACACACACACACACACACACACACATAGATCTATTTTTTTTATTTTACCTATAAATAAATACAACATCAACACATTTTTCAACACCAAGCTCTCTTTATCTATTCTATATACTATTATCTTTCTTATTTTTCTAAAATGGAAAACAATCCACAATCCAACCGAAACTCAAATATTCTAGTTCAAGATGTGATAAGGCGGTCTCAAGATGTAAAAATAAACTTCGGAAAGTTAATATTCTAGTTCAAGATGTGATAAGGCGGTCTCAAGATGGAGATGCATGGGAATCAGATTTCAGCAAGGAGGAATTCTGTGTTGCGAAATTAAGATCGAGAATTGACCGAGCACCCCACTACATCTGTTTCTTGCCACCCGATTAAAGCGTGTAATCAGCAAATGCATTGATGAGGTCCAGTCCGCGTTTATTGCTGATCGGTACATTCTTGAAGGTCCGCTCATCGTTAATGAAATTTGCTCTTGGGGGAAGGCGAAAAAAAAGAAACTACTCATCTTCAAAGCTGATTTTAATAAGGCGTTTGACTCACTCAATTGGGGTTATCTTGACTCCATGATGAATGTACAAAACGATACTCGATGAATGTTTTATCTCTAAATATCCGAGGGCTTGGTGAAATTCGAAAGAGGGAGTGGATTCAATCTCTTCGAAGACTTCATAAATTTTCTTTCATTGGGCTTCAAGAAACCCACCTGGAGGCTCCTGTTACCGGAGAGATGGTGAAAGAGTGCTGGGGCGATCTCAACTTCGAGTATGAATGTGCTAATGCCTGTGGAAGATCTGGAGGTTTGGTCTCTATCTGGGACAAAAACTTCTTTAGCACATATGAGGTTCTTAAAGCACGTTCTTATCTGATCATTTTTGGTACTTGCTCAATTCTTTCTTGCTCATTGGCGTTTGTGAATGTATATGGTCCCCAATCCCTATCTGAGAAGCGAAAATTATGGGAGGAGCTGCTTTTAATTAAAAATTCTCACTCAACGTGTTGGGTTGTTTTTGGCGATTTTAATGTCGTGAGACGCCCGGAGGAACGTATCAATTCTGTGTTTTGTCAATCTAGTGCAAATTACTTCAACAACTTTATTGAATCAGCGGGTCTTCACGAGCCTAAAATGGGGGGTTTTCATTTCACGTATTTTCAGCAATCGGGTGCGAAACTTAGTAAACTCGATCGATTTTTGATCTGCTCGGAGTTTTCTAAGTTGTTTCCCCAGGTCTCTGTTGTTGCTTTGCCCCGGGACAAATTTGATCATTGTCCAATTTTACTTTCACAAAAAATTGAGAATTTTGGTCCCATTCCTTTCAAGTTATTCAATTCCTGGTTGGTCAGACCAAGATTTGATGAGGTGGTGTGCAAGGCCTGTCATGATTTCATCGGGTATGGTGCTCTGGACTCGAGACTTCTGAATAAACTGAAAGCTATTAAAAAAGCGATCCGTGAGTGGAGATTCATTGAATTCTCTAAGGAATCAGCGGAACTTCTAAAACTCAAAGAGGCTCGGATTGAAATTGATAAAAGAATAGATAATTGTTGTCCTAATAATGGCGATTTGATGGAAAGATCCAGAATTTCAGGAAGAATTGATGAACTGGAGAGACTTGCACTGATCGATGTGAAACAAAAAGCGCGGATGGGATACTCAAAATTTGGGGGAGGAGGGATGTTTCCGTCACACTGGTCACTGACTCTAATTCTCCTTCTTTTAGTATAGGATCCAGTAAAATCACGATCTGGGCCCATCGTATCCATACCGCCCAAACTGATATTCCTTACTGAATCCTGATCCATACATACATCACCAATTGGGCCGGCAGGGGGAGGAACGACCCGATTATGGTTAAATGGCCCAAAACAACCATTAGGGATCATTTTCTTTAATTCACCAAAAGAAACATTATCTGATTCATTTGGGTCAAATTTTTTGATATTTGCACTGTTCATCTCGGGCGATGATACTCCACCAGGCTGATGAGATTCCCCAAGCATGTTACCTGGTTTTCCATGCATGCAATTAATGAACGGCTGCTGAGAATCCGAACCGTCCCCCCGCGTCTCCCCCGCCTGGTCAGGAATTCCATCGCCGACAGTTTCTCTCCGGAATGAATCTTCCACCGCTACCGTCTCATCTCCTACGATTTCACCATCTTCAATATCATCCGTGTCATCTCCAAACATTATAGTATCCGAAATACCATCAGAATCATTATCGCTGCATCCATCCGAATCAATGCGTTCTTCTTCAACATCAGATCCATTTGAACTCAGGGGGAACCAACCATCTTCAAATTCTAGAACACTGATATTCATTAATTGCCCTTCACATTCTATCAGAACCTCTTCATCAATTCTTTTACGAGACTCAGTTAGGATGCAAATTCTCCCTTGAGATAAGTCACGGGCTTCAAAAGATGCTTCAAACGGGACTAAAATCTGACCAAACTTGCCTGCAATTCGATTAAAATTGTCCCTGTCCCACAATTTTGATGGTAGACCAAAGACTTTCAACCATGTCACCCGCTCGAAATGAAATTGAGACTGATTAGCTCTAGAAAACTCCGTAAACCAGTCATCCTTGACTCTCGAGAATGCGATAACATCATTGCTTGATCTGAATCTAAGATATACCCTGAGTCCCCCAGCGTATTTCATAGAGAAGGCATCATCGTCCCCCGTAGCTATTCCTGGGTTCAAACTGTGGAGATGCTCCATACTGTGTGCAACCCCCATGTATGTCAACTCGTTATCAATCCATTCAGTCATGACCGGGTTAGGAAAAAGTGAGACTGGGATCGAGGCCGGAGGAGGAGGTGGCGGTTGTACATCACAACCAGCCACAACAGATGCAAAAGTTCTAACACCACGAGTATTCCATCTTTTATCCGATGGGATCTTGACAGTTTCTGAGGCTCTTCTGTATTGAAAATCTCCCTTCATCGCCTGTTGTTTTCGGTCAAATTTGGCCACATTCACCTGTAACAATCTGCCAGCGATCGATATATTCTGTAACGCTGCCTCTATATTGCTCTGATTCCTATTATTCTTAAACCTTACAAACGCAAAGTTTCGTTTGTTGGCATCCTTTTTTTGGGCAATGTAAACGTCCGATAACTCACCAAACTTCCCAAATACTTTCCACAGTTCACCTTTAGATACTTTCTCAGGTAAGTTGGAAACAAACATGGTGATCACTCCCAATTTCTCCGGTGGTCTTTTCCGTCGGCCAGACACATGCGTCCATCCATCTCCCGTATTCGCCATTACACTATTAACTTGGTTCTTATGGTTTCACCACAGAAGAATGACAGTTTTGGAAAGGTGGAATGGATAACCTTTTTCGAAGGTGCATATATATATATATATATATATATATATATATATATATATATATATATATATATATATATATATATATATATATATATATATATATATATATATATATATATATATATATATATATATATATGAGCGTTTCATAACGGTCATATCACCTCCTTGTCTCACATTGAATGCAGCACATCCGACAACCATGTTGGTCCGAGATGGTGCGTATGGCGTGGAGCCATGGCCACTTAGCCTACCCCCATCAGGAGTTTAATGCCGAGCGGATCGCCAAATTTAATATTAAAATAATAGAATAATAAGAGAAAAGCAACGGCCTAGGCCGTCCAAGAGACCGCGCTCACCATTACAGATCGTTCCTCTCTTCTTTACTTTCATTTTCTTTTTTTATTTCTTTTTTCTTTTTAGACTTTATTTTATTAAAAGATAGATATATAATTATTAAAAAATAAATAAAAAGATCCTAAAATATGTAATTTTTTTTCTCGACAAAATGAGATGAGTGTTGATTAACTTTTATGAATATTTTTTTTAAATAAAATATAGGATTGGATTGGGTTGTCAATATATATAAAAAAATGGGTTTAATGGGTTGTATATGTGGAAGAAAAAAATATTAATTTTTTAATAGAAAATTTAAGTTGGATTAAATTGTGAATGTGGATAGTCTTAAACACCACATGGATGGCTGCACACATATTGGGCAACCTAAATGTGTGTAATAATCTCTATTATTGCAGGGTCTCAAATTACAAGTATGACATAAGTGGCATGACAATTAAACGCCTAAAAGGATTTGCAAATCCTCCGTAACAAAAGGTCTTCAAATAATTATAAAAAAAAACTAGAAAAGAAAAGATAAACATTTAGGTTTCCTTAAAAGCGCCAAAAATGAGGAAAAAAAATATTAAAGGCCCGTACTTTTGAACAAATTTCTCAAATTTATTCACTTTTTATATATAGGAGTTGTACCTTTTCGGATAAGAAAAATGATCGGATAGATCTTACAACAATTTGTCTCATGAGCCGGCCTTAAACATTCTGATCACCATGTCTTTTTTAACCATTTTGAAATGGTGACACTGAAACATAAAACGGATATGGTTTCTCATTTGAAGAAGATTATTTAGATTAACAGAAGCTGACATTATTCACTCTAAATCCTGTAATTATACAACCCTTAATACCTTTTACGATAAAAATGCTATTGATTCATGGGGATAGGCAAAATTAAAGAAGTTAATTTGGATTGTTGTAAGGCTGGACGGAGCAATGGCTCGTCAAGAGGTCGTCAACCCTCTTGGCGACTCGCCATCTCCACTGCCGTCGAACTCGTCATCGGCTCGCCAAGATGAATTCGCCAACCTGTTGGCGAGATGCCAACAGGTATAAAACTTTCAAGAAATAACAAAAACACCCCCTGTTGGCAGTTCCTTGGCCATTGGCCACCACTCCCTACAAAATGGCCAACGCCTGCCAACCCACAAAAACCCATTGGCCATCCGTTGGCCATTGGCCACCACTCCGTGTAGCCTAATAGAGTTGCTTGTACTTCTAAGACGAAATATATAAAAGCAAAGGAGAACATATTTCATCATTTTGTTGATTTAGTTACTTGACTATTCTCGGTAGCGGTTAACCACTATAATTTTTTTGACCTATTTAAAAATAATAGTTTTCTTAGTTACCTATTTTAAGGTACTTCCATCATTTTATCAGTTTGTTACTATATATACGATTAATGTGTATATACTCTATTACAATATTACAGGGAATCTAAGATGTCTCATCATTTATTTCTCATAATCAGGAATTTCGATTTGATATTTTTATGTATTAACATTTTATCCCCTTCAACTTAAATAAAATTTTCAAAACACACCTTTCATCGTTTCTATACAAATAATAATAGTTTATTATTTGTTTTATATATATATATATATATATATATATATATATATATATATATATATATATATATATATATATATATATATATATACACACACGTTTATATTTTTAATAGTTAAGAAATTATGATCTTGTTAAAACTTCAAATATGATGATTTTTTCTAATAACTATAAAATTAGGATATCGTTAAAAGTTCAGTTTAATCGGTTATGGGTTTGTTTGTTTGGTTCGGTCTAATTATTTTTTAACGTCAAAATATTAATCGAGATTATACTTTATTACATATGGTTATTGATATTTGATAGTGTATTAGACTGAAGGGTATTATCCTTTTATTCATTATGTAATGCCTAAATTCAAAGTAAAAAGTGATAATCGGTGTTCTTAGATTAATAAAAAAAAGTCATGTTGAAATTGATGAACCGATATGTTTAAATCCAAAATAAAAAAACAAATAAATCAATTTTTCCAGTTAAGCGTCGGTAAATATTAAATAATAATAACAAATAAATCGGTTTTTCGGTTAATCTGTCAGTAACAAAAAACATAAACTGTGACCGAACCGCTAAAACCGAACCAAAAAATCGAAAATTGTAGCGGTTCGGATGATCAAACCGAGAAATTCAAAAAATCGGTTTGGTTAACCTAAAAGTCGGTACCGATTTACTAATCAAACCGCACCGCATCGCTTCTTATTAATATTATATTAAAAGTAAAATAAAAATTATGAGAAAGTAGGAATAAACAAATAAGGAAGCGAATCAACGTAAGTTTGAAGTTTTTGTCGATTTTAGTCTTTCACTCTCGGTCATTAGGGAAAAACCGAACCGCATAACCATTATTATCGTTCTAGTTTTAATGTTTGACAATTTAATCAAATGTGGTTTAACGAGGCATAATTTTATTTCTATAAGATAATATCTTAAGTCGCTAATAAAAATACTACTTAACACATACATTTTTTTTAAAAAAAGTCCTCGATTGGTGATGGTGACGGTTTGTGGCGGAGTTGGTGGTGGTAGCAGTGGTGGTGGCGATGGTTGTGGGGGGTGGTAGTAGTGGTGGTGGCAGAGGTGGCGGTGTCGGAGGTTGTTGCGGTGGCAAGGTGGAGGTGGTGGCGGCGCTGGTGGTGGATGATGTAGCGGAAGTAGCGACGACAGCGGCAGTGGTGGTAAAGATGGCAGTGGTGATAGCGGCGGCGGCGGTATTGGTGATTAAAACGCTAACGCGCCGGCAAAGTTGGAACGACAAGAAAAAATATGTGACTAAATTGTTACATTTCATCAAATGAAACATGTTATAATTGTATTATGTCAAAATTTGATTTATCTATTACTTAATAAAAACAAATTATATTTTATTTTTTTTATCATTAGTCCAATAATCGAATAATTAAAAAATGAACAAAATACATATAAAGACTTGTCTATAATAGAATTAAAATAAAAACAAAAAATAACTCCATTTAGAAAAAGTAATAAAGAAAAAAAATGTATATAGACGGTATATAACATACAAAAACTGATATATGACGTTAATAAATAAATTAAATCAGCAAATCAAATCAACACTATTATTACCTAATCATTATTCGTGTATATAAAAATTTTGGGAATTGCCAAAAATACACCCCTATTTCACTAAAAATACAACCCTATTCAAAGTCAATTGTTTTCTATTTGTTGATATTGCATTGTTTTCTGGAAAAATCAAATATAATTGATTGAAAATGCTTTGACTTTTATTAAAGGTGTAACTAGGGTGTATCTTTAGTAGCACCAAAAATTTTTTAGTGCGGATAAAATTTCCCTATAATTATCGCTTTAGCCATTGACCTATTGTTATAATAATCATTACAAAACAATAGTTCTTCAGCTATATTGACAAAATGATTACGTTTTATTTGTCATATTTTCTTTCCTTCAAAAGCTAAGGTAACAAGGGAATGGCTTTTTATGGGTTTATCAAATAAATGACCAAAGTGGAATGTGTCCATAAACAAAAATGTTTTGGTCGAATTTGGTCACTTAATTTTTTGGTTTGTGTACAGTTGGTCACTTAACTTTGTTTAAGTCCATATTGCAAAATAGGTGATTATTGTGTGATATTTGCTCCAAAATGTGGTCATTTTGTATACTCACCTCTCCCATTTTGGTCATTTTTTGTGATTGACATTTTATATAAATGGTCACGTACTATAATAATTTAATTGTTACAAAAAGACAGTTCAATGGCTAAATCCATAAATTGATGAAAATAAAAACATTTTTCTTTATCTTTAAGGTCCATCTTCTACCAATTGCTCTATCTTTTAATATAAAGCATACCAAGAAGGTATTATGGGAACGTAATGTATAAAATACGTGCATGACATTCGAAGAAGATGAACCGGCATGAAAAGCATTAAAAGGCCAAAGGTTCCATAAAGGTAAAGTAGTATGACTACGTGGATATTGCCATTCAAGTGCAAAGCTTCATTCATGAGCAATTTTCTCATCATTTGAAATATCTTCGGTATTAGGTGTATCCTTTCCAAAGAGAGTTTTTCGACACGTGGGACATGAGTATTTCCATGTTTGACCTTGGTCTGATGTGGAGTTACCACATGTCATTCCAACAACATAGACATACATGATACCATAAGTTGTAATATATCCTATAGGATTAATGTTATAATTTGGCAACCAAGTATCACTAGTTTGTCTATTGGATGATATTAGTATATTGTTTGTGGAAAGGCTTTACAAGATGAAAATGAAGGGTCAAAAGTGGGACATCAATGTGTGCCCTCCATTCCGGAAAAATATAGAGAAGTTGAAGAAAGACCAAAGGTGATATTTATTTCTCACATGTACAATTGGTATGCATCCTACTGATAAGAATCAAGTTTTGAATTCTTTTATCGATAACCAAAATTAAGATAACAATGGATGTGGGAACACATATGTAACCTCACCATCTGATACGAGCCCAAACGTGGAGACTACAAGACCAAAAGTGAGCAACCCAACAGAAGACCATGTAAGGCCCAAACGAATGACCCGAAGGCCTGCCAGGTTTCGTGATTAGCAGTTGAAGCACCTACAGAAGAGTGGGTTGGTCCTTCCTTGTTTCTAGAGTTAGTTGCATGAAGTCAGTCACGTTTCTCTTTCCCATAAGGTCCATGACCATTTGTTCCTAGTTTTTAGCTTAGTGCATGCATATTTAATTGACTATAATTGTGTTTTGGATATGAAAAATACACAGAAAATTGCTCCAAATTCTTTCATGTCTTTTTTTTCCGGGAGATTTGCCATCTCGAATCGGCATATATTGTCTTTTATATCTTCTAGGAGATTTTCCATCTATTTGGTGCTTTCATGGATTTGTTCTAATTCCTCCAAAACCCGGGACTCACTCCATTTCCAACAACCCTATCACCACCCTCCAAGAACAAATGCTCCACCTCGTTCGTTTATCCACCGCAACCAATACCAAATTAAACCAATTGGTCAACCTTTTCTCCACCTAACCAATGCCAAATTAGACCAATTGATTCCTTTGGTTGCTATGCCAAAAAATGCATGAAGTTAGTTCCTTTTTAATGAAGCTTGTTGGAGCAAATAGGCTACCCAATGGTGTTTTTACTTATCAAGTTAATATTGATTCCTTCGGTTTCTATGACAAGTGTAAAAAATAGAAGGTGTTTTTTTAAGAATGACATATTTCAAAAATAAGTTGCAGAATAGCATGGGTGATCAAAATTTAAACGATTGATTAGTCACTTACATTGAAAATGATGTGTTTCTACAAGTTCTTAATGACGATATCATCGATGGATTTCAACAAATGAAGACTCGACATATTTAATAGTAATTTTTGTTTATATTATGCTTTTGGGATATACAACTTTATATATTAAGCAACTTTGTGCAAAACACTATTTTGAATTCCAACTATGTTTGTACCCTTGAATCCAAATTAATGTCTACACCACTGATTGGCACATGGTTTTTAGCTATAATACACTACCCTCTACGTTCCTATATCGGTATTGTTCCAGACTCGACGTATCAGTTTCAATTTCAAACTTTGTTAGATTAGGTGTCTAAGTCATGACTTATAAATTGTATTTATCTTATTAATTGAAGCAAAGTCCATTTGGGTTGCCCTCATAGTTAGAGGTTTGGTATAGAGTTAAGTAGAGAGAAATGTTGATTTATTAAATGTTTAATAAATCAATAAAAATAAAATCAATAGTTTATTAATATATTAAAGTGATAATATATTAATTAGAAACTATATTAATTAATTAGAAATTAATCTAGAATTTATTGGATTTAATTTAGTGATTAATTTAATTAATTAAAGGTGTAGGGACTAGTTTTGTAATTACTCAAAAGTTGAGTGATGACTGGCTAGGTAGCCAGGCAGTTGGCGAAATTATGAGTGGGCACACTCATATTTTCGAAACCCTAATTAGGGTTTAAAAGAGGTTTGGTCTATTTGATAAAAAGTTTGTCAAAGTTGGGCTCCTCTAGGGTTTCAGCTGTCACCACCTGGAGGCTATAAATAGAAGCCCCTGGAGGCTCCTTAGTCTGCACCACTTTTACCTGCTGTCTCTCTGGAATTCTGTTTTCTCCACTTGCATTGGGTGTGATCTCATTTAAGGCAGGACAACTGTGCTGCTAGCTTCAAGAAGAAAATCAAAGGTAGGTTTTTCTTGTTTTAATTCTTTAGAAATAATTATTGGCCATAGGAATTTTGTTATATGTTCATTGATAGAAAAACATAGATCCTTATTCTAGGTTGCATGTGAACTTAGTATTATTAGTTCATTGATTGCTAAAAATCTTTCAATGGTATCAGAGCGTTGGCTGTTTTTCTTGTGAATTGCTATAACTGATTATTTGGCTAAGGGTTTTTTGCGAAAAAATTAAACCCTTGGAATGGCCTTGTCGACATGGTGGCTAGGGTTTTCGAAACCCTAGCCTCCACCCTCCTTATTTGCGATTTTGCATGCTAGGGTTTTAGTAGGCTGTTATTTTTGGTAATTGTGATTAATTAAATAACTGGAAACCTTAAACCCACTACTTGCAATTTTCGAAATTAAGGGTTTAAGATAGGTAAATTAATTTGATTAATTTTGTGATTCCTATCTTTATTTAATTAATTTAATTAATTGTTTAATTAAAAGATAAATTAAATCACTTAAAGATTTAAATTTAATTATCGAAATTAATTGTTAATTTGCGAAAATATTAAAAGATTAAATCTAAAATATTTTAAAAAGTTTAAAATACATCTTATATATTTTATGATTAATAGTTAATATTTTATATATAAGATAAATTGGTTAGTCATACCGTTAGTAGGTCTTATTCACAAAACTGTCATATAAAGAGGGTATAAGGCGACTGCCTATAAAATGATAGTCTAATGGGTGTCCACTCTCACCCACCGCTCTCCTGGTCAGTAGAGAGTCGTTAGCCGAACGGGTTTGATAGGACCGCTTAAGTCTCGATAAAAGTATAATGCTATTATTGAAAGTACTAGAACATTTCATAAAAATCTCAATCTAGTTACTTTAGGAAAAATGTGAATTGATGCTAATCCATGGAATTGCACATTGCACTTTGTGAGACATTGGTGGAGTGTGTGTGGTTTACCGGCACACCAATAGGGTTCACAAAGAGTTGCAATGGGTTTCTCGATCTTACCATTATTGATGGAGCGTGTGTGGTTAACCGGCACGTCAATTAGAGATGGTAATTGACTTCGAGAGTACCAAGCTAATTTGCATGGTTATTCACACCCGGTTTGTGATCCTCGGTATCTCAGTCACAAACAGTGGGGCATATCCGAGATTAAACATGCTATTGAACAGTTCAATAAATCTCAAAAGAACTAGTAATTCCATTATAATATGATTATTTTCCGCGGTGGAATTGGATGAATCGTCATTCGCCTACCTTTATAAAATTTACAATAATATTACGGCATCCCTCTTCTATATTGTGAATTGTTATAGTTGGGTCCTAGCCTTATTATTATATTGGGTTAATATTAAGGATCATATGTATCTAATTAAAACTACCTTCTTTTATAGATGTCTTCCGTTGACCAATATGTTCCCCACTCAAACTCCAGTAACGTCACTTCAATCCTGTCGTTGTGTTCCAAAGTGACATTGGATGGCACAAACTACAATGACTGGATCAAAAACATCAAGATGGCTTTAAGGTTTGAGAACAAAGAGTATGTTCTCGACACTGAGCTAGTTGAAGTTGACCCCGATACAGCTACTCTCGAGGAAATTGCCTCGTACCAAAAATACATTGATGATGCGACCAAAGTGGCCTGCATCATGATTGCTACCATGAAACCCGAATTGCAAAGAATCTATGAGGACTACTGGCCCTACGAGATGTACAAGGACCTTGCGGAAAAGTTCCGCAAGCAAGCGCGTGTCGAAAGGTGCGAAGTGGTCAAAGCCTTCACGAATGGCAAGCCTAAGGACGGAGAGTCTGTCTGCATTCATGTGCAAATGATGCAAGGTTACGTGGATAGGCTTAAAAAGCTGGGTACGCTTGTTGATGAGGAGTTAGCCGTTGACATAGTGCTTAACTCCTTACCAAGTTCTTATGACCAGTTCACACTGGCTTATCATTTGAAAAACACTTAGACCTCTTTGGCTGAGTTGCATGGCATGCTTCAAACAGCTAAAAACGGGCTGCAGGGTAAAAGGGTACCCTCAGTAAGCCAGCCTGTCTTGGCAATTGGCCTTGGCAAGGGAAAGAAAAAGAAGGGCTCTCCTAAGCAGACTTGGAGGGAAAAGGTTCAAGTCGGGTCATCCAACAATGGCCCGAGAGCCAAGTCTTCCGGCATTCCCCAAGTCATGAATCCCAAAGATGCCGATTGTTTTTATTGCAAAGAGAAGGGTCACTGGAAAAGGAGTTGCCCAAAGTACTTGCAAGACATTAAGGATGGCAAAGTGAAGTCGTCATAAGCAGGTACTTACACTATATTTAAAAACTCATCATCTTCCTGTTCTTGGGTCCTTAACACCGGATGTGGTTTTCACATTTGTTCTGATTTGCAGGGCCTAGAGGAAAGTAGGGAGCTGGAGTACGGTAGATTGAACCTGGTCATGGGCAATAGGCGAACGTCGCCTGTTACCAAGATCGGTGTCTATAGATTAGTGCTTAGTAATGATGTTAGTTTAGATTTACAAAATTGTTGCTATTCGCCAGATATGGCTAGAAACATAATTTTTTTTCATGCATTGTTCAGACAAGGGTTTTATTATACTTTTGATAAATTGAATGGTTCAATTTCTGTTTTCAAAAATGATGTATTTATTTTTGAAGCTTTGCCTTGTGATGGAGTGTATGAAACTGTAATGTGTGTTGACAATTTTGGTAATAATGTGTTAAATATTGATTCTACTAGTGGTGTAGAAAAAGCGTGTTTGTGGCACTGTCGCCTTGGCCATATTAATAAGAAACACATCGCCCAACTCCAAAAGGATGGAGTATTGGAATCATTCGACAGAAAGTCGGATGATGTATGTGAATCTTGTTTGTTTGGCAAGATGACAAAATCTCCTTTCAAAGGATCTTTTGAAAGAGGTGAAGGTCTGTTGGACATCATACACACAGATGTTTATGGTCCCTTTAGAACAACCACAAAGGATGGCACGCGGTTCTATGTGACTTTTACTGACGATTTTAGTAGATATGGGTATATCTACTTGATCAAGCACAAGTTAGACACCTTTGAAAAGTTCAAAGAATTCAAGAATGAAGTAGAGAATCAATTGGGCAGGAAGAAAAAGATGCTTAGATCCGACAGAGGCGGTGAGTATCTTAGTATCGAGTTCCTTGACTATCTAAAGGAATGTGGAATAGTTTCACAGTTGTCACCTCCTAGAATACCACAGTTGAACCGTGTTGCTGAGAGGCGAAACCAAACCCTGTTGGACATGGTTCGTTCCATGATGAGTCGAGCTTCGCTTCCAATCCATTTCTGGGGGTATGCCTTAGAGACTACCGCCCATATCCTCAATCTTGTCCCAACTAAAAAGGTTGCAAAACACCTCATGAGATGTGGATGGGGAAAGTTCTCTCGTTGGCACACATCAAGGTCTTGGGTTGTGAGGCTTTCGTGAGACAAGAGACTCAAGACAAACTCGCAGAAAGATGTGAGAGGTGTATATTCATCGGATACCCCAAAACAGTCTTTTGGATACTTGCTCTACAGACCAAGCGTGGACGTGGTCTTTGTAGCAAGACGAGGAGTCTTTCGAGAGAGAGAGAGCTCAAATCCAAAGAGGACAGTGGGAGTACCGTTGACCTTGAAGAAATTCGGGACTCATCCGATGATGCAGCCTTAGGAGAAACTAGCAACCAACAAGAGGAAGAGGTTCCTGTTGGTCCGACAGACGTTTCATTACCTCTTAGGCGTTCCGTAGAGTTAGCATGCCACCCGATTTTTATGGTTTCCATATAACTACGGATGGTGACACGTTTGTCAGTGATAGCACATTGACAAATTTAGATGAGCCAGATAACTACCAGGAAGCAGTGGCAGGCCCTGAGTCTGCCAAATGGAAAGAGGCGATGGACAGCGAGATCAAGTCCATATAAGACAATCAAGTTTGGAACTTGGTTGACAATGTGCCGGGTCGGAAGACAGTCGGGTGCAAGTGGATCTTCAAGAAGAAGACCGACATGGATGGAAAGGTACACACCTTTAAAGCTCGGCTGGGCGCGAAGGGATTTACTCAAACCCTGGGGGTTGATTATGATGAAACCTTCACACCAGTAGCCAAGATTAAGTCCATTAGGATTATGCTTGCCATAACTGCATTTCATGACTATGAAATTTGGCAGATGGATGTCAAAACCGCTTTCCTTAACGGGAAGTTGACTGAGGATGTTTACATGAATCAGCCAGAGGGTTTTGTAGACACAAAGCATCCTAATAAGGTGTGTAATCTTGAGAAATCAAACTACGAATTGAAACAAGCTTCTCGCAGCTGGAATCTTTGTTTCCATGAGAAGGTCAAAGAGTTTGGTTTCTCTAGGAGTGAATATGAGTCCTGTGTATATGTCAAGGCTAGTGGGAGTATAGTCACTTTTCTGGTGCTGTATGTTGATGACATACTCCTCATGGGAAACGACATTCCAACCTTGCAAGATGTCAAGTCTTGGCTTGGGAAGTGTTTCGCCATGAAAGACCTAGGAGAAGCTGCCTATATTCTCGGGATAAGAATATTGAGAGATAGAAAGAAAAGACTAATAGGACTTAGTTAGTGTACATACTTGGAAAAGGTACTAAAGAGGTTTAGCATGGAAAATTCCAAGAAGAGAGAGCTGCCTATCCAAAGTAATGCGAAGTTGAGTAAGACTCAAAGTCCGAGTACAGATGAGGAAATATGAGATGAGTCGGGTACCTTATGCTTCGGCAGTGGGGTCGATCATGTACGCTACAACATGTACTCGCCCCGACGTGTCCTTTGCTTTGAGCATGGTTAGTCAGTACCAGGGAAACCCTGGTAGAGCGCACTGGATAGCTGTAAAGAACATACTCAAGTATCTGCGAAGGACGAAGAACATGGTGTTAGTCCTTTGTGGCAGTGATAACTTGAATGTAAGTGGATACATAGACGCCAGTTTCCAGACAGATAGAGACAATGGTCGGTCTCAGTCGGGCTGGGTGTTTCTCTTGAATGGGGGAGCGGTCACTTGGAAGAGTTCCAAGCAAGAGACGGTGGCTGATTCAGCGTGCGAATCAGAGTACATAGCAGCGAGTGAAGCGTCTAAGGAAGCGGCTTGGCTGAAGAACTTTATCGGTGACCTTGGAGTTGTCCCGAGTATTCAGGAGCCCATGGAACTATTCTGCAATAATGAAGGAGCGGTCGCTTTGACAAAGGAACCGCAAGATCATGGAAAGTCCAGACATATCGACAGAAAGTTCCATTACATTCGACATCGAGTAGAATAAGGTCACCTCCATGTAAAGAGGGTATCATCTGAAGACAATCCTGCAGATCCCTTGACAAAGGCTCTGAGTAGGATCAAGCACAATCAACATGCTAGGAGCATTGGGTTGAGAGATGATATTAGTTTTCGTAATTAGATAGGTTGAAACTTGTAACAATATAAATGTAATTGACTTTGGCGATTTAATAATAGAGATTTATTAATGAGTATTGTTTCCTGCTTTTGTCAATTGTTTATTATTGTGTTTCACTTTTGCATTTTTACTTCTGGAGTAATTTGATTATTCAATGTTCCACAGTTCATACTTTTAGGGAGTAAGTATGAACGAAGACTGTCATGAACTGGTTTGTAGATTGTCTAAGGAGTTAGACATTACAGTAAGACTGCTACAACGTTCATGAGTACTTAGAAATGGAGATTTGAGTATTGGATAAACTCGCGCTCAATAGATTGCTTCATGGATTACATCATAAGTAATGTTGAGACGATAATATCCTATGATCTTAAAGTAGAGAGATATGAGTTGTAATTTGCAAGGCAGTTACTCATTGATAATACGAAAACACATCGGTAACTCGATGTTATAAAACGTATTGTTGTGAGTGATTTGACTGGTAAAACATATATAGTCGTATGAGTCGAAGCTTATTCGTCCCTTGACCCTATTGGGAAACAGATATCTGTGGGCCTCTCGATGATTTTGAAGTTGACTGAAAGTGTTGGCCAACAAGGACTAAATTGATGTGTTCAATTAGTAGTCTTAAAGTCATAAGCAGAATCAGAAATCGAGAAACAGAGTATCGGACCAAGATTGATCTTAATCCATGTCTTGAGTCTGAAAGTATCTTGTTGGACGGAGGATCATATGATCACTTATCTATGGACAGAACTGACTGGGTCAGAATTCGGGAACAGTTTCTGGGAAACTGAGAATTGTTGATTAATCAGAAGATAAATTGACAATTAAGTCATAGACTTATCCAAGTGGGAGACTGTTGGATTAGGTGACTAAGTCATGACTTATAAATTGTATTTATCTTATTAATTGAAGCAAAGTCCATTTGGGTTGCCCTCTGTGACAATTGTAAATTTTGGTCAACAAAAGTCAACTGTAGTCAAACGAAGCATACGTTAATTTATATGTTGAAAAGTTATTTTACATAACTTTTGCGATGAATTATTAACATCATAGTATTACGTATACTAAGTCAAAACAATTACCGATTAAAAGTCGAAAATACGGACAGCAAACTACTGTAACGTAAAAATTCGATAATCATACAATTATTATTTTGAGAATAATAATATTCATAAAACGACCTACTCGTAAATACGAACCTGTGGATATATAGAACGTCGAAAACAGAGTTCGTATGCGAAAGTTATAACGATTAAATCGCTGTGAACGGATAAATGTACACAGGGTTTGGACTCAAAATACAAAATGTGGTGCCTTAAACATCAAATATGAAATAAAAATTCATATGATAAGTAACGTAATAATATCTATTATTTAATTCCAAAGCTAAATGCAATTTCCGGTAAAACGTCAAAAATCGCGAAATCGGAAGAATACTGCGCTTAAACGCGTATTTCGACATCCAACGGGTTATAATCCAATCAAAATAAATGTTTGGCAATTTTTTTATACAAAATAATTATTTAGAACTTTGTTTCGCCAAAAACGCATAAAATTTCACTAAAACGTCTTACTATTTTATAAAAATCACTTATTTTTATAATGTATGTTGCTATTTTATAAAAACCACCTCACCCCACCCCCCATCGGCTGAATCATGGCCATCCCAACATGATCTTGGTGTTACTATTCCATATCTAGGCTAGGATTGATGCTAGGAATAATTAAATACATAAAATCAAACTTTATCTTTTATACCATAATGCACCACACTTGAGAACAAACTAGCTCATTTTCACCCAACACTCTTCTCCTCTTTCTCTCTTCTTCCTCTTGCTCTCGGCTCAAACCACCACCACCATCATCATCCTCAAACTTCATTTCCAAGCTCTCTTCACAAGATTAAGGGGTAAGCTTCATCCATCTCTTGATTCTAAACAACATAACACAAGTTTTACACATTTTACACACACTAACATCCATCAAAAATCCATTGGATAATAGCTTGGTCCAAAGGTCTTTGAGTTCAAATCTTCATCATCTTCAAGGATCTTGAAAGCCTTCTTGGTAAGTTATGATCATCTAGTGATTTAAGTTCTAAATACCTTCATTTACTCTTTTACACACACATACTCACAAAAATCCATTGGATAATAGCTTTGTCCAAGAGTCCTCCGGGTCCTAGAACCAAACTCTTCAATCTTCTACCAAGAAACCTTAAGATCAACCACTCAAGGTGAGTTCATACCCCTCATTTTCATATTTTCTAACCTTTTTGGGGGAGAATACAAGTTTAACTACTATAAATGTTGTTTTATTCAAGTTCATATGTGCTAAAATGCTATAAATAATGATTTACACAAATTTATAAAACTAGTTGTTGTGTAAAAATTCTCTTGATATGATTTATGGATATTACTATGTATGAGGATCATAACGATATATAATGTTAGTGTAAAAGTTTCCAAACTATAAATAAAGTGTGTAAAAATGTTAGATCTTGGACAAAAATGTTATAAAGATGAACTTGGCATGAAATATGAATAGATCCATATATTATGAACACTTTGACATATTAAGTTGTGTAAAAATTTCAAAACTACAAATCAAGTGTACAAAAATACTAGATCTTGGATAAAAACGTTATAAAAACGGAAACTAGTAAAAACTACGTTTTTATAAATAAAAGCACTATTTTCTAGCAAAAATGGTTATAATCAAGTTATTACACCATTTTTGTGAGAAATATCTCAAAAGATGATATTTATAATCATTTGAATAAGTTATTTCATTATTATTCACAAAAATATGATTATTACGACACAATACTAAAAATAGACTATTATTGGAATAGTTTATGAACACAATGTTATTATGACGTTTGAACATGACAAAAATAATTATATAAAATTATATAATTATTAAACAATACTATATTATCATGAGAAAAATGATAATGGACGATTACAAGAGTTTTTATATACAAATCGTACGTAAACAAGTTGATTGGAATACATACATTTTTGTGAGATGAATCTTCACAGTACTTTTATAAGTACCTACTATAAGTCCTGAACTTTTATAACCAGAGTCTCGGTAAGAGAGCGCGATATTTGAGTATAGATCTATACGGGGCTTGACAACCCCGCACCTGAGCTGCTAGCTACAGCTTGACCGGCAGGTCTGAGGTGTCCAAATGTCTAACATTCCGACGCCTGAAGAACGTCGTAGCAGGCCAACTAGTCACAGTATGGTTATAGGGTATCTCACATGGGAAAAATAATCAACTTAATATTTTTATAAATTGTTTACGTGGAAACACACATTTCAAAGAAAGTTACACTACAGTTTACACATTACATTTTAGTCTTTGGGATTTAAAGACTTGGACATTTTTATGAGAAAATATTGGATTTTCTTGGCTTTCAACACTATCGCTTACAAACAAAGGACATTTCTTACGCAAAAATCTTATGAACTCACCAACTTAATTGTTGACACTTTTTCAACTACTTGTATTCTCAGGAAATTGATAAGGTAATGCAAGCGCTACAAGATGGGACGTTACGACATCATTTTTGTCTATTTTTGATATCATTTCAATTGTATTTGAAACATGAAACAAGTAAACTTTGTAACAATTGCAATTGATTAAATGATGGTTGTGTGCTTGGAATTCACTATTGTTCAACTTTGTTATGATATTGTTCATGAAGTCATCCACCCTCGAACGTTTCCGCCATTACGGTTTGGGGGTGTGACAGATTGGTATCAGAGCATTGTTTATAGTGAACTAAGTATATCAATCCATTTAAAGATATACAACTATAAATACAATGGGACTAAAACTCTCGAAAACATTTTCGTACGAATATACTTTTAAAATTACAACGATAATTTTTATAAAAGTATAAGAACATACATACATACTAGAAGGATATCATAACGAAAGCATACAAAAGTAGTAAGACGAGTTGAAAACTACGGATAGGCTTAAGTGTTTTGGTAATTATATCTTGGATAAATAGAGCCTGATCAACTGTATTGGTCCAAGATATGATTAACGTATACTTAGGAATGGTCGTGGTGAACAACAAGTCTGAACACTTACCAGTAACCAAAAGAACTAAACATAAAATTTAAAATACTATAGGAGTATTTTATGACGCTATAGAACAAAACATGAAGTTAAAATACCACATGAGTATTTGGTATACATTATTTAGTTATATATATGTGTATTTAAGAATCCCCTTTTATATACTCCTTACACCCCAAATCCTCGTATAGACGACATGGCCGGACATCACCTACCAGGAGACCCTTACTACCCAGAAGAAGAACCGGAAGAAATGTCGGATAGTGAGGACCAATGGGACGAGGAGGAGTCCGAGGACGAACCCGAAGTCATCAACCCCCGTCACCCGATCCGCGAGCATAATGCACCACCTCCACTACCGAGCTTTCAGGTATACCGTCATCCTGGAGGCCCACTATGGATGAGTACTCCTCGAAAGAGGGTACTTCCCATTCATCGCCCCTTGCTAATTGAAGAACCTCTACAGGATCCGACGCCAGAGTGGAGAGAACGCCTACGACAGTGGAGCCGGGAACAAGGCCTGATTCCCCCTTATGGCAGGTGTCGAGACTACTTCGACCTCAGTGAGGGAGGTTCCGCAGACCGAGCCTTACCAGTCATGGTCGGACGCATCAGCCGTCAGGAGGAGCGGATTAGGGCGACCTCCAGTCAGGTCATGGACGTGGGAGCTACTGCCGAGGTCACTGCGGCACGTCTTCGACGCTTAGACGAGACCCATGACCTTACCTCCGGGCGAGTCGACTTGCTCGAGGAGGACGGACGGACAGCTATGGGGATGTTTCGCGAGACCTTTGCACGGATATCTGAGTCCGAGGAAAGGATACGAGACATAGAGCGGAGGGCCGAGGAGGACGAGCGAGAGGCTGCCGATCTGAGGGCACAGGTGGATGCACTACGCAAAGCTTGGGGACCCAGATCACCATGAGTGGTACTTTTACTGCTCAGATTTTGTTATAGACTAGGATTTTACGAGTCGGCACTATACGCTACTCGCTTTATATGTAGGCGCGACCCTACAATTAAGTGATTACACTCTTTGTGGGTCGTTACGCCGCCCGTTTATTTTGCATTATAGACCTCTGCGAAGGTCAAATTTTCCATCTTAGAAATCATGTAACGCTACAAATTACTATTAATATGATGACGTGGTTTATTTATAAAACGTTGTACAAATGTTTGATATGTATGTTTGACACTGGTTTATGGTTACAACTTACGAAAAGAAAAAGGACAAAGATAAACTTGAAATATGAGCACCGCATCCTAATGACAATATACTTATAACGATCCTTCCCGAAACTAACCAACGTCAAATCTTGAATCCTTGTGGCAGAAATATGCCACCTCGTCGAAGAAACGCTAGACGCGCACCGATCGCAACTCCCGAGCCACCCATGATGGACTCAGCTACTTTCCAAGCCGCTGTTACTGATGCGGTAGCAGCTACTATCGCTCAGATAAACTCGAATGGGACGAATGGAAACGGAAGCAGAAATGGCACCAACGACTCCACAAATGGAGAAACATCAAACCAATCGCGAGTATGTACTTACAAGGACTTCGCGAATTGCAAACCAGTGACTTTCCATGGCACTGGCGGTGTCCTTGATCTCACGAGATGGATTGAGAAAACAGAATCAATCTTTGATATCTCCGCTTGCCCCGAGGAATTTAAAGTCAAATTCACCGCTTGTACCTTTGCTGAGACGGCCATGTCCTGGTGGAAGGGCCATGTTAAGGCTCTGACACTTCCTGTGGCCAACTCGATGAGTTGGGAGGAACTGAAGACCATGCTAATGAAAGAGTACTGTCCCAGAGGGGAGATCCAAAAACTAGAACAAGAGCTGTGGAACCTTACCATGAAAGGTTCAGATCTGACCTCCTACACGAACCGATTCAATGACCTGGCAACTCTCTGCCCTACTATGGTCACACCGGAATCTGTGAAAGTAGAACGCTATATCTGGGGGCTATCTCCTCTGATTCAGGGGAATGTAGAAGCGGAAAGCCCCGCCACTTTCGACAGCGCAAAACGACTAGCCCAACGATTAGTCGACCATGGAGTTCGCCAGTGTAACACCCGGCTTTTAAACAAAAATACCCCTGAAAAATTTTTTCATTTAAAACACAGGTTTCAATACATAAAACCATAACAAGGGGTATATTTTAATAAATACGGGTACAAGGGTATCAAGGAGAGTATAAAAATACCATAACTCCTTTAAAGCCGGGCTGCTACTGACAGCATCTACGAGTCCCACTTCAAAGTCACGGACTCTATCTTGTCCCCTATCAGTATCATGCTAACCTGCAGGGACAGTAATAAACGGTATGAGCTACAAAGCTCAGTGAATAATCAATTCTGCAGATAACACGTATCAAAACACAAACATATAACTGTCTGGATATCAAATCCAAACTCCTAGCCTTACTGGCTAACCAAATATCTCTTAGGATTTCACATCCTAAATTATAGTCTTACAGACTATAATATGATAACCTGCAATTATCAAACCATGTCAATTATTTGCACATATAACCATATACAACTATTTCTGTCCCATCTCTCTCAGTCACATCGGACTGCATCATATATCATGGCTAACAGCCGCACCCTGTGTCATAGCTATATAAGCTACACCAAAACATTATCAATATACAATTCATAGCCCGCAGGCTGCACCAGCTGGGTTTAATAACCCGATATCATAGCCAAAAAGGCCGCACCAAGTACCTGTAACAAAATCATAGCCAAACAGGCTGTACCAAATATCATAGCCCGAAGGCCGCATCGGAGACATAGCCCGAAGGCCGCACCGGAGTCATAGCCAACAAGGCCGCATCGGAGACATAGCCAACAAGGCCGCACCGGTTAGATATGGCTCACGGGTTAGCCCGCTGTTGCCTAAAATATGTGGCTCACAGGAAAATCCCGCTGTTGCCTAGACTCACGGCTGGTTCCGGTCTTGTCTATATAAGTTTATTGACTCACGGCTGGATCCGGTCTTGTCATTTCATTTTACTGACTCACGGCTGGTCCCGGTCTTGTCAATAAAAGGTTGACTCACAGCTCCGTTCTTGTCTATTATAGACTCACGGCTTATCTGGTATTGTCACATCATAGTGTATATATATATGTATTGACTCACAGCTCCGTTCTTGTCATCGCAATGACTCACGGCTTATCTGGTATTGTCTTTTACATATATTTTTACACTTGTCATTTTCGTCCCTCGAAGCCGTTTCAACCTGTAACAAATCAATCATCATATATCACATATGATATCAGTGAGATTACTCACCTGGTTACTAGCTGCGTTTAAACCCCGGTTGTTTCTTGCCTTTGTGTGCACCACAACCATTTTGTCCCATACCTATTTATCCATTTATATACCAAATGATAATAGGTTAATAATCATCTACATTGACTCTAATACACTAGAGTTCAATACAATATCATTATAAATAATGCCTAGTTAATAAACATTCCGTTTACTAACTTTATATGAATTTTACTATTCACCGAGGCATTCGGATCGGTCTACAGTGCCCCCGAGGGGTCGGAAACTCAATCTAAAAATTTTCCCAAACTTTTCAGACCATAACGAGCCTATGGTCCAAATTTGGGCTTAATCGGACAAGCAACGCAAAAGATAGCGTTTCAAAGTTTCTGTTTGAGGGGCGCACCCCGCCCAGACAGGGGCGCACTGCGCCTGGGCGCACCCCGCCTGGGGTTTGGGCGCACCGCGCCTGGCACCTGCAGGTGCCTCCTGTCCAGCCGCGATTTATGCACTGTAGCAAGCAGTTTTGGTCCATTAAGTCCTTAATCAGGTCCTTAATCGATTGGGGTTTGTTCTAGGACTAAAACCTTATACCTTGACAAGGTTTTCCACCATCCAAAACAACCAAATCAATCAAAATGAAGAATTAGGGTTCTTAGTTCTAACAACCCCAAATTTCAATTTCATCACTAATAGCAATCTACTTCCACTTTCTTTAGTTAAGTCCTTATTAGCATGACTTAAGGGAAGTATTACATCAACTTAACAACATAATCATCACTGCAAATGCAGTTTTTCAGTTTGTCCTCAAAACCCACCAAGAACAAACCATGCTAGAACTTGAAATACTTACTTCTAATGCTTCCAATTCTTCATTCCAAAGCCAAGAATCGGATTACAAGTTCCAACCTTCACCAATTCTTCAAGCTCTGCAGAAATTTCTCTCCAAAAATCCATTCCCGTAGCTGCACAATGAGCTGGTCAAAGAGGAGAGTCAAACTCTCTATATTTATACTCCAAAAATTTACATTTTTGGTCCTAAAGTTCCATTTTCTTGAACTTTGACCACAACACTCAAGTTTTATTACAATAAAACTTCCATTTCTTACATTTTGGCCACAACCAACAATATTTTTACATAATTGGTCGTTGACTTGGTCAAATGACCAAAATACCCTTTTTCGGTAAAACGACCAAAAATCAGTTTTTATAACATTTTAAGTCCAAAACTTAAAATATTATTTCAAACCAAATACTTTTCTGTCCAAAAGACCATTTTACCCTTACAAGGTAAAATGACCAATTTACCCTTTTATAATAATTATAAAAAGAGTATCTTGGCGTTACAAATTCTCCCCTCCTTCAAAAGATTTCGTCCCCGAAATCATATTATCACGCGAGGGTATTTCTTTCTCGTTACTATTCCGGTTTCTCATATCACATGGAAACCTTTATGGTTTTGCTACAGCTCTTTAACCATACCAAACTTCGAATCTCGTGGTTATATCACCACGCGCATATCACTCATCCGGTTGTCCCGGGTACCATAATCACTTATCTTCCTCATTTCACATGAGGGATTCGTTAACATCTATCAATCTATGTTCTCAGAACCCTGAGACCCATAGAAAACTTTACAATCATCTTGAAGTTCATCAAGGATATTCAATCAACACACCGCAATTTCTTGCGTTTGGGATATACAGAAAGGTCCAATCAACAAGGACTCAACTTTCCTTTTTATCCCACATCAATTACTAGTACTTCCGGAAGGTCACTTTGAGTTCCACTATCTTCCTTTACTTGGGGTTTCAATGGTTTTACTCGACAATCCACATACTACTCTTGTCGATCTTGGTCTATTTCCAAACTTTTTCGACCTTGCCAAATCTTTTCTTCTGTTTGAGATTCAATCTCAGGTTAGTCAACAGCTTCACCCCAACTTCTATCTAGCAAATCGGCGTACATCACGGTAGTCTATGCAATACCTCCTACGAGTCAATAAAACACTAGTATAATACCTATACTAATCTACAACTTCTACCACGAATAGACGGTCATCTAGTTTTCCACTAGGGTCTGTTATGCCGATTTCAAGCATATCTCCTAAGGTCTGCATCATTATCTCACTTCATCAATCCATCTGGGATTCGCACACAGTACTTACTAGTACTTTTGAGCTAAAAATTCTAAGAATTAATGCTAAATTCAGCAAATAATTCTAGTATCTCGATCCGATACAGTCGTCACCTGTAGTGCACTTCAACAATTTTCTTTATCTTTGTAGTTTTTCACTACTTTTCGATCTTAATTTCTTCTTAGTCGGTATAATTCTATACTGATTTCATCAATCAACCTGCAATTCACCCATATGGTATCATACCCATACGGTACTTGCAAAGACTTTACTACAAAGTCTATGATATTTTTCGTCCCATTTCATTTTTGGGACCACCAGTCCACATACTTCTAATGATTTGACTGTAGTTACACACAAGTCAAACATTTTTCACATATCTTTCAATGTCTTTCTTCAGCCCCGGCCACCAACACATAGGTTTTATCGACCTATATAGTTTGGTATTGCCCCGGGTATGCTGCATATCTGATACAAAATACATCTCTTCAAGATGATTTTCATGTTTCGTTTGACTTTGGAATTCACATTCACAACCTCCACGGGTGTTAAATCACTGTGATATTCCAACTAACTTCCGCTACTATTCAATCATTCATTCACTTTTCACGTTTTCAGACTTGCACACATCTTTCTGTGCTACCCGAATCAACTCAGGTAATCAATTTGCCACGTTCATACACGTGAATGTAACCTACAAAGGTTACTCTTTCTAATCCAAGGCATCTGTAACCACATACGCCTCTCTGAGATGGTACAAGATTTCATACCCGAAATCTCTAAGTGATCCATCTATCTTTGCTATCTCATCTTCCGTTTCTTTTGATCAATTAAGTATTTCAACTTTTATGATCTTATTGCTATAAGCTTTACACCATACAAGTAGTGTTTCCAAAGCTTAAACGCCACGTTCATAATTGCTACCGCAATCTCATGCATTCACAGTCAACGTTGGATACCTTTCAATGATCCAATCCATCTTCTCTACTTAGCATCATTGCTAATGTTAGAGGTTCACACAAGGTTCATTCCAAACCTTTACAACATATCTGTGGTCTTTCTACCACTCAGATTTTACACTTTTCTTGGTCAACTTTAGTCAGCTAACCAGCAATCAAGGAGCAGTTTTCTACAACTCTCCTATAGTAACTCGCCAAATCCAAGGAACTACAATGTCAGTCAGATTCCTCAGGCGATTCCAGTTTTATCACATCATCTATCCCACTGGATTTATTTTATCATCTCTGGCATTGTTAACATGCCCAAAGAATATGTAACTTCTTTTAGCCAAATTTTTCATACTTGGAGAATTTAACATATCACTTAACTCAGTGAAGTAACTCCAGTATCTGGTACAACTGTACCTCATTTTCAATCTGGTTTCGAGAATATCCTATTCTCAGTAGTCAATACACATATGCATCAACTTATCTTTCTTCTTTTCAAACAAGATAGAGCTCCATATTATGACACATACAGTCATATGAGATCCCAATTTAAAAACAATTTCTTCCAATTGTTTTACCACTCTGCCATCTCTGCAGAGGCCAATCAACACAGAGCCTAGATAACAAGAACGGCTCCCAATACCAGCTTAATCATAAGCTCTTCTTGCCAATCTGGCAGAAATCTTGGAAGTTCTTTTCAAAAGAATCATCCAAATAATACACTACTATTACCACTTTATTAAGTTTGGCCCATACCACGTATGCCAACTACAACATCATTCCTTTACTAACTCTTTCCTGAGTTTAAGTAAAGAAGCTAACCGGTATTCTCAGCAACGGTCATTTACCATGGATTTTCATCCGTTCATTTCTGCTTTCTGAACCATCATGTTCATATTTCTACAATTCATGTTAGCATAATGCATTGCTAACCAATTCATAAGCACAATTGCTTCAGATTTGCTGGTAGTCATCAGCTTCAGATTCATAGGGAGAAATGGTCCCGTAAATCTTAGGCAGACTACTTTCCAGGTGTTCAATATCTTGAACATACTTGCTATCTTCAATAGCTATTTCAAATATTTCATCCAAAATCATTGATGAAAAATTTAAACAAAACATCAGTCATCGATCCAAAGCATAACTTCATGGATCAAATATAACATACACGAGTTATATTCAGAACAATGACATTTGCGACTATATCAGTCTCCTCACGAGCTTCTTCCACAATCTATTGAAATGCTCATGGTATCACGGGTCCTTTTCGACCATTCGTCCCTTCTGTCTTTCCTGGGTCCATCACCCGTTACTCCACATTTCGCATGTGAGTATTTCATAAAGAAGTGATCTATAGTTCCACGCTGGAACCACTTCCGTCCCATACAACAAGCTCGAGCAATCTGCTCCTATCATCTGCAATTTCAGCATGTCAACGGTAGAGTCTCAACTCTACAATTTTCCTTAGTGCCTTTCCTGCACTGATCACTATACGTAGTGGCTCTGTTTTGGTCCTTTCCCTATAAGGTTGGACCCAATTTGTGACAACTTCTTCTGAGAAGTCCACTGCTTTTCACGTAGTCTCAACTACTGTTCTTTCACCTTGATATCAACTAAGGTGAGCAACCGATTTCTTTATCTGACCACATCAGCTAACATTGCTCGTCATGTGGATTTTTCCGCTACTTGTCTCGTTGCCCCTCGTTCGATGGAGTCTTTGAGAAAAGGCTGATCCGCCTCTTAAAGTTACACGCACTAAATTTCTCCCAGTAATATCCGCTGCTCATACTTCTTATACGTTAGAAGTCAGCAATAGTTAGGTTATATATGTATAATAACAACTATATACACCTAACAGTTCATCATGTCTACTGTTTCAGGGTTTAAGTCCAGGAATCTACTCTATAGACACCTAGTTCACTTAAACCTCGGCTCTGATACCAACTTGTAACACCCGGCTTTTAAACAAAAATACCCCTGAAAAATTTTTTCATTTAAAACACAGGTTTCAATACATAAAACCATAACAAGGGGTATATTTTAATAAATACGGGTACAAGGGTATCAAGGAGAGTATAAAAATACCATAACTCCTTTAAAGCCGGGCTGCTACTGACAGCATCTACGAGTCCCACTTCAAAGTCACGGACTCTATCTTGTCCCCTATCAGTATCATGCTAACCTGCAGGGACAGTAATAAACGGTATGAGCTACAAAGCTCAGTGAATAATCAATTCTGCAGATAACACGTATCAAAACACAAACATATAACTGTCTGGATATCAAATCCAAACTCCTAGCCTTACTGGCTAACCAAATATCTCTTAGGATTTCACATCCTAAATTATAGTCTTACAGACTATAATATGATAACCTGCAATTATCAAACCATGTCAATTATTTGCACATATAACCATATACAACTATTTCTGTCCCATCTCTCTCAGTCACATCGGACTGCATCATATATCATGGCTAACAGCCGCACCCTGTGTCATAGCTATATAAGCTACACCAAAACATTATCAATATACAATTCATAGCCCGCAGGCTGCACCAGCTGGGTTTAATAACCCGATATCATAGCCAAAAAGGCCGCACCAAGTACCTGTAACAAAATCATAGCCAAACAGGCTGTACCAAATATCATAGCCCGAAGGCCGCATCGGAGACATAGCCCGAAGGCCGCACCGGAGTCATAGCCAACAAGGCCGCATCGGAGACATAGCCAACAAGGCCGCACCGGTTAGATATGGCTCACGGGTTAGCCCGCTGTTGCCTAAAATATGTGGCTCACAGGAAAATCCCGCTGTTGCCTAGACTCACGGCTGGTTCCGGTCTTGTCTATATAAGTTTATTGACTCACGGCTGGATCCGGTCTTGTCATTTCATTTTACTGACTCACGGCTGGTCCCGGTCTTGTCAATAAAAGGTTGACTCACAGCTCCGTTCTTGTCTATTATAGACTCACGGCTTATCTGGTATTGTCACATCATAGTGTATATATATATGTATTGACTCACAGCTCCGTTCTTGTCATCGCAATGACTCACGGCTTATCTGGTATTGTCTTTTACATATATTTTTACACTTGTCATTTTCGTCCCTCGAAGCCGTTTCAACCTGTAACAAATCAATCATCATATATCACATATGATATCAGTGAGATTACTCACCTGGTTACTAGCTGCGTTTAAACCCCGGTTGTTTCTTGCCTTTGTGTGCACCACAACCATTTTGTCCCATACCTATTTATCCATTTATATACCAAATGATAATAGGTTAATAATCATCTACATTGACTCTAATACACTAGAGTTCAATACAATATCATTATAAATAATGCCTAGTTAATAAACATTCCGTTTACTAACTTTATATGAATTTTACTATTCACCGAGGCATTCGGATCGGTCTACAGTGCCCCCGAGGGGTCGGAAACTCAATCTAAAAATTTTCCCAAACTTTTCAGACCATAACGAGCCTATGGTCCAAATTTGGGCTTAATCGGACAAGCAACGCAAAAGATAGCGTTTCAAAGTTTCTGTTTGAGGGGCGCACCCCGCCCAGACAGGGGCGCACTGCGCCTGGGCGCACCCCGCCTGGGGTTTGGGCGCACCGCGCCTGGCACCTGCAGGTGCCTCCTGTCCAGCCGCGATTTATGCACTGTAGCAAGCAGTTTTGGTCCATTAAGTCCTTAATCAGGTCCTTAATCGATTGGGGTTTGTTCTAGGACTAAAACCTTATACCTTGACAAGGTTTTCCACCATCCAAAACAACCAAATCAATCAAAATGAAGAATTAGGGTTCTTAGTTCTAACAACCCCAAATTTCAATTTCATCACTAATAGCAATCTACTTCCACTTTCTTTAGTTAAGTCCTTATTAGCATGACTTAAGGGAAGTATTACATCAACTTAACAACATAATCATCACTGCAAATGCAGTTTTTCAGTTTGTCCTCAAAACCCACCAAGAACAAACCATGCTAGAACTTGAAATACTTACTTCTAATGCTTCCAATTCTTCATTCCAAAGCCAAGAATCGGATTACAAGTTCCAACCTTCACCAATTCTTCAAGCTCTGCAGAAATTTCTCTCCAAAAATCCATTCCCGTAGCTGCACAATGAGCTGGTCAAAGAGGAGAGTCAAACTCTCTATATTTATACTCCAAAAATTTACATTTTTGGTCCTAAAGTTCCATTTTCTTGAACTTTGACCACAACACTCAAGTTTTATTACAATAAAACTTCCATTTCTTACATTTTGGCCACAACCAACAATATTTTTACATAATTGGTCGTTGACTTGGTCAAATGACCAAAATACCCTTTTTCGGTAAAACGACCAAAAATCAGTTTTTATAACATTTTAAGTCCAAAACTTAAAATATTATTTCAAACCAAATACTTTTCTGTCCAAAAGACCATTTTACCCTTACAAGGTAAAATGACCAATTTACCCTTTTATAATAATTATAAAAAGAGTATCTTGGCGTTACAGCCAGGGTACCATGACCTCTAAAACATATCAACCAAGAGAGAAGGACCACAAAAGAAAACCCTGGAACAGGGGGAGGAGTCAGCCTAACCAAGAAAGTGCCAAGAGACAACAGATTGTGGCAGTCCGTGCAGCCACTGTCCCGACTACCCCAACGGCAACCAAACAGTATAATGGGACACTACCTAAGTGCAACAAGTGTAATTTCCACCATACCGGAGCCTGTAGAGAAATGCACTGTTCGAACTGTAACAAAAAGGGTCATACCGCCCGTTTCTACAAGGCGCCAGTTCCACAAACTACCCAAGCCTCTAATGCTGGGGTGAGTCAAGCTTGCTATGGTTGTGGTGAGACGGGGCATTTTAAGCGTGATTGCCCGAAGACAAAGAACGTGGGAAGAAATGGAAGAGTCCTAGCTATGGGACGCGCGGAAGCGGTAGAGGATCCTACCGTGGTTACCGGTACATTCCTCGTCAATAATTCATATGCTTGTATACTATTCGATAGCGGTGCGGAGAGGAGTTTCGTAAGCCACGAGTTTAAATACTTACTAAAACAAAAACCTCAACCACTCAATGAAACATTTACAGTAGAAATGGCTAATGGCAAAACAGAAAGCACAAACGACATATACATAGGCTGTACACTTACCCTGGACGATCACTCCTTCCAAATCGATTTAATGCCTGTTAAAATAGGAAGCTTTGACGTGATTGTTGGTATGGATTGGCTAATTCCCCATCATGCCGACATCATGTGTTATGAACGAGGAATCCGACTTCACCTGCCGAATGACAAGACCCTTGTTGTCTACGGCGATAAACCCAGTACCAGCCTCCGAATCGTGTCTTGCATCAAAGCTCGAAAATACCTACAGAAAAGATACCATGCCTTCCTAGCCCACGTTGTTGACGAGAAGAAAGAAGTAAAGAGCATCAACGAGATCCCCGAAGTCTGCGACTTTCCCGATGTATTCCCAGAAGACCTTCCAGGAGTACCACCCGTACGACAAGTCGAGTTCAGAATCGATTTGATCCCAGGAGCCACCCCAGTAGCAAAAGCGCCATACCGATTAGCCCTGGCAGAAATGCAAGAATTATCCAGCCAACTAAACGAACTTGTAAGTAAAGGGTTCATCAGGCCGAGCTTCTCACCTTGGGGAGCGCCGGTCTTGTTCGTGAAGAAGAAGGATGGATCATTCCGTATGTGCATTGACTATCGGGAGTTGAACAAGCTCACTATCAAGAATCGGTATCCGCTACCCCGAATCGACGACCTTTTCGATCAACTCCAAGGATCGAGTTACTTCTCAAAAATCGATCTAAGGTCGGGGTATCATCAACTCAAAGTCCAAGAAGAAGACGTTCCTAAAACGGCATTCAGAACCCGCTACGGCCATTATGAATTCGTCGTGATGCCCTTCGGATTGACCAATGCGCCCGCAGTGTTCATGGATATGATGAACCGCGTATGCCGACCTTACCTAGATAAGTTCGTGATAGTGTTCATCGATGACATACTTATCTATTCAAGAAGTAAGGAGGAACATAGTCAACACTTACGACAAGTTTTGGAGACATTAAGAACAGAGAAGTTGTATGCGAAATTTTCGAAATGCGAATTTTGGCTTCGAAAAGTGGACTTCCTAGGCCACGTAGTCAGCAAGGAAGGAATACATGTGGATCATTCCAAGATCAAAGCCATCGAAAGCTGGGAAGCACCAAGAACTCCGATAGAAATTCGTCAGTTTTTGGGCCTTGCTGGCTATTACCGAAGATTCATACAGAATTTCTCCAAAATTGCGAAGCCACTTACTGCCCTGACACAGAAGGGTGTGACATTCAAGTGGGGAGATAAACAAGACGCCGCCTTCCAGACCTTAAAGAAAGCTTTGTGCAGCGCTCCTATTCTGTCTCTTCCAGAAGGAACAGAAGACTTTGTGGTCTATTGCGATGCATCGAACCAGGATTTGGGCTGTGTACTCATGCAGAGAGGAAAAGTCATTGCCTACGCTTCAAGACAACTTAAAACTCACGAGGTCAACTTCACTACACATGACCTCGAGTTGGGAGCAGTAGTGTTCGCATTGAAGATCTGGAGACACTACTTATACGGCACAGAGTGTACGGTATTCACCGACCATAAGAGTCTCCAGCATATCCTCAACCAAAAAGAACTCAATATGAGACAACGACGATGGGTAGAGCTACTAAGTGATTACGAATGCGAAATTCGTTATCATCCAGGAAAGGCCAACGTGGTGGCAAATGCCCTTAGTCGGAAAGAGTACTCGGGCCGCCGAGTAAAGTCTCTGTCAATAACAATCCATTCCCATTTGTCCACTCAGATCAAGGAGGCGCAACTAGAAGCCTTAAAACCTGAGAATGTCGCGAATGAAGACTTGCGAGGGATGGATAAAAACATCGAAGTTAAGGAAGACGGAGCTCGTTACCTCATAAACCGAATTTGGACCCCGAAGTTCGGCGGATACAGAGACATTATCATGAATGAGGCTCATAAAACTAGATACTCCATTCACCCTAGGTCCGACAAGATGTACCTGGACCTCAAGAAACTGTATTGGTGGCCAAACATGAAGGCAGAAATTGCTACTTACGTGGGCAAGTGCCTGACTTGCGCCAAGGTTAAAGTAGAATATCAAAAGCCCTCGGGTCTGCTACAACAACCAGAAATACCCGAGTGGAAGTGGGAGCGGATAACCATGGACTTCATAACCAAATTACCAAAGACAACTGGTGGGTTAGACACCATTTGGGTAATCGTCGATAGGTTAACCAAATCCGCTCACTTCCTGCCAATCAAGGAGACCGACAAGATGGAGAAACTTACAAGGACGTACATCAAAGAAATAGTACGATTGCATGGTGCGCCAATTTCGATCATCTCAGATAGAGATAGTCGATTCACTTCACGATTTTGGCAATCATTGCAAAAAGCCTTGGGAACCAAACTTGACATGAGTACAGCGTACCATCCACAGACGGACGGGCAAAGTGAAAGAACCATTCAAATGCTGGAAGACATGTTGAGAGCTTGTGTGATAGACTTTGGTAAGGCGTGGGACACCCACTTACCGCTCATTGAATTTTCATACAACAACAGCTACCACACTAGCATCAAGGTTGCTCCATTCGAAGCTTTATATGGATGCAAGTGCAGATCCCCTCTGTGCTGGGCCGAAGTGGGCGATACTCAACTAGCCAGAGGCCAAGTACCTAACAGTACTCTCACCGGTCCGGAGATCATACGAGAGACAACGGAGAAAATCGTTCAGATCCGCGAACGATTGAAAGCATCTCGTGACCGACAAAAGAGCTATGCAGATAAGCGACGCAAACCTTTGGAATTCCAGGTTGGTGACCGAGTGTTGTTGAAGGTCTCGCCATGGAAAGGAATGATACGCTTTGGAAAGCGTGGGAAGCTGAACCCCAGATACATTGGGCCCTTCGAGATCCTTGCTAGGATCGGCCCAGTAGCCTACAAACTTCAACTACCACAGGAGCTCAGCAATGTCCATCCCACCTTTCAAGTATCCAACTTAAAGAAATTCCTGTCTGATGAGACTCTTGTCATTCCACTCGACGAGATCGAGGTGAACGAGAATCTCCATTTCGTGGAAGAACCCGTAGAGATCATGGACAGAGAGATCAAGAGAACGAAACAGAGCCGCATACCGATAGTTAAGGTCCGTTGGAGTGCCAAGCGTGGACCTGAATTTACTTGGGAGCGTGAAGACCAGATGAAGCAAAAGTACCCGCATCTCTTCCCAAACCCTTGAGGATCCACTCAAGAGTTAAATTTCGGGACGAAATTCTCTCTAACGGGTAGATGATGTGACAATTGTAAATTTTGGTCAACAAAAGTCAACTGTAGTCAAACGAAGCATACGTTAATTTATATGTTGAAAAGTTATTTTCCATAACTTTTGCGATGAAAAGTCGAAAATACGGACAGCAAACTACTGTAACATAAAAATTCGATAATCATACAATTATTATTTTGAGAATAATAATATTCATAAAACGACCTACTCGTAAATACGAACCTGTGGATATATAGAACGTCGAAAACAGAGTTCGAATGCGAAAGTTATAACGATTAAATCGCTGTGAACGGATAAATGTACACAGGGTTTGGACTCAAAATACAAAATGTGGTGCCTTAAACATCAAATATGAAATAAAAATTCATATGATAAGTAACGTAATAATATCTAGTATTTAATTCCAAAGCTAAATGCAATTTCCGGTAAAACGTCAAAAATCGCGAAATCGGAAGAATACTGCGCTTAAACACGTATTTCGACATCCAACGGGTTATAATCCAATCAAAATAAATGTTTGCCAATGTTTTTATACAAAATAATTATTTAGAACTTCGTTTCGCCAAAAACGCATAAAATTTCACTAAAACGTCTTACTATTTTATAAAAATCACTTATTTTTATAAAGTATGTTGCTATTTTATAAAAACCACCTCACCCCACCCCCCCCCCCCCCCCTACCCCCCATCGGCTGAATCATGGCCATCCCAACATGATCTTGGTGTTACTATTCCATATCTAGGCTAGGATTGATGCTAGGAATAATTAAATACATAAAATCAAACTTTATCTTTTATACCATAATGCACCACACTTGAGAACAAACTAGCTCATTTTCACCCAACACTCTTCTCCTCTTTCTCTCTTCTTCCTCTTGCTCTCGGCTCAAACCACCACCACCATCATCATCCTCAAACTTTATTTCCAAGCTCTCTTCACAAGATTAAGGGGTAAGCTTCATCCATCTCTTGATTCTAAACAACATAACACAAGTTTTACACCTTTTACACACACTAACATCCATCAAAAATCCATTGGATAATAGCTTGGTCCAAAGGTCTTTGAGTTCAAATCTTCATCATCTTCAAGGATCTTGAAAGCCTTCTTGGTAAGTTATGATCATCTAGTGATTTAAGTTCTAAATACCTTCATTTACTCTTTTACACACACATACTCACAAAAATCCATTGGATAATAGCTTTGTCTAAGAGTCCTCCGGGTCCAAGAACCAAACTCTTCAATCTTCTACCAAGAAACCTTAAGATCAACCACTCAAGGTGAGTTCATACCCCTCATTTTCATATTTTCCAACCTTTTTGGGGGAGAATACAAGTTTAACTACTATAAATGTTGTTTTATTCAAGTTCATATGTGCTAAAATGCTATAAATAATGATTTACACAAATTTATAAAACTAGTTGTTGTGTAAAAATGCTCTTGATATGATTTATGGATATTACTATATATGAGGATCATAACGATATATAATGTTAGTGTAAAAGTTTCCAAACTATAAATAAAGTGTGTAAAAATGTTAGATCTTGGACAAAAATGTTATAAAGATGAACTTGGCATGAAATATGAATAGATCCATATATTATGAACACTTTGACATATTAAGTTGTGTAAAAATTTCAAAACTACAAATCAAGTGTACAAAAATACTAGATCTTGGATATAAACGTTATAAAAACGGAAACTAGTAAAAACTACGTTTTTATAAATAAAAGCACTATTTTCTAGCAAAAATGGTTATAATCAAGTTATTACACCATTTTTGTGAGAAATATCTCAAAAGATGATATTTATAATCATTTGAATAAGTTACTTCATTATTATTCACAAAAATATGATTATTACAACGCAATACTAAAAATAGACTATTATTGGAATACTTTATGAACACAAGGTTATTATGACGTTTGAACATGACAAAAATAATTATATGAAATTATATAATTATTAAACAATACTATATTATCATGGGAAAAATGATAATGGACGATTACAAGAGTTTTTATATACAAATCGTACGTAAACAAGTTGATTGGAATACATACATTTTTGTGAGATGAATCTTCACAGTACTTTTATAAGTACCTACTATAAGTCGTGAACTTTTATAACCAGAGTCTCGGTAAGAGAGCGCGATATTTGAGTATAGATCTATACGGGGCTTGACAACCCCGCACCTGAGCTGCTAGCTACAGCTTGACCGGCAGGTCTGAGGTGTCCAAATGTCTAACATTCCGACGCCTGAAGAACGTCGCAGCAGGCCAACTAGTCACAGTATGGTTATAGGGTATCTCACATGGGAAAAATAATCAACTTAATATTTTTATAAATTGTTTACGTGGAAACACACATTTCAAAGAAAGTTACACTACAGTTTACACATTACATTTTAGTCTTTAGGATTTAAAGACTTGGACATTTTTATGAGAAAATATTGGATTTTCTTGGCTTTCAACACTATCGCTTACAAACAAAGGACATTTCTTACGCAAAAATCTTATGAACTCACCAACTTAATTGTTGATACTTTTTCAACTACTTGTATTCTCAGGAAATTGATAAGGTAATGCAAGCGCTACAAGATGGGACGTTACGACGTCATTTTTGTCTATTTTTGATATCATTTCAATTGTATTTGAAATATGAAACAAGTAAACTTTGTAACAATTGCAATTGATTAAATGATGGTTGTGTTCTTGGAATTCACTATTGTTCAACTTTGTTATGATATTGTTCATGAAGTCATCCACCCTCGAACATTTCCGCCATTACGGTTTGGGGGTGTGACACCCTCATAGCTAGAGGTTTGGTATAGAGTTCAGTAGAGAGAAAGGTTGGTTTATTAAATGTTTAATAAATCAATAGAAATAAAATCAATAGTTTATTAATATATTAAAGTGATAATATATTAATTAGAAACTATATTAATTAATTAGAAATTAATCTAGAATTAATTAGATTTAATTTAGTGATTAATTTAATTAATTAAAGGTGCAGGAACTAGTTTTGTAATTACTCAAAAGTTGAGTGATGACTGGCTAGGTGGCCAGGCAGTTGGCGAAATTATGAGTAGGCACACTCATATTTTTGAAACCCTAATTAGGGTTTAGAAGAGGCTTGGTCCATTTGATAAAAGGCTTGTCAAAGTTGGGCTCCTCTAGGGTTTCAAATGTCACCACCTGGAGGCTATAAATAGAAGCCCCTGGAGGCTCCTTAGTCTGCGCCACTTTTACCTGCTGTCTCTCTGGAATTCTGTTTTCTCCTCTTGCATTGGGTGTGATCTCATTTGAGGTAGGACAACTGTGCTGCTAGCTTCAAGAAGAAAATCAAAGGTTGGTTTTTCTTGTTTTAATTCTTTAGAGATAATTATTGGCCTTAGGAATTTTGTTATATGTTCATTGATAGAAAAACATAGATCCTCATTCTAGGTTGCATGTGAACGTAGGACTATTAGTTCATTAATTGCTAAAAACCTTTCAAACTTTTTACTAAAAACAAGTAACACGAGTACGGGTACCCACATCATTGTAGTTTGAAAATTCCTAAAAGCCTTAGTTGGTAATTCAGTTAAGTTGAACTACTCTGTTTTTAATTGCTCTACAATACCCATGCGATCTGATCATAACCCCTGAACAAACTTTTTGTAGTTGGTTCTATAGTGACTGGTTCTAAAAACCCATGAAGCTCTCGTTATGTCTTGGGTACAAGCCATAACATTGCTAAAATTATAGTTGAATCAATTGCTACATGTTCCCTTGACAAGGTAAGTCCTAAATAATCAATCCTTGTATTAATAAACACTTTTTTTCTAGCATCATACAATGCTCACATAAAAAAATAACTAGTAAATGATCCCATGGGTTTGATGTATATCAAAATATCATCAAAGAATACCAAAACAAATTTATGTATATGTGGTTGGAATACCTTATTTATAGGGGCTAAAAGGTAGCAAGCGACATTAGTTAACCTAAAAGGAATTACCAATCATTCATAATGGTTCTCGTGAGTTAGAAAGTAGTTTATAGTACATCCTCACTTCATTCAAATTTGATGATAACTGTCGGATTTTAAGTCCAACTCGAGAGTATGGTCGGCCCGTGCAACTCGTCGGTGGCAGAGCCACAAGTCAAATGTCTAGAAGACACTCTCTTTACACTGGTCGTAGCAACCGAAAGAATCAACATTAAATATGTTATAATATATGATTGCTTGATCATACTATTGAGGGTTTAACCCTATATAAATATAAATAGGGATACAAAATGGGCTGTTGGCCAAACCTAAACCCTAATGGGCTTACTAAACCCTAATGGGTATTAACCCTAATCACTAACATCCCCCCCACAGTTTGATCGAGATGAGACGATTAAACTGGAAAAATCAACAAAACATAAAAAAAACATAATTGAAAAACAGCGGCAACAACCGTGGCAGAGCTCTGACGATGGCGACTAACAATAACTGCTCGTCGGAGAAGAAGAGAGGAGGAGCGCCAGCCAGAGGCGGTTCCGTTGAAGAAGAAGGGAGAGCCGTGATAGTGATCATGGATCCCACGAAGGAGGAGTCCGGAGAAAGGCAGCGAGCAAAGAGAGAATGCTCGAGCTGCGGCGGACGGCGCCAATTTCGGTGAGATCAATGACCGTAGTGTTAACAGAGGGAGAGAAAGACGACTTCAAATCAGAGGCTACCCGACGAAGAATGTCCGGATAAGAAGATGTCATCCGAGGAGAGGGACCGAAGCAGGCGATGCAGTAGAAGAAACCGATGACGGAGCTTTGGTTTGGTGCCAGCGGCTGTATTATTATTTATAAAAAGAAAGAGGAAAGGGAAAAATATTGAAGGCACCTCCGACGACTAGGTCGCCAGAGATGGAGGTAAACGGCGGCAGGTTGTGGCCAGCAGTAGGATTTTAACCTAGAGCTCTGATACCATGTTAATATATGTGGAGCCCGAGAGTGTATCTCCAAAAGAGCCCTTGTGGAGAGAGGGTAGATGTCACACCCCCAAACCACGATGGCGGAAACGTCTGAGGGTGGATGACTTCATGAACAGTATCACAACAACGTTTGTAAAATAGTGATCAAAGCAAACACATCCATCATATACATAATCGTAAATGTTACAAGAGTTCAAAAGATTGTATGTTTTAAATACAATTACAATATGATATCAAAATACATAGTATGACGCCATAGCGACCCATCGTCAAAGGTTGTAGTTACCTTATCAATTTCCTGAGAATACAAGTAGTTTGAAAGAGTGTCAACATTACGTTGGTGAGTTCATAAGATTTTTGTATGAGAAAATCCATAATCCTTTTTCCTTGTAAAAAGATAGTGTTGGAAACCAGAAAATCCAATATTTTCTTATAAATGAGTCGTAGTCTTAAAACTTAAAGACCGTAAATGTATAAGTATTTCTATACTTGAAAATAGTATTACGTAGTTTTATTGTTGTATGAAACCGTGTAAATAGATGTTTACTTGTAGACTAATCGTAGACTTAATTCCATAAAACTAGTATATATAAGTAAATCGTACTTATATTTATACCTTTTATAAAACATAGTTTTAATTCCCATAGAACCAGTGTATATAAGTAAAACCATACTTATATTTGTAACTTGTAAAAATATAGTTTTAATACCATAAAACTTGTATAACGAATCTCTTTGCTTGTAAAATGTAGTATTGTACTCCAAGAAAATCCCATATTTTCTTATGAATGTATCCAAGTCTTAAAAATCCAAAGACTAAAATATATAGCGTAGTTTGTAGTATAAAACCTTTGAAAATGTATATTTCCACGTAAACAATTTATAAAGTTGATTTCCCATGCGAGACGCCCTATAACCATACTGTGACCATGTAGGCCTGCTTCGACGTTCTTCAGGCGTCGAACTGTTATGACATTTGTCACCTCAGACCCGTTCGTCTAGCTGTAGCTAGCAGCTCAGGTGCGGGTTATCAATCCCGTATAGATCTATACACAAATATCACGCTCTCTTACCGAGACTCTGGTTATAAATTTCAGGACTTATAGTGTGTACTTAAATAAGTACTGTGAAGACCCGTCTCACAAAAATGTATGTATCAATCAATTTGTTATTTGTATATGAAAAACCCTTGTATTTGCCCATTATCATTTTTTTTTCCATGATAATATAGTAATGTATAATAATTATATATTTTTATATAATTATTTTGTCTTGTTCAAAATGCCATAGTAACATTGTGTCCATAAACAATTCCTATAATAGTCTATTTTTAGTATTCCGTCGTAAAAAGCGTGTATTTACAAATATATGTGAAATAACTTATTTAGATGGTTATAAAGAACTTCTTTTAAGATATATTATCCACAATAGTGGTGTAATAAATTGGTTATACCCATTATTAATTCCAATATAATATTTCATGACTATCAAATAAAGAACGGCCATGTAGAAGATCAAATGAGGAGGCAGGACCCTTTCAGCGTATAAGCCTTTCGGAAATCCAACAACCTAGCCCAAATGATCGGCCTAGACACCGCTCTCGTAAGTAGATCATTCGATATTATATTTTGAAACTATAATTGAATTGTTATCATAATGATGTTTACAAAATTCACATTTTGTTTACTATTGTTACAAATGAGTACAAATAGCTATTTTTATAGTATAACTTGTATTCTCCCCCTTAAAAACTTGAATAAAAATAAAAAGAAGGGGTATGAACTCACCTCAATGTCGACTAGGATCTTATCGCCAACTGTTGTTAGATCGCCCGACTCTTCGTGCTTCTAACTCGAATTCACTATATTTATAACTGAAATAGCTACTTCTAAGGCTCATTCTTCGTATATTTCTATATATATCGAAGAATCTTCTAACAATACTATCTAGTGATATAGAGATCGAGATCTGAGGTGTGAGGAAATGAGAGGATTGAAACCTCTATTTATAGTAAATTTATTTTTGTATAGCGGCCCTCAAGATACAGACATTTGACGTTTATAGCTTTTAAATTTTGTTTATGACAAAACATACCGTTAAAATACTCTTTAAATAGTTTTAATAGTTTTTATATAAAATAAATGATTTTTGTTTATAAAAATATAATCTACGAAAATCGTAGTTTAATAATATCAACTTTTTAACTAAATGTCTTTAATGAATTAACGAAAGGGTATTAATTGTAAGTTTAATAAAAATATAGGGTTTAAATGTAAATACAATTTCATTTTAAAGAAAAAGAAAATATTAAATATAAAACTAATATCAATAATATTAAATTTTGACGTCAGATTATTCGTATTGACGACACCGTTTTGACGGTAAATTTTCCATTTTATAAAACAACATAATATTATTGATAAACTTAAAAATACGTATTGAATACGTAGTGTTCGAAATGAAAATACGAATTCTTTGAGGGTAAAATGTGTAAAATTGATTAAATAATGAAGTGGGACCCACTTTATATAAAAATAATAATAATTTTACACAATTTCAAAGATTTGAATTCGGCCGATCATACCTATTGACTTTTGTTTTTTGTTTTTTTTTTAAATATTATATAAATATTTTAATGATCAAACGTCGCTTTCAAGTTAAATTATACGTTTTTCTATTATAACTTTTTATATATAACGTTTGGTGAAAATATAAATATATATTCGGAACCGTCGTATTTTTATCTACGTGTTGATATAAAATTTGTAATATTTCGACGAGTTGTAAATTTTACTATTCACTATTCACATCTGATACTATTCACGACGTAATTTTTTTCATATTTTATATTAAAAACACCTAGCTCAGCAGGGTTTGTTCGTATAATTGATTTGAATTAGCATATGTAGTATTATAATATCCAATAATACATCGTATAGATTATGAAATTTACATTTCACATATTGACCTAATGTACGCTCTGGTTGACTTGAGTTGACTTTCGTTGACTTAATTTGACAGTTGTCACATTATCTACCAGTTAGAAGGAATTTCGTCCCGAAATTGAGCACTTTGAATAGATCCTCAAGGGTTTGGGAAGAGATGTGGGTATTTGAGTTTCATCTGGTCCTCACGTTCCTAGGTAAATTCAGGTCCACGCTTGGTGCTTCCTAGTTTTCAATTGCTTTGATTTTGGGGTGTAATGCCGTGATATTTTCGATAAGTAACTTGAGTTAATCCTAGTATAAATAAGAGTTACTAGGTTGTTATGTGAGTTAGGAGGATTAGTAATTCATTTAGAAGGAGTTTAAACCTTAAAAATAGTATAAAGGAGTTACATGGGTCGTGTAGGAGTCACTCGGCTCGTGTAGTACACATTTTCGAAACTGTTTAGCTTTACAGGAGCTACATGGGGCGTGTTCTAGTTACTGTAGCATCCAGTAGAATTACACAAGTGTATGCACACATATAAGTGTCGGGAGTAATACGTAAGCACATAAGGGAGAAATTAGCACACAAATGTATTCCTAGGATTTTCTAAGTGCGAATTGCATGCAGTTGTGTGTGCATTTTATAAACTAGCATACGAGAGGACCCTAGAGGCTATAGACTAGGTCAAGGCAATTAACCTAATTCCCTATAGTCAAGGGCTCTGATACCAATCTGTCACACCCCGATCCTTGGCGGAATCGATCAAGGCGTGATATATTGTTCAAAGTCTCATGACAACTATGTTATAATATGATTAGATTCAATTAAGTACTAAGTAGGCAAACAAGATCCACAACATACAAATACAAATTCAAATATAAACAACATTTATTACATCAAATTTAAATAGTCTTGTGGGTTTCTAAGGTATACCCTACTTTTCATCAACTTCATTCTTCAAATCTGCATCATGGGTAAAAACAGGTCAACTACAAGAGTTGGTGAGTAATCTAGTTTTATTAAAGAAAATTCTGAGTTTGAAATATTTATAATTTGAAACTTGTTTTCTTTGGAAGTCGACAAGCAAGTATTATTGAGATAACGGTTTATAAATCAAAAATTGATTAACAAATGATAACAACAACAATAAGTCCTCACCCTATATATACATATATATGTATATATATAGGATGGAGCATCTAATCATCATACACACTCAACCACGTGCAATCAATCACCTTAGCGTCCCAAGGCGGGGTGGTCAACCCAATAGCGTTATTATTTTCCATAACGTATCTCAAGAATACGGGCATAGTCATGGAGATTAGACTAAAAATGGTAATGCACTACAAGTACATGTAGCGTAAACAAACAATAATTATACAAATAATGATTCATGTATAAATGTCCCAACAATGTCTCAATGGTGAAAAAATAATAAAATGAAGTTGGAACATATTAAAACCACATGATACACCCCAAAAGTATTGAAAATTACAAAATGTCATAGAACCTAATATAATTAATAGTTTTGGCTTAGGAATCGATAAACGGGAATATAATATTAATAAAAATAATTAGACACATATTCTTATATTAGATGAATTAACAATAATCCAAATTTTGTTTTGAATATTAATGTATTCATATGTTAAATGAATTTTAAATTGAATTAATTACTTTGCTTAATTAATTTATATTTTCACTTTAGACAAGATTTTAATAATTTCTTATTAAAATAATAACTAGTCAAATTATAAGTATTTACAGATTTTATATATTATAAACAATTATTTATATGAAATAATCATTAAAAATGTATTTTTACATGCTTAGATATTTAGGAAAATGGTTTTAAATACTAAACAGTAATGAAACATTCTGAAATTATATAAAATCATTATTTCATAAAATAGTAATTACCGTAAAATTTTCATATTTTTATTAACTGCTTTAGTATTTATTTAGTATTTTAATAATTAAACCACAACAAATTTCGGGAAAAATAATAAATGATTCCCAAAAATTCTGGAAAATTAACCATAGTTTTCTACCATTATATTGAGCCTACTGTAAATATTTTGGATAATTTGGACTATGAGAAGTATTTCTTATGTTTTTCATTATTAACTAATCAATAAAATCATAAATAATAGGAAAATATTAAGAGAAATTCATTAGACTTTTTATTTATGATTAACATGTTATATATGATATTCGGATAAGGTTTTATAATTTTTGGACATGTGTAGCTATTTATTATCAATTTAAACCATTAAATAATCATTAAATCAGGAAAAATAAGCAAACATTCTTACAAAAATCTGTAAATTTTGTCATGGAGTCTTTAAAATGTTAATAAGGTGCGAAAAATATAAAATCTAGTTTTTAACATATATAACTATATTTTGCAATTTATTTATCTACAACAAAATAAAATACAAAATAAGCATCAAACAGTAATATAAATGCATGAAACTTTATAAATCCACTTTACTCAATATATGGGTTGTTTCAAAAGTTTCCCAGAATTTATTGACTGCAAAAAGTATTTTATGTGAATTATTGCCCTATTTTATTGCAATAATTATAGTAATTCAATAAAAATAAGTTATTTTCTGAACATTTCCAGAACTTCTTATTTTATTGATGGGATCCTGAGAAAAATCAGGTTTATGCATAAAATGAGTTTTAGATAGTTTGGTGGATTTAATTTGTTTCATTCATGAATTTGAGACTTTTAACAACATACCTTGATGAATGTTTCAAGAGGGATGAAGATTTGAGTATATTGGAGTGTTCTTGGCTGAAATATGAAGATTTCTAGGTGGAATTTCGAGATTGAGAGTGAGAGAAAGAATAGATATGGTTTGAGTGGTGATGAGAATAATGTGTTGGGAGAAAAATGAAAGGAAAGATGATGGGAGGTGTGAGTGGGAGACAATGGGAATAAACTTTTACTTTTGGTGGTCTTCATAATTCCCCACTAACACAAGCATCTTAAGAGTTTTATAAAATTTAATGTAGTGTTTATAAAAATAGAGTTTTATAAAAAATAGGTTATTATTTGATTATAACAATCTACTTTGATTTGAAGTTTAATTATAGCATTCAAGTTTTATTTTTTTAATTTAATTAGAGCATCATACTTTGATGTTATTTTAATATGGTATCATAATTTAATTTGATTATAGTTATAACGTTATACTATGCTATATTGCTATTAACGTGAATTTATATCGTAGTGTAAGGGTTTTGATCCTATTAGCGTCAAGAAATCTCGAGTAGGGTTTATTAAATTTTCCAATTGGGTTGGGTTGACCCGAATCCATTTTAGGCGGATGTCACAGTCTCCCCTACTTTAGGAAATTTCGTCCCGAAATTTAAGAAGATAGTACCTTAAGAGAAAAGTTGCGGGTATTTGGTACGCATTTGATCCTCACGCTCCCATGTATACTCGGGTCCATGTGCTGACTGCCACCTAACCTTGACCAGGGGAATGCGACTTCTTTTAAGTTGCTTTTCCTTTCGGTCTGCAATTTCCAAGGGTTTCTCGATAAATTGCATTGTCTCGTCGATTTGGATATCCTCGAGAGGAACATGAAGGTTCTCGTCAGCTAAACACTTATTGAGGTTGGCTATATGAAATACTGGGTGAACTTTATTAAGCTCTATTGGTAGATCCAACTCGTAGGCTACTGGTCCGATCCTTTTCAGGATTTTGAACGGGCCTACATAGCGTGGTGCCAATTTACCCTTGCGTCCAAATCGAACCACACCTTTCCATGGGGACACTTTTAACATGACCATGTCACCCACGGTAAATTCAAGCGGCTTGCGTCGCTTGTCGGCGTAACTCTTTTGTCGGCTACGAGCTGCGAGAAGGTTATTGCGAATCTGAGTGATTTTGTCGGTTGTTTCCTGGATAAGCTCAGGACCAACGATTGGAGAATCCATTGTTGCGCGAATCACGTGGGACTCGCCAATTTCATGCCAGCAAATAGGAGATCGGCATTTACGGCCATACAATGCCTCAAATGGTGGCATCTTGATGCTAGAATGATAACTGTTATTATAGGAGAATTCCACCAACGGTAAATGAGAGTCCCAGTTTCCTCCGAAATCTAAGACACACGCCCTCAACATATCTTCGAGTGTTTAAATTGTCCTCTCAGATTGACCATCGGTTTGAGGATGATAGGCGGTACTGAGATCGAGGCGGGTTCCCATGGCTGCTTGAAGTGATTGCCAAAACCGAGAGAGAAATCTCCCATCACGATCTGAAATGATACTGAGAGGGATGCCATGCCGACTAACTACCTCGTCGATGTAAATCCGAGCAAGTTGTTCGACCTTGAAATATTCACGGATGGGAAGGAAATGAGCGGATTTGGTCAAACGGTCAATGATTACCCAAATGTTGTCGTGTCCCTTGGTGGTACGGGGAAGTTTGGTTACGAAATCCATAGCGATCGCTTCCCATTTCCACTCGGGGATTACCGGTTGGACCAATAGTCCAGAGGGTCGTTGATGTTCTGCTTTGACCCTGGAACATGTAAGACATTTGGCCACGAATAAAGCAATATCTTTTTTCATTCCCGACCACCAATAATTGGTTCTCAGGCCATGATACATCTTGTCAGCACCAGGATGAATGGAATATCGAGTTTTATGGATTTCTTCCATCAGGAAGGTACGAAGATTGTCGCGATCTGGGATCCAGATGCGATCTTGATAATAGAAAATACCATCAGATTTACTTTCCAACTCCCCATCAATTCCCGTGGGCATGCCATTTTCGGTAATTGCCGAGTGTTTGGCTCCTCGAATTCGGTCACTGAGATTGGACAAGATAGGAGAACATATTAGATGAAATGCTTTGGCATGTTCTTTTCGACTTAACGTGTCGGCTACCACGTTTTCCTTGCCCGGATGATAGCGTATTTCACACTCGTAATCATTTAGGAGTTCGACCCATCGTGTTTGTCTCATATTGAGTTCCTTTTGATTAAGAATATGTTGCAAGCTCTTGTGGTCTGTGAAAATTACGCATTTAGTGCCGTAAAGGTAATGCCTTCAAATTTTAAGAGCGAAAACCACGACACCGAGCTCCAAATCATGAGTCGTATAATTCCTTTCATGGATTTTGAGTTGTCGGATTGCGTAAGCTATAACCTTTCCCCTTTGCATCAAAACACAACCTAGACCGAGATTGGAGGCATCGCAGTATACCACAAAATCTTCGGATCCTTCAGGGAGTGTAAGAATCGGAGCGTCACACAATCTTTGTTTAAGGGTTTGGAAAGCGTCTTCCTGCTTGGGTCCCCAATCAAATGGCGTACCCTTGCAAGTGAGAAAAGTAAGCGGTAAAGCGATCTTTGAGAAATTTGAAATGAAACGCCGGTAATAGCCAGCTAAACCGAGGAATGACCGAATTTCCTTGGGGGTACGTGGGGCTTTCCAATTCTTAACTGCTTCAACTTTTGCGGGATCGACTAAAATACACTTGTCACTTACAATATGACCGAGGAATTATACCTCATTTAACCAAAACTCGCATTTCGAAAATTTGGCATAGAGTTGATTTCCTTGCAATGTTTGGAGAGTTAGACGAAGGTGTCTTTCATGGTCTGCCTTTGTCTTGGAGTAAATGAGGATGTCATTAATAAAGACGATAACAAAACGGTCGAGATAAGGTTTAAATACCCGATTCATCAAGTCCATGAATGCGGCAGGGGCATTCGTTAGGCCAAAAGGCATAACGGTGAACTCGTAATGACCATAGCGGGTTCGGAAAGCGGTTTTGGGGATGTCTTCTTCTCGTACTCGAAGTTGGTGATAACCCGAGCGGAGGTTGATTTTTGAGAAGCATGAAGCTCCTTGAAGCTGATCAAAAAGGTCGTCGATCCGAGGTAACGGATATCGGTTGTTGATGGTCAATTTATTTAACTCCTGATAATCGATACACATACGAACCGAACCATCTTTCTTTTTGATGAAGAGAACCGGGGCTCCCCAGGGTGAAGTACTAGGGCGGATAAATCCCTTATCGGTTAATTCTTGGAGCTGACTCGCCAATTCTTGCATCTCGGTTGGAGCCAACCGATATGGAGACTTGGCTATGGGAGCAGCCTCAGGAACAAGATCGATGCGGAACTCTAGCTCACGTACTGGAGGGAGTCTAGATACGTCATCGGGAAAGATATCGGGAAAGTCTCGTACAATCGGAATATCTTCGATCTTCTTTTCTTTGACCTTTGTTTCCACCACATGGGCTAAGAAAGCCATGTATTCTTTACGTAGATATGATCGAGCTTGAGTACATGACATAAGACTAAGCTTTTTTGCACGAGTCTCGCCATAAATACGAAGACTTTGACCGTCGGCAAGAGGAATACGAATAAACTTCTCGTAACATACTATTTCAGCATGGTTTTGGGATAGCCAATCCATTCCCACGATGATGTCGAAGCTACCAAGTTTCATAGGAACTAAATTGACGGAAATTTTATGACCACAAAAATCGAAAGTGCAATCTTGGATGACTGCATTGAGTGAAATGTATTTTCCATTGGCGACTTCTACGGTAAAGTTTTCATCAAGAATCATGCGAGGTGTGTGAAGTATGGGTTCAAATTACAAAGACACAAAACTTTTATCGGTACCTGAATCAAAAAGTACTGACGCATAGCAGTCATTTATGAGAAACGTACCATTTACGACCTTGTTATCGGTCTGTGCTTAGGTTGCGGTAATGACAAATGCTCGGCCTTTGGGAGCTGGAACCTGCATTGTTGGATTTGCCTGGGCTTGAGTGTTAATGATATTGACAAGCCTAGGACACGCGTTTCTGAAATGGATGTGGTCACCACAGTTGAAGCATGTTCCAGTTGGATACCGGTTTTGTGTTTGCTGATTTGAGGGTAGAGCGAATGGTCGCTGAGTTTTTTGGTGCACGGCATGCGTCCACCAAGTGGCCATAGCGACCACAAGTCGTACAAAGGCGACACGGGCTGGTGGACATATGGTGATAGTTACAATGGTTACACAGGGGGTGAGGTCCGGTATACGGCTTTTTGTTTGGTTGGGTGACTTGGGTGATAGGAGTAGCAGGGGTAATAACAGCATGGTTGTGGTGATGGCTTTTCCTCTTCTTTTTGTCATGTCGGTATGAGGACTCGGACTTGACGATTAGGGGAGTCTCAGGGGTCGGCTTTTCAGTTGTCATCTTTGAACCCTTACGTGGGAGGACACCATCGTTCATATTATCCTCGTTGAGTTGACCTGCTATTTCAATAGCGGATTCTAGGGTAGATGGCCTGCTGCTGGTCACCGAATCACGAATCTGGCACGGTAACCCTTTGATGTAGCGGCGTATTGCAGTTTTCATAGGTTGAACCATGTGAGGTAGGAGTCTTGAAAGATCATGGAATCTATTAGTGTAGGTCGCGTTGTCTCCTCCTACCTGTTTCAGATTCCAGAATTCCTCCTCGAGAGTTTGCAATTCGCTGTCAGGGCAGAACTTCTCCATCATGCGTTCCTTTAGTTTTGACCAGGTCATTCCCAAGGCAACAACCTCTCCTTTTGCCCATTTTTCTAGGTTCCACCATGAGAGAGCATGACCTTGGAGGCACCCTGTAGCGTGACGGACCTGAAGGGTTTCTATGCAATCAATGAACACAAAAATTGCCTAAGGTTCACATGCAACCCTAATGTTGATCTATGTTTTCTTCTATGAAGATTAGAACTAAAAACCTAAAGGATATAATTCAATTCTAAAGAAGAATTAGGAAAACCAACCTTTGATCTTATGATCCTTTTAAGCAGCAGCAAAAGTATCCTGCCTCAAATGCAAGTCACACCCAAGGGATGGAAGAATCAGTCCAGCAGAGTGAATCCAGAGAGAAGATGGCGTGAATATGAGGTGCCAGGGGGTTCCTTTTATAGCCTCCTAGGGTTACACCTGAAACCCTAAGGAGCCTCCAACTGGACAAGGCTTTTGACCACTTGGACCAGGCTTACCAAAACCCTAATTAGGGTTTCGCCAAACCCTTGGAGGAGCCTCCAGGGTGGCGCCACTTTTGGTCCCTGGTTTTCCTGGCCAGTTATTCAACTATTGAATAAATGTCAAACCAGTCCCTGCACCTTTTAATTAATTAATTTAATCTCCAAATTAAATCCAATTAATTCTAGATTAAATCTCAATTAATTAATATAGTTTCTAATTAATATATTAGCACTTAAATATATTAATAAACCATATATATATTTTCTATTGATTTATTATACAATTAATAAATCAACTATTCTCTCTACTGAACTATCTTTCCTCCACCCATGAGGGCAACCCAAATGGACTTTGCTTTTAATCATAAGATAAAAGTACAATAACAAGTCATGGCTTAGACACCTAATCCAACAGGACCATCAGGTCCTCAGGGCACTCGCTGTGGATGAAAGTACTCTCCATTTCTTCGATCCATGTGAGGAGTGCGATGGCACCATCGGTGCCTTTGAAGTAAGGAGGATTACAGCTACGAAAGTGCTTAAACGAGCAACGATGAGTGGTTGCTGGAGCTTGCGGCTGAAGAGCTTGAAGATGGGTTGCAATTGTTGGGATGACATTTGCTACCTCCTTAGCGATAAGGGCGGCTAGCCTTCGGTTGTTACGAGCAGCGTATGGGGGTCGTAATGCCATCTATGAGAAACTCGCATATGGACTTGTGAGTTATTTGTAAATTGATTATGGAAATTAAGTTTGTAGACATTGTTGGGTAAAATGATTGTAAAACACTTGTTGGGCCATGGTTAGGAGTGTTGGGCACCTTTTGGGCTTTCCATGGGTACTAAATGTGAAGCATGTAGCAATTGCGTGGGCCCCCACAATACTAAGTTTTCACATGTTTTTCCCACTTCTAGGCCCATTAGGGAACTTAATAGTCCAATGAGTTGACCATTTTGGAGTGTATCCTTTCGGATACGTTTGATAAGGTCGGGTATTTTGATGGCTCAAAAGTAATGTGAATAACGCGCTTTGGCCTATAGGTTTGGGAACTCTCGCCTTTGGTCCCCAGGTAAGCAAACTGGTCCCTCGGTTGATTAGGATGTATACGAATGCTTACCTAGTCAGGACTTTCAGGCTACCGGCACCTCCCCCTTCCAGTTACTACGCGTCCATTACTTTGATCCTACCCAACTAGAGTGGATGACTTTTAATTTCCTATGAGCTCTAAGGAATATATATGTATGTAAATTTTTATTTTGAAACCATTTGAGTATGTGTGCGATTTTAAGAGAAAGAGGAGAAAATTCACAAGTGTATGCACACATATAAGTGTCGGGAGTAATACGTAAGCACATAAGGGAGAAATTAGCACACAAAGGTATTCCTAGGATTTTCTAAGTGCGAATTGCATGCAGTTGTGTGTGCATTTTATAAACTAGCATACGAGAGGACCCTAGAGGCTATAGACTAGGTCAAAGCAATTAACCTAATTCCCTATAGTCAAGGGCTCTGATACCAATCTGTCACACCCCGATCCTTGGCGGAATCGATCAAGGCGTGATATATTGTTCAAAGTCTCATGACAACTATGTTATAATATGATTAGATTCAATTAAGTACTAAGTAGGCAAACAAGATCCACAACATACAAATACAAATTCAAATACAAACAACATTTATTACATCAAATTTAAATAGTCTGGTGGGTTTCTAAGGTATACCCTACTTTTCATCAACTTCATTCTTCAAATCTGCATCATGGGTAAAAACAGGTCAACTAAAAGAGTTGGTGAGTAATCTAGTTTTATTAAAGAAAATTGTGAGTTTGAAATATTTATAATTTGAAACTTGTTTTCTTTGGAAGTCGACAAGCAAGTATTATTGAGATAACGGTTTATAAATCAAAAATTGATTAACAAATGATAACAACAACAATAAGTCCTCACCCTATATATACATATATATGTATATATATATATATATATATATATATATATATATATATATATATAGGATGGAGCATCTAATCATCATACACACTCAACCACGTGCAATCAATCATCTTAGCGTCCCAAGGCGGGGTGGTCAACCCAATAGCGCTATTATTGTCCATAACGTACCTCAAGAATACGGGCATAGTCATGGAGATTAGACTAAAAATGGTAATGCACTACAAGTACATGTAGCGTAAACAAACAATAATTATACAAATAATGATTCATGTATAAATGTCCCAACAATGTCTCAGTGGTGAAAAAATAATAAAATGAAGTTGGAACATATTAAAACAACATGATACACCCCAAAAATATTGAAAATTATAAAATATGGGGTAGATTACTCACATTAGTCCAATAAGGAATGCGCGTGTTGTACGATAGACGGCTCGAGTCAAAATGTCGTAGAACCTAATATAATTAATAGTTTTGGCTTAGGAATCGATAAACGGGAATATAGTATTAATAAAAATAATTAGACACATATTCTTATATTAGATGAATTAACAATAATCCAAATTTTGTTTTGAATATTAATGTATTCATATGTTAAATGAATTTTAAATTGAATTAATTACTTTTCTTAATTAATTTATATTTTCACTTTAGACAAGATTTTAATAATTTCTTATTAAAATAATAACTAGTCAAATTATAAGTATTTACAGATTTTATATATTATAAACAATTATTTATATGAAATAATCATTAAAAATGCATTTTTACATGCTTAGATATTTAGGAAAATGGTTTTAAATACTAAACAGTAATGAAACATTCTGAAATTATCAGAAAATCATTATTTCATAAAATAGTAATTACTGTAAAATTTTCATATTTTTCTTAACTGCTTTAGTATTTATTTAGTATTTTAATAATTAAACCACAACAAATTTTGGGAAAAATAATAAATCATTCCCAAAAATTCTGGAAAATTAACCATATTTTTATAACATTATATTGAGCTTACTGTAAATATTTTGGATATTTTGGACTATGAGAAGTATTTCTTATGATTTTCATTATTAACTAATCAATAAAATCATAAATAATAGGAAAATATTAAGAGAAATTCATTAGACTTTTTATTTATGATTAACATGTTATATATGATATTCTGATAAGGTTTTATAATTTTTGGACATGTGTAGCTATTTATTATCAATTTAAACCATTAAACAATTATTAAATCAGGAAAAATAAGCAAACATTCTTACAAAAATCTGTAAATTTTGTCATGGAGTCTTTAAATTTTTAATAAGGTGCGAAAAATATAAAATCTAGTTTTTAACATACATAACTATATTTTGCAATTTATTTATCTACAACAAAATAAAATACAAAATAAGCATCAAACCGTAATATAAATGCATGAAACTTTATAAATCCACTTTACTCAATATATGGGTTGTTCCAAAATTTTTCCAGAATTTATTGACTGAAAAAGTATTTTATGTGAATTATTGCCCTATTTTATTGCAATAATTATAGTAATTCAATAAATATAAGTTATTTTCTAAAAATTTCCAGAACTTCTTATTTTATTGATGGGATCCTGAGAAAAATCAGGTTTATGCATAAAATGAGTTTTATATAGTTTGGTGGATTTAATTTGTTTCATTCATGAATTTGAGACTTTTAACAACATACATTGATGAATGCTTCAAGAGGGATGAAGATTTGAGTATATTGAATTGTTCTTGGCTTAAATATGAAGATTTCTTGGAGGAATTTCGAGATTGAGAGTGAGAGAAAGAATAGATATGGTTTGAGTGGTGATGAGAATTAGGGATGAGCAAAACCGACCCAAAAAACCGAAAAAACCGACAAAAACCGAAAAAACCGACACCGAAAAACCGAAACCGAAAATGAAACCGATGGTTTGGGTTTTATTTTTTCAAAAACCGAATATTTTCGGTTTGGTTCGGTTTGTGGAATGTCAAAACCGAAAAAAAAAACCGAACCAAACCGATTTATATAAAATATTTAAAAAATATATATTTTACGTATATTATATTTAAGATTTGCGAGATCAGATAACAAGTTGTATATGGTTGAGCTGGTTGAGGCGCTGAGTATGTGGAGGCGAGGTTGCAGGTTCGAATCCTGCTATTTACATGTTACGTTTTGCAGCTTGTTTCCATAGTTTTCTTTTAAAATTTGATTGAAAGTATCCCACATCGCTGGAAACACTAAACATTTGCAATCCTACTACACTATATATACATATTAGTCACAAGACTTGGAAAATCAAAGGAATGGGTTTGGAGTCGGTTTAAAACCGAAACCGACCCGTTAAAAACCGAAAACCGTAAAACCGAACCGATGGGTTTGGGTGTGGTTTGATTTTGAATATTCAAAAACCGATTCTTATCGGTTTGGGTTCGGTTTGGGGTCAAAACCGACCCAAACCGACCCATGCTCATCCCTAATGAGAATAATGTGTTGGGAGAAAAATGAAAGGAAAGATGATGGGAGGTGTGAGTGGGAGACAATGGGAATAAACTTTTACTTTTGGTGGTCTTCATAATTCCCCACTAACACAAGCATCTTAAGAGTTTTATAAAATTTAATGTAGTGTTTATAAAAATAGAGTTTTATAAAAAAATAGGTTATTATTTGATTATAACAATCTACTTTGATTTGAAGTTTAATTATAGCATTCAAGTTTTATTTTTTTAATTTAATTAGAGCATCATACTTTGATGTTATTTTAATATGGTATCATAATTTAATTTGATTATAGTTATAACGTTATACTATGCTATATTGCTATTAACGTCAATTTATATCGTAGTGTAAGGGTTTTGATCCTATTAGCGTCAAGAAATCTCGAGTAGGGTTTATTAAATTTTCCAATTGGGTTGGGTTGACCCGAATCCATTTTAGGCAGATGTCACATTCCTTATTTACCCCATTTACAAATCAAAAATCCTCCTAGGTTATTTCTAGAGCAAAAAGGTGCCAAATTTGGTTATTTTGATCAAGTGTTTTGCGTAGGAAAAAGTTTTGGGAAGGTTGGGTTTAACGCCCGAAACGCGTTCTCGAGTTCTTAATTCACAAGGTTAGAAATTTTGAGTGTTAGGGTTTCAAACCCTAGATGTCCAAATCTAAAAGTATGCATTGGTTCACTTCATATGTAGGTTGCTAATATTTGTTGTATTGAGTCCAAATATTTTTAACGGTTGATTTGGTAAAATCGTAAATTAGGAGTTTCGGTTTGATAGCCTATGATATTTTCTAATTGTGATTTGTATTAGCTATTGATTTCTTAATCATTTGAGTTAAGTGTTATGGAAATGTCTAAGCACGTTTAAGATATGATATGTGATGTCATTTTACAGTTGATACTAGTAGGATGGAAGGAAACATATAAGATACATGTGAACCACGACTTCTACATATACTATATGAGTAGGTTCTAATTCATTATTTATGACTAGATTATTATATAATTGAATTAACTATTCTTTGAACTATTTCCGTCATCAGAAGATATATATATTAAAAAAATGTCTTTTCGTTATCCCGTCCTCATCGGAGTCAAGCCGCGAATTTGGAAAAAAAGGATATCAATTAGGGTAGTGAAAAGATTGCATCTACTGTAGATATTTTGAATTTCGGTATTAAGAACGTGAGTTGTCCTTTCAGTTCCTGCTGTAAGATGCTATATAAACGGGTATGTATCATCATTTGTATCTAAGATCTTTTCAGTCTCATTCTTTCCTACTACTAGTTTATTCTTATATAATCTTAGATTTCCAATCGAGGCATGGAAAACAGATCTCATATGGAAAACTTGTCAGACGCTGAGCGGAATTTCCTAAGGGAAGAGGGTACCTCCTTATCGTTTAATCAGATACCTCTACTGGAGTCTGGTAATTATAATATCCTTAACTCCTTTTATTTCTTATTCATTTCTCTAGCATTTTGATTTTGTTTTAAACTATGTGAGGTATAGATTTTCCAGATATATTACCGCTGGATCAACTTCAAGATGATCCTGAAGTTTTTCCCCTGATGGGTATTCTCCCTGAAGATCCACTGCCTTTAAATCAAAACATCGCTGTTGGGCAATCTCAATGTATACTTCCAGGTTAAGTCATTTTCTTAAGCTTTATGTTTGTTTTGCTTAATTATCTAACATACGTTATACACAGATCCATTCGAAGATGATCTTACTAATGATAATCTAAGCATGAACGTGCCCATATTGCATAGTGGAGTAGATCTAACAAATCAGGGGTTTCAAACTGACATTCAAAATCAGGATCAAATACAACCGATCCATGATGATGTGACATCCGCCTAAAATGGATTCGGGTCAACCCAACCCAATTGGAAATTTAATAAACCCTACTCAAGATTACTTGACGGTAATAGGATCAAAACTCATACACTACGATATAAATTGACGTTAATAGCAATATAGCATAGTATAACGTTATAACTATAATCAAATTAAATTATGATACCATATTAAAATTAAATCAAAGTATGATGCTCTAATTAAATTAAAAGAATCAAACTTGAATGCTATAATTAAACTTCAAATCAAAGTAGATTGTTATAATCAAATAATAACCTATTTTTTTTATAAACTCTACATTAAATTTTATAAAATTCTTATATTAATTAGTGTATTACATAGAGATGCTTATGCTAGTGGGAAATTATGAAGACCACCAAAAGCCAAAAGTTATTCTCATGGTCTCCCACTCACACCTCCCATCATCTTTCATTTCATTTTTCTCCCAACACATTATTCTCATCACCACTCAAACCCTCTCTATTCTTTCTCTCACTCTCAATCTCGAAATTCTTCCAAGAAATATCAATTTTCCAGCCAAGAACAATCCCTCATACTCAAATCTCCATCCCTCTTGAAGCATTCATCAAGGTATGTTGTTAAAAGTTTCAAATTCATTAATGAAACAAATTAAATCCACCAAAATATCTAAAACTCATTTTATATATAAACCTGATTTTTCTCAGAATCCCAGCAATAAACTAAGACGTTCTGGAAATTTTTAGAAAATAACTTATTTTTATTGAATTACTATAATTATTGCAATAAAATAGGGCAATAATTCACATAAAATACTTTTTGCAGTCAATAAATTCTGGGAACATTTTGGAGCAACCCATATATTGAGTAAAGTGGATTTATAAAGTTTCATGTATTTATATTACTGTTTGATGCTTATTTTGTATTTTATTTTGTTATAATTAAATAAATTGCAAAATATAGTTATGTATGATAAAAACTAGATTTTATATTTTTCGCACCTTATTAACATTTGAAAGACTCCATGAAAAACTTTACAGATTTTTGTAAGAATGTTTGCTTATTTTTCCTGATTTGATGATTATTTAATTGTTTAAATTTATAATAAATAGATACACATGTCCAAAAATTATAAAACCTTATCAGAATATCATATATAACATGTTAATCATAAATAAAAAGTCTAATGAATTTCTCTTAATATTTTCCTATTATTTATGATTTTATTGATTAGTTAATAATGAAAAACATAAGAAATACTTCCCATAGTCCAAAATATCCATAATATTTACAGTAGGCTCAATATAATGTTAGAAAACTATGGTTAATTTTCCAGAATTTTTGGGAATCATTTATTATTTTTCCCGAATTTTGTTGTGGTTTAATTATTAAAATACTAAATAAATACTAAAGCAGTTAACGAAAATATGAAAATTTTACAGTAATTACTATTTTATGAAATAATGATTTTCTGATAATTTCAGAATGTTTCATTACTGTTTAGTATTTAAAACCATTTTCCTAAATATCTAAGCATGTAAAAATGCATTTTTAATGATTATTTCATATAAATAATTGTTTATAATATATAAAATCTGTAAATACTTATAATTTGACTAGTTATTATTTTAATAAGAAATTATTAAAATCTTGCCTAAAGTAAAAATATAAATTAATTAAGCAAAGTAATTAATTCAATTTAAAATTCATTTAACATATAAATACATTAATATTCAAAACAAAATTTGGATAACTGTTAATTCATCTAATATAAGAATATGTGTCTAATTATTTTTATTAATACTATATTCCCATTTATCGATTCCTAAGCCAAAACTATTAATTATATTAGGTTCTACGACATTTTGACTCGAGCCGTCTATCGTACAAACACGCGCATTCCTTATTGGACTAATGTGAGTAATCTACCCCATATTTTATAATTTTCAATACTTTTGGGGTGTATCATGTGGTTTTAATATGTTCCAACTTCATTTTATTATTTTTTCACCATTGAGACATTGTTGGGAGATTTATATTTGAATCATTATTTGTATAATTATTGTTTATTTACGCTACATGTACTTGTAGTGCATTATCATTTTTAGTCTAATCTCCATGACTATGCCCGTATTCTTGAGGTACGTTATGGACAATAATAGCGCTATTGGGTTGACCACCCCGCTTTGGGACGCTAAGGTGATTGATTGCACGTGGTTGAGTGTGTATGATGATTAGATGCTCCATCCTATATATATACATATATATGTATATATAGGGTGAGGACTTATTGTTGTTGTTATCATTTGTTAATCAATTTTTGATTTATAAACCGTTATCTAAATAACACTTGCTTGCCAACTTCAAAAGAAAACAAATTTCAAATTATTCAAACTCACAATTTTCTTTAATAAAACTAGATTACTCACCAACTCTCGTAGTTGACCTGTTTTTACCCATGATGCAGATTTGAAGAATGAAGTTGATGAAAAGTAGGGTGTACCTTAGAAACCCACAAGACTATTTAAATTTGATGTAATAAATGTTGTTATATTTGGATTTGTATTTGTATGTTGTGGATCTGGTTTGCATACTTAGTACTTAATTGAATCTAATCATATTATAACATAGTTGTCATGAGACTTTGAACAATATATCACGCCTTGATCGATTCCGCCAAGGATCGGGGTGTGACAGATGACACTATCGGGTTCGCTTCAGCGAATCCTGAATTTGTGGGTGGTTTTCAATATCAGGATCATTTTCAATTGATCCAAAGTAACTTAGAAAGTTTCAAGAATGGGAATTCTGGGTTTATGGTTGATTTTGGAAATCAAGAACTATTACCCATAATAGGTAACAATGAAAGTGTTAGTGATCAGGATCATACACAATTGATCCAAAATGAAAACGTTTCAACCTCGATTCCAAGAACCTTTGAAATTCGTAGAAAAAGGGGTTCTGGACATGCGTTGAGTAAGGAAACAATATCCATGCATTTTGATAAGCCCATTTTGGAAGCTGCAAGGGAACTCAACGTTGGATCAACACAGTTGAAGCAACGCTGTAGGAAGTTAGGCATCAAAAGTTGGCCTCGACGGCAGATTAAGAGTCTACAAACTCTTATTAACCATACTCAGGTTAAGAATTGTATTTCTTTCTCCACAATTTTAATGCCATAAGATTGTAATGACTGAAAGTATTTATGCAACAGGAATTTGATAAAAATCCTAGTAGAGCAGACGTAATACTTGGTCTAGAGAACGAGAAAAGAGCAATAGTCGAGGGTTTCAGTTCGAAGATAACTGATACCACAAAGAGATTGAGGCAAGCTGCCTTTAAGGCTGTTTACAAGAAAAGAAAGGTTCAGAAGAGGGAGGAAGCTTCATCAGGGATCCATACACAGCAACAATCTCTGCCTTCTGTTTCTGCTATGAGTGGTTTTAACCATGATTTTCTCAAGATCACAAGTGAAGAGAACCCAGAAGACTTGGCAGGTGACATAGCCCGCCTTCGGCTTTCAGATTGAATTTCTACCAATATTAGTTTAATGGAACTGTTGGTAGGAATGATGGTAGGTTTTCGATAATAGTTATTGGTCAGGTATTATTGAATAGCCAGGTCTACTATGTAAGGATAGGGGTATAAGAGGTACATAAAGTGTCTAAATGTATGGTTATTTAGTATTATAAAATACTCATATAGTATTTTATCTTTATATTTTGTTTTAGAGTTTCTTTGTATGGGGTTCTTGATAAGTTTTTAGACTTGTTGTTCACTACGACTATTTCTAAGTACATGTTAGTCATACCTTGGACAAATACAGTTGATCAGGCTCTATTTGTCCTAGGTATGATTACATAACTACCTAGGCCTACTCGTAGTGTTCAACTCATCTTATTACTCTTGTATTGTTCTGGTTATGACACTGTTCTAGTATGTATGTACTTGTACTTATACTTTATAAAACTATCATTGTATTTTAAAGTATACTTTGTACAGATTGTTTTAGAGAGTTTTAGTCCCATTGTATTTATAGTTGTATATCTTAAATGGATTGATATACTTAGTTCACTATAAACAATGGTCTGATACCAATCTGTCACACCACCAAACCACGATGGCGGAAACGTCTAAGGGTGGATGACTTCATGAACAGTATCACAACAACGTTTGTACAATAGTGATCAAAGCAAACACATCCATCATATACATAATCGTAAATGTTACAAGAGTTCAAAAGATTGTATGTTTTAAATACAATTACAATATGATATCAAAATACATAGTATGACGCCATAGCGACCCATCGTCAAAGGTTGTAGTTACCTTATCAATTTCCTGAGAATACAAGTAGTTTGAAAGAGTGTCAACATTACGTTGGTGAGTTCATAAGATTTTTGTATGAGAAAATCCATAATCATTTTTCCTTGTAAAAAGATAGTGTTGGAAACCAGAAAATCCAATATTTTCTTATAAATGAGTCGTAGTCTAAAAACCCAAAGACCGTAAATGTATAAGTATTTCTATACTTGAAAATAGTATTACGTAGTTTTATTGTTGTATGAAACCGTGTAAATAGATGTTTACTTGTAGACTAATCGTAGACTTAATTCCATAAAACTAGTATATATAAGTAAATCGTACTTATATTTATATCTTTGATAAAACATAGTTTTAATTCCCATAGAATCAGTGTGTATAAGTAAAACCATACTTATATTTGTAACTTGTTAAAATGTAGTTTTAATACCATAAAACTTGTATGAGGAATCTATTTCCTTGTAAAATGTAGTATTGTAATCCAAGAAAATCCAATATTTTCTTATGAATGTATCCAAGTCCTTAAAACCCAAGGACTAAAATGTATAGCATAGTTTGTAGTATAAAGCCATTGAAAATGTATATTTCCACGTAAACAATTTAATAAGTTGATTTCCCATGCGAGACGCCCTATAACCATACTGTGACCATGTAGGCCTGCTTCGACGTTCTTCAGGCGTCGGACTGTTATGACATTTGTCACCTCAGACCCGTCGGTCTAGCTGTAGCTAGCAGCTCAGGTGTGGGGTTGTCAATCCCGTATAGATCTATACACAAATATCACGCTCTCTTACCGAGACTCTGGTTATAAATTTCAGGACTTATAGTGTGTACTTAAATAAGTACTGTGAAGACCCGTCTCACAAAAATGTATGTATCAATCAACTTGTTATTTGTATATGAAAAACCCTTGTATTTGCCCATTATCATTTTTTTTCCATGATAATATAGTAATGTATAATAATTATATATTTTTATATAATTATTTTGTCTTGTTCAAAATGTCATAGTAACCTTGTGTCCATAAACTATTCCAATAATAGTCTATTTTTAGTATTCCGTCGTAAAAAGCGTGTATTTACAAATATATGTGAAATAACTTATTTAGATGGTTATAAAGAACTTCTTTTAAGATATATTATCCACAATAGTGGTGTAATAAATTGGTTATACCCATTATTAATTCCAATATAATATTTCATGACTATCAAATAAAGAACGGCCAGGTAGAAGATCAAATGAGGAGGCAGGACCCTTTCAGCGTATAAGCCTTTCGGAAATCCAACAACCTAGCCCAAATGATCGGCCTAGACACCGCTCTCGTAAGTAGATCATTCGATATTATACTTTGGAACTATAATTGAATTGTTATCATAATGATGTTTACAAAATTCACATTTTGTTTACTATTGTTACAAATGAGTATAAATAGCTATTTTTATAGTATAACTTGTATTCTCCCCCTTAAAAACTTGAATAAAAATAAAAAGAAGGGGTATGAACTCACCTCAATGTCGACTAGGATCTTATCGCCAACTGTTGTTAGATCGCCCGACTCTTCGTGCTTCTAACTCGAATTCACTATATTTATAACTGAAATAGCTACTTCTAACGCTCATTCTTCGTATATTTCTATATATATCGAAGAATCTTCTAATAATACTATCTAGTGATATAGAGATCGAGATCTGAGGTGTGAGGAAATGAGAGGATTGAAGCCTCTATTTATAGTAAATTTATTTTTGTATAGCGGCCCTCAAGATACAGACATTTGACGTTTATAGCTTTTAAATTTTGTTTATGACAAAACATACCGTTAAAATACTCTTTAAATAGTTTTAATAGTTTTTATATAAAATAAATGATTTTTGTTTATAAAAATATAATCTACGAAAATCGTAGTTTAATAATATCAACTTTTTAACTAAATGTCTTTAATGAATTAACGAAAGGGTATTAATTGTAAGTTTAATAAAAATATAGGGTTTAAATGTAAATACAATTTCATTTTAAAGAAAAAGAAAATATTAAATATAAAACTAATATCAATAATATTAAATTTTGACGTCAGATTATTCGTATTGACGACACCGTTTTGACGGTAAATTTTCCATTTTATAAAACAACATAATATTATTGATAAACTTAAAAATACGTATTGAATACGTAGTGTTCGAAATGAAAATACGAATTCTTTGAGGGTAAAATGTGTAAAATTGATTAAATAATGAAGTGGGACCCACTTTATATAAAAATAATAATAATTTTACACAATTTCAAAGATTTGAATTCGGTCGATCATACCTATTGACTTTTGTTTTTTTTTTAAATATTATATAAATATTTTAATGATTAAACGTCGCTTTCAAGTTAAATTATACGTTTTTCTATTATAACTTTTTATATATAACGTTTGGTGAAAATATAAATATATATTCGGAACCGTCGTATTTTTATCTACGTGTTGATATAAAATTTGTAATATTCCGACGAGTTGTAAATTTTACTATTCACTATTCACGTCGGATACTATTCACGACGTAATTTTTTATGTAGTATTATAATATCCAATAATACATCGTATAGATTATGAAATTTACATTTCACATATTGACCTAATGTACGCTCTGGTTGACTTGAGTTGACTTTCGTTGACTTAATTTGACAGTTGTCACAGTAGACTCCAACATATATACAAACTTATAGGACCGTGTCGCACCAATGTGGGATACACTAACAAAATAGATAAGTAAAACACTATTGGACAAGTAAAATGTATTTTTGTTTCAACCAGCTTCATTAAAAGGGAACTAACAATATGGATGTTTTGGAACTCAACATATTTTTGCACATCGTTTATGGATATAGTAAGCTGACAATCAACGGTCATCAAATTAGTTTTTGAAAATTTGAAATGATGGAGAATAGCAAGTTTTAGTATATTTTCCATTTTCAAAAGAACGAATGTCGCTTTAAGACTCAAGAAAGTCATACATGTAAGGAACTCCATGTTTACTTGATGAAACCATTTATTTAGTTCTTGATGTAGTGAGTCAATTAATCCTATAATCACTTCAACCCCTAAATGATGAAGATTTGTCGTTTGTGAACAAAACGCTTTGATCTTCCTTGAGGGATATAATGAGCTTCTATATTTAGAATTGCAATGTCATATTTATTGCACATTCACATACTTTATTCATGCGGATATTCCATCCAAGGTCTCTCATGTTTTGCAAAACTTCTTTAGTTACAATAACAAGTCGCATAGCACTAACAATGTCTTGATCTTTTATTTGCAAAGATAAACACGAATCATTAGTGTATCCAAATATAGTAGACACTAATGGTGCCACAAAAAATAAAAGCAAAGTATTCTAGTGAATAAAAAATACCATGATATTTTGCTTTATCATCCGAATTTTGATCATTCTCTCTAATCATCACAAGTACCTTAATAATTGCATGAACAAGTTGGTGACATTTAAAATAGTTTTTATAATGCACTTGTGACCAAACAGATAGCGACTAGTCGAGAACGAGAAAGAGACCTAGTCGTATAAACCGTCTAATCATTTAGGCATTCCACACACATGTGGATTTTCTCTGTGGTTATACTCATAAGAAAGAGGAAGGTAGAAAGCACGGGTACAATATGGTCAGCAAGGGGTATAATTCAAAATTTATAAAGTTTGATTTTAAACCCTAATATTCTAAGCAAAACCGCATACTTCCGATCATTCTCAACCAACATTTGGACCAAAGAATGAATCAGAGTTGGGTTGCATACTCCCATTTCATGCATCTCATTCATTAACCTTTTATTTCATTTTTTAGTACATGAGGGTACATGAGGGTAATGTCATAATAGTATAGCCTAACACCTAATTGTAACCTCCGTAGGACGATGACATACTCATGACTTCAATAAGGAGGTAACCCATATGGTAAGTCCAAAATGTCTTTGAAATCGGTAACTAAGGTCTTCACATCCTAGACAACTTAGTTTGAGAGGCTTTATCATTTTATAATTTGTATATCTAGGCCACAAACCCTTCTTTTATTGTTTAGCAATCAAACTCAATGACTTGAAAGAAACTAAAGTCCTAGATAAACTTGAGTACCCTTAACGGTAGCTCGCCTGTCACCTTTCCTAAAAGTCATGGTTAGTTCCTTCCAATGCAATCAAAACCAACGACTTGAAAGAAAGTAAATCCATGTTTAGATAAACTCGAGTACCCCTTGATGGTAGCTCGTCGGTATCTTCATGTTTCCCTTATGGATTCTCCTTCGTCACTTCCTAATAGCCCATGTAAGATTTTACTGGCGCAACGATAGCTCGATGCAAACTTTGTATCACACTTAAAGCATAATCTTTTAGCACTCTTCTCTACTAATTATGCGTCGATTGATCTCTTGAAATGTCTTTGTCACATCTAATACCTTCCCACCTTTTCTTCTCACTTGATACCAAGGAACCCTATGTTCGGTCGTGTCCCACAACATTTGTCCCACAACACTGAAGGGTTTTATGCAAATCAATGAACTAAATCCTAAGTTCACATGCAACCTAGGAGGATCTATGTTTTCTTCTAATTAAACATATAACAAAATCCTAAAGGCCAGAAGAATTAAACTAAAAGAAAGAAAATAGAAAAACTAACCTTTTAGCGTTTCTTGGAAGCGAAGCAACAAAATTATCTTGCCTCAAATGCAGTCACACCCAGGCTATGAAGTTGGCGAAGTCCAGAGAGAGTTGGGGAGGAGAGAATCACGAAATTTGGAGGCTATGGGCTCCCTATTTATAGGTTTCAAATGATAAGCAGATAAACCTTTAGAGATAAGCATTTTTGAATTCAAATTAAGATAAGCCTTTATCTTAATAATTCAAACCTATTTATCTCCTATTTATCAAAATCGAAATTATATATTTCTATATATAAATTTCGTTGGTTTACTCACTTACCATAATTGTCACTACTCAACTATTGAATAATTATAATTCTAGTCCCTACACCTTTAACTAATTAAATTAATCACCAAATTAATTCCAATTAATTCCAGATTATTTTCTAATTAATTAATATAGTTTCTAATTAATATATTATCACTTTAATATATTAATAAACTATTTATTTAATTTCTATTGATTTATTAATCATATAATAAATCAATCTTTCTCTCTCCTGGACTTTCTACCAAACCTCCAGCTATGAGGGCAACCCAAATGGACTATGCTACTATTAATTAGATAAATACTAATTATTAGTCATGGCTTAGACACCTAATCCAACAAACACTGCTTACAACAACGTTGTCTGTCAGTAAGGTCCCTTTCCAAATGATGAAACATTATCATCGACCATAACCATTAATTTCATTGCATGAGACCCTCTACATAACCCTCATATGTAACTTCGAAGTTTGGGTTTAGGCATATTATAAGCATACCCTCAAAGACCGATTCTGAAACTCCAATGAAAGGGCTAGACATCTTCTCAAAGGTACCTACATAATCTTGTGTTGTGCCATCATGGTTGATTGCTAGAAATTGCTTGTATAAACTTACTTCCTGCAATGTTTGGAATCGATCCACGAGTTGTCTCTTCTACCCTTCCCAATAATGAAAGATGACCTACCTCGCTCCATTGATACCATGACAAGGTTGACCCTATACATAAAGTTGTAGCCCTCAGTTGTTGATCGACCTCCATCCCTCTAATTTGCAAAGATTGTTCCATTATATAAATGAAACCATAAGCATATTCGCCTTGAAAGAGCAGTGTCATCAATTTCGTCAATCGGTGGTCGATCATTACCAGACCCTGCCCTAATATCGTTTCTATTTGACCCTTAAAATGTTTCTTCTTTAACTCATTTTATTGAAATGTATCGGTCGTGGGGTAACAAAAAAACTCATCATAGCAAGTTCCTTAGTTCATAGCTGGTTTCCGTCTACCTCGGTAGACAAGTTATCCACCAAAATAGCCAAATTAATAATGGCTTTAGCAACATCATCAAATTTCCGGGTTCCCTTTTTTGCCTTTTCTTCTATATCAACTCAAACTCATGCAAAATTTCTCACTCTTCTTGTTTGCCATACTTCCAAATCAACTACTTGCACTTGGCTAGTAGCCCCATGGAGTAGTGGTATTGAACAATAACCCCATGAATGGTGGTGGTATGAGAAGTAACACATCGACTGATCCGCTAATTTGATACGAATAAAGTTAGAAATTCTTTTATTGCTCATGAAATAATAATAAGAATAATCAAAGTTCCTATGATTCAAGAAGTCATCTCTCTCCCAAAGTCAAAAGACTCGAACAAGGGCTTTAATATTGAACTTGACTATCATGAGTATACCGATAAAAGTAAAATTAAAGGAAATAGAATCCGATTCTAACAAGGGCTTTATTTATTGCTTGACCCCAAAATCACCCCTTATAAAACTCAACATTCTGAAAACTAGTGAAACTGGTAAGTAGCTCACACCCATGACCCATGATATACATTGAAAACAAAGTTCCAAGATTTCTTGAGATAAATATATACATGAAACTGATTATAGAGTAGAAAAAGACATTAAGAATCACACAAACTATAACTTAGCTTTACACCTCCCATTAACGCCCTTTGAAGTTTGAATCCTGGAACTAGGTCTCCATTTCTGTAACTTGCATGATGGATACTACAAATATTAGTGAATAGGGCAGAAAATAAATAAACTATAGCTTACATTTAACACTTCAGTAAACGGAACTTCATGGACGTTATTTCCATTAACAGAAAAAACAAAATTAGGTTCAGACATACCCGCTCTCCCCTACAAACAGTTCAATTATCTGTAAATCTGCCCTGAAAACTCACGGTCCACACCAACAGAACTTATATATAAGACATTAAGTACAATTGGCAACCTAAAAAAGTAAAAACCCTAGAACTGTTAAGCAAATCCAGAATTTTACGAATATCATGATAATAAACGGAAATATAACTGAGGTAACATGCGTAAAAAGATATGCGCAAAAAAATTACATGGATATTTCTGCCAAATGGATGTACAAGCAGATAATCAGCAGTCGCCTGTGCTGCTGAACTGATTGCATCTAAATACCGCAATATTCAAGCATGATGAAACCAGGCACACATATTAATCGCCTTGTGTGTCAATCCTGTTCCGATTTAAAACCATGACGTGAAATCTTCGACGGAAAATTCTGCTATCTCTGCATCACACAGAACAAAGGTCGAGAAATCGACCAAAATTTGCGGGAAAAAGGTGAAAGAGGGAAAAGTTGAAGAATTTGCAATAAAACATCTCAATTTACAAAATAATCCCTGCAGGCTGCAGTATGTGTCGATTGACAAATTTAATAACATTGTGTTTTCTAATCCAATTTACACCAGAGAACTAGAGAAGTGGTTGCTTTTTTTTACCCTGTATTTCCGAGTCCATTCTAAACAAATAAAAAAAGGGCAAAATGTAGAAAAGCCCTTACATTTATAGCCTTATATACAAAAAAACCCCTCACAACTTTTTTGGTTTAAAAAACCCAACTATTTATTGGTTACCTTTTAATTTAAACCAAATAATAGGTTTTGAAGCAATTTGACCGGATGTATACTGACGTGGACAATAGAAAATTTTAATTTGCATTGCAGGAATATATTACGTGGATATATAATTAATAACAGTTAATCTTTTATTAATTCACAAGATTAAGACGCCCCAACTTTAATTAGGTTTACGTACATAATCAGTGTATTATTTTTGATCGGCCGACACACTACTTGAGAACGATGAAAGTGAGTGAAATATCGCCGATTACCTCCCACCGGAGCTCGATCTTCTCACCAACGTACCTTGCTGTCTTCCACATTAACTCTAATCGATTTTGCAGGTAAGTAACCTTGATACACCCAGTCGCAAAGATGAAAGTGAGTGAAGTATCGCCGATTACCTCCCACCGGAGCTCGATCTTCTCACCAACGTACGTACCTTGTTGTCTTCCACATTAACTCTAATCGATTTTGCAGTACTGTTCGTGAAACTTTCAAGAAGCTTAAACTCCTCTTCGAGCTTGATTTTAGTAACAATCGTTTCTTCGGGACTTTTCCGACGGTGGTCTTTATCTCACCAAGGGTCTTTTCTGTTTAAGTTTTTCCTATCAAACAACGACCTCGGTGGATGTATTCCGGCGAGTATAGGACAAATGGGGAAGACGTTGAATGGGATTATATCGTTGGGTCCTCTGGTGATGCACGTCCTATTGATTGTGGCAAGTTGTAGCGTGGTGTTTCTTCATTGCCGATTTCATCTCCACCACGTTCTAAGTCGATGGGGAGTCTCACGCAATAGAGATACGGTGGACCAGTGTGATGCATACGCACGATGAAGACAACTAGACTAAGAAACAAATGTCTACATGGTTTTTGTACCTGGTTTGTCTGAGTACAAGTGATGATCATGTGAGCACGATGCCGGAGAAAATGGCAGCTCTGACGATTGTAGCTGTTGATGGTCAAGGGGGACGCAGCACTGATGGTGGAGATCTGGTCCGATCGTGTTCCAGTAACAAGCGTCGAGAGAGGTGGAGAGATGGAGGGACCAAGAGAAGCAACAGCGCCCGACGGCGCTGATGTTAGTGGTGCGATAATGCTACCGGCGGCAGCAAGAAGATGAGTTTCAGACCTGAGATGGCGAGGGAATTGGGGACAACATCCCCATTGTTCCTACTATGGCTGTGGGACGGTTGTGATGGATGGTGGCAGTTTGGTTCCATCACAGCAGATTATAGCAAGAGAGATACATAGGGAGCTCCTGATATGGACTTTGCACGATATTGTGACTATAATGAGCAGAGTGACGAAGGTTAATTACTACTGCGATGGTCATTTTTAAGTGCTTTCCGGGGTGAGTTGGCTTGAAGGTTAGGGTTTATGTATATCTCCAGTGATCTCGATGTGGAGATAATCACGGATGAATTCAAAAACATGGCTGGAAGGTATTTTAAAGAAGGCGACCAGAAGCTATTACTGTCCCTAATATATCCACGTAGCAACTTATATTCCACGTTTGCAAAAATATTTATTCAGTTGTCCACGTAAGTAATTTAGCCGGTAAATTGGAGTGGTAACCTATAACTTGGTTAAATTTAAAAGGTCAACTTAAATTGGTTGTGTTTTTTAAACACAAAAATTATCTAAGGTTTTTTCTTCATGTCTTCTAATAAATGGTGGGGTTTTTCTGTATTTTGCCCATAAAAAAAGTAAAAAAAATGAAAAGAAAATCATATTTTTTAGTTTTTTTTAAAAGGAGTAAAAAAATGAAATTAGTGATAACTCTTTACCAAACTATCATTAACATAATATTAAAAAGTTATGTATCTTCATAACTCACGTTCGTCTCCTTTGTGCCTTTGTTCCAACCAAGAGACGACATGACATGGTCCTTATTTGACTTTTCCTTGTTTATCCATATAATAATGACAGCACAATGAACATAGGTCGATGCTGGTTGTTGTTTTTTTTTTTTTTTTTTTTTTTTTTTTTTGTTTAATCTGAATATCATCATCTTATCTTGTCCTCTGTACTTCTTTCATAGTAAATTAGGTTTGACTCGTGCTACGCACGGGTTGGGTTTGGATCACGGGGCATTATAATAAACAATTAAATGCAAGTAAGATGTTATAATAAATATTTAACTGAAAATAAGTTGCTAAAAAAACAACTAAACGAAAGTGAGTTGTTATAATAAATAATTAAATAAAAGTAGGATGCTATAAAACTACTTTTAGATAAATTTTTTAATGTAAATTACATTTTGTCAGAATACAATGCCCAGTCCCATGGCTTCTTAGAGATTCAAAACAAACAGTTATGAGCAAATTGATATACCTTTGCCTCTAGGTACTTGAGGAAACGTTGAAAGTGGGATTTTTGTGAAAGCAGCACTTAATTTCTCGTGCAGTCAAGAGGACAATGTCTTCCTGCGTTGAATCATGTCAAAGCACGCATCGTAATCTGAAACATCTGATTTCTCTCCCCCTTTTTCTTTTGTTTTTGGTGGTGGCATTTTTGCCTCTTACAGCCGATGATCGTAAGCTATGTCCTCCATCACGATCTCGAATGAAACTATCCATGGAATCGTGCGCCGTGTGAAACATAGGTCATCGCCATTCGGTGAGGAGTAGGTATATCTTGACTTTCTAGGTTACGGGAATAAATATTTGTTCTTCCCGTATATTCGGTGTTTCTTCTGAACCGAAAATCTTGGTTAATCGACATTCACGCTTAATTCTGGAATCTTTTCCCGTATATTCGGTTTAATCTTCTGAATCGCAACATGAAAATTGAAATTATTCAAGTTGTGTAATGGTTGTATAAAATTGATTCCCAAAATTAACGAATTAAACAAATTACTTTTAGGTTGAAACCACTTATGTTTTGATTTCTATACTTCAAATTCCTTTGATACGCCATTGTTGCTTGTGCATCGTTGTTCACAATTCCATCACCGACGCCTTTCATCTTTTGATTTTTCTTAAGTTCCAACTTTTTACAAATTTTCTTTGTATAAAACTCTGCTACTAATCCCACAGAAGCTGATAAAAATACTATCACAGGTGGAGCCTGCATTATAAAATTCAGAAACAAAAAGAATTGAAAAAAAATAGAATTAATAGGGAACTTACACCAATCAAGAAACGCAACCGGGTCCGACACTCCAAGCACAGGTTTCCTGCCATTGATATAAACAGTGTACACACATAAAAATACACATAGACATACAGAAAATGATGAAAAGTGATAGTTTTTTTAAAGAAGTTACCATTTTTCAGACACTTCAATTCCTAATTGTCTTACACCTGCAATTTCCTGCAAAGAGAAATTTATCAGATAACTAATGCTTTTCGGTTATTCCGGTTCCGGAACCAGTTACATCCCTATTGGTACCCATCCACAACAAAACCGATATAACTAATGATTTTTAGATAAATATTTTAAAGTCCACTCCCAAGTATATAAAACTCTTATGCATTATACCTTGCTCAACAACAATAACAGGTTTCATATACCAATTAAATATACGTTAGTCGTTACATGTTTACAAAAAGCCATACATCCAAAAGAAAATGTCGAAAATTCCCATAAACATTTGTATGGCTTCCTAAAACCTGTCTTTGAGAGCAAAATATTCACGAACATTAACCTTGCCAAAATCATCTTCACACCCGTGTGGGACAAGAACTTCCCAAGAATATGGATGATCAACAACATATCGTCAACCTACAATCAAACGAATTTAATATCAAATTAGACTTCCCATAATAAACATGGCAATAATAGAACCAAAATATCAACTCAGTTACCCTAATGTGCCCAACACCCTTGCTCTTTATTGGGAAACTGTATCCCTTCATCTTCTTTTTGAACAGATACAACAGGAACCTTTTTTATAACTTTCTTTCTTGTTTACAACAACCATTTGAGAGATTGTGTGTATATTCAACAGCAACTTACCTATACATTCTTGCTCTCTGTTAACCGATTTTATTCACACTTTCTCTACATTCAATAACAACTTACATATATTCGGTCATTTAATTTCCAACATATCATATACATTCTTGCTGGATAGAAATCATATCTTCATGTTTAACAAAGAGAAACAGAAAAATTGAAATTGAAATAGAAATTGTTACCCAACTTTGGACCTAACGGCCGGCCCAGTAACCTTTCGGAATGGGGGATCCCCCCTTCGCTGCTCTCTCTGTTTTTTCCCTCGAGCGGGGCAGATGCCGTACACCTGAGTGGAAAAGGAAAGCGAGACCTTACCTCTTTTCAAGGTGAAAGAGATAAAAGGGAAACTGGGTATAGCAGGTAATTTTTATTACCTGAAGAACTTAAAATAGAAATCATGTCTTGGTTCCTGATAGCGAGTCAAGGCGGGATCTTTTGTTAGGCACCGTAGAAACTGCAAGTAATCTAAAATCCTCTTTGGAAATCGTAATATGAAATCAGAAAGTTCAAGTAATCTGAAATCCATTTGGGAAATCGTAATCTGAAATCGGAAATAGTAACTGGAGAACAAAAGTTAAATAAAACCTGAAGTCGTAATTTGAAATCGTTGCCGGCGGCGTCGGCGTGGCTGGATTGGAGTCGGCGGCGTCGGTTTAGCCGGATACGACTGATCGAGGGGCTGACGGGAAGAGAAGAAGCGATGGTCGAATTTGATTGGAGAGGTCAGGACAATTTCACCGTAAATATTTGGCCGGAGACGACTACTCATAAGCTTGCTTATTCCAACCTAAACCGAAATCCTTACCAGAAATTAACATCTTCTTGAACTAAGCTTTTGGTGGTGGCGGCGATAACCTAAATCGAAAACCTTACCAAAAGGAACATTTTCTCCATATGCAGATTAACCGGAGATCTGCGAGTGTGAGAAAATAAGAGATGAAAGAGAACCCTTGCAGTTCAAGGGTGAAAAAAGAGGGAAGGTGGGGGAAGGTGGGTGACGATGAAGGAAAACGGAGATAGCTGGCAAGAGGGGAAACGAAGAAGGATGAACGAACACGTAGTGGGCAGGTGGAAGCTGAAGATTGGTGAAAGAATACTACCCCGTTAAAAACCCTCAAACCCCCCTCCACCCCCTCAAAACCTTCTAGAAACCCCTTGCAATTCATTTGTATAATAATAATTAGTAATACATCGGTTTTTTTGTCCATATGTAACAAAAATGATGGACCAAAATAGCACCATTGATCAATTGTCCTTTGTTTTTATTATTTGCTCCCGCTTTATTTTTGACGGAGCCTTTACCATAGTTCTTTATCCCATTTTGATATACATGTGACGATTTCCTCCCATTTGATTATATATCAATTTTCTTAAGTTCATTTGATCAAAGAATAAATTATTAAGTTGAAAGCACATCACGAATTTAACGTACTTTAATTGAAAATGTGTTGGTAATCTGCTCAGCCGTGAAAGGTATTATTGTAAACCTGTAGGAAGGTTATTTGCTATGAATAGGGGAGGCAATGGATTGGGTTGTGTCGTTAATGGGTCGACCTATTTAATTAAATGAGTTGAAAATGTTTACCCAACCCAACCTGTTTAAGTAAACAGGTTGAGGAGTTTTAACTCAACCCAACATTTTTATTAAATGGGTTCAAATCCGGTTGATCTGTTTAACATTTTTCCAACCCAACATGTTTAATAAATAGGGTGAACTCGGGTTGACCTATTTAAAATTTTCAAAAATACCCCTTAAAGGTTCAAACATTGTAATTTATAAATCCATAAGTCAACCACAAATCAAGTGCTTACAACCATAAAAACTATAAATCATAATTCAAACACGAATTAATCTTCAAATTTTATGTAACTCGACTTTCACTTTCATCAATTCGACTACGACTTCCACTTTCAGAATTAGTCTAAATACTGAAAGTCAAATTTAATTTGAGAGAAGTATAAGGAAGCGACAAGATGAGGATACGATATATAGGGTTTGTGTGTCTAGTAAGTCGACTAGTCGATTCCCGATTCCTAATGAAACATTAAAAGCTAATTATGTAAATAAAAATAAGTATAATATGTAAATAAAAATAATCATAATATATTAATAATTAAAAAATATTTTAAAAATTATTAAACGGGTTGGCAGGTTGAAATCAGGTTGAGATTTTCAACCCTAACTTGACTCATTTAAGTAAACGGGTTAAACAAGTCAACATGTTTAATTAAACGAGTTGAAAATCTCAACCCAACCTGCAAATTATTGGGTTGGGTTCGGGTTGAGTTGACATGTTCGGGTTGGGATTGCCAGCCCTAGCTATGAACTCAGAAACCTATAAAATAAGTGTTTTTTTTTCTCAAAAAATAACTCATTAAGTTGAAAATACCTCACGAATTGAACATACTTTAATTGAAACTGAGTCGGTAATGTGTTTAGCCATGAAGGACATTATCATAAACGTGTAAAAAAAATTTTCAACTCAAGAAAACAAAAAAAAATATTTTTTTTACATGAAAATACAATATATCTTTTCATTCTCTTTATTTTTTTTCACTCATTATTTTTCTTTTAACTTTTCTTTCTTTTATTAAACACGGGAACATAGCATAAAGTTTTAAACTATTTCAAAAAAAATGAAAAGCTTTTTGCCACTAGAGATGATAGCTTTTTTGAAAAGTCGTGCTATAAATACACCACAATTTCATTTTATACCTCCTTGATTTGACTATCAAATTTGTTTTATTTCAATTTTGTCTTTTGTTGTCTTTTCATTTATTATTATTATTATTATTATTATTATTATTATTATTGTAAATTATTATTATTATTAGCTTTTATAAAATTAAAATCGTTCGTATTTATTGATAATCCAATGTTTTCTTTTTTGTCATTCGAATTTATTCAGTCGTTTATAAACTAATTGGTTGTACGTATAATTATTATATTGGACCAAACTTTGCATTGATATTATTATTTATATTGTTATTTTTTATACATTCGTTCAACCATTTTGATATAAGTTGACATAATTTTATAAAATTATAAACGTCGTTCGTTGTGTCGTAATTACTTTAAAAGAATTATTGTTTTATTGTTACTAAAACGTAAAAATTATAAAAGCTAAATTTATTAATTCGACATTTGGTCAAATTTGACATAACCGTTTTGATATAATTTGACATAATTTTATAAAATTATAAACGTTGTTCGCTGTGTCGTAATTACTTAAAAAAATATTGTTTATTGTTATTAAAACGTAAAAATTATAAAAGTTAAATTTATTATTATTGTTTTTCTAATAATAATAATAATAACAATAATAATAAATCAAAATATATTAATAAAAGAAAAAGAAAATGACAACACACAAACAAAATAGACAAAAAAACAAAAAGAAAAACAACAAAAAATCAAAGGGTGATTCTATACATACCCCCCTATAGTCTAGTTACACCCCCTGATTTAATTTTTTGTTTTTTTTGTTGTTTTTCTTTTTGTTTTTTTTTTTGTCTATTTTGTTTATTTGTTGTCATTTTATTTTTCTTTTTCTTTTCTTTTATTAATATATTTTGATTTATTATTATTATTATTATTATTATTATTATTATTGGAAAAACAATCATAATGAATTTAACTTTTATAATTTTTACGTTTTAATAACAATAAACAATAGTTTTTTAAAGTAATTACGACACAACGAACAACGTTTATAATTTTATAAAATTATGTCAAATTATATCAAAACGGTTACGTCAAATTTGACCAAATGTCGATTTAATGAATTTAGCATTTATAATTTTTACGTTTTAGTAACAATAAAACAATAATTTTTTTAAAGTAATTACAACACAACGAACGACGTTTATAATTTTATAAAATTATGTCAACTTATATCAAAATGGTTGAACGAATGTATGAAAAATAACAATATAAATAATAATATCAACGCAAAGTTTGGTCCAATATTACAATTGCACGGTGCGTTATATGGATAACGAATATAAATATTTAGTCGAGCACTATACAATGTTTTCTATTCAGCAGAATGTTCTGAGCACGCACAATCCTGGACAAACGGATATGGTGTACAACTGGGTCGACGGATCAAAAATGACGATTTCCGACTAATAATAACGTGAATTTCAATTACCTACAAACGATATAAACCCGAAAGATTTTATAAATAATAAATTATACGTACAACCAATTAGTTTATAAACGACTGAATAAATTCGAACGACAAAAAAGAAAACATTGGATTATCAATAAATACGAACGGTTATAATTTTATAAATGGTAATAATAATAATAATAATAATAAATGAAAAGACAACAAAAGCTAAAATAGGGATAAAACAAATTTGAGATTCAAATCAGGGGGGTATAAAATGAAATGGGGGGTATTAATAGCACGACCCAAAATCAAATCAGGGGGTGTAACTAGACTATAGGAGGGGTATGTATAGAATCACACTTTTTGAATTGTCACTACAACCACTTGGGTGACAGTTTATTTTTTAAGAGATAAAATATTTAATGTTTTTATCGTGTCTACAAAAAAAGATGTTAACCAAAACTCTATAGTCTGCATATTAAATGTTGTTTTTTTTTTTTCAACTTTTGCATACTAAAATTATTTTTTATTATTTAAATAAAATAAAATAAAATTATCATATGCCAGCAACCATATTGAAGTCATTACATCACCATCATTATCATCTTCAAAAATGATCATCTTAAAAAATCATCATGTTTAAATCAAAACACAATCAACCAAAAGCAAGAAACAATCCACAAAGCAAAACAATAAACCAATCAGAAAAAAAAGAAACAAAATAAACCAAATCGGAAAAAACAAATCAGGAATCCAGAAAAACAAAATAAGAAAACAAGAAAAAAAACAAAACAGATGACAAACTTTATAATATAAACTAGTGGGTGACCCGTGCTATGCACGGGTTACGAATCAAATTCACGTTTTCATGTGCTATTAAGGAAAGTGTAAACATTTACCTCGGGCAATTTGTTTTGAAGGGCAAGATGGTCAACATGCAACCTAACATTAGAAGCAGCATGGATCTTATTAAGACACTTTACGGTTTAATTTCATTTTTTCAGTTGGACGTTATAACTTAGAAATTCACCCAATTATAGCAATCAAAATTGCTTTGAATTAGGATGGCATTATTAAATTGGGTAAAATTTTCAAAGTACAATGTTGTAATAGGAGGAAATGAAGGAAGGATGCTATTATTAACAATCAATCAAAGTACGTTGCCATTTCTTGATTCAAATCAAGTCACAGTGATACAGTATTGTTCTTAAGTCTTAACTATCATATATTCATGAACCTTTACTTTAAATATATTAATTCTATATATATATCTAAAATAACAGTTAGTAAAAAACTAACCTCTATCTTCATGTTGTGTATGTATATGCTGAGTAACATTAAATATTTAAGGGGTGAAATCATAAACACCACACTTTAATAAATCACTTACCTACAATCCACAACAGAAAAGGCACCGTACTTTTAACTTTTTTCTTAGATTATAGCGAAAGAAGTGAGAGTAAGATGGTATTATAAACAAATAAATGAAAGTACGTTGCTATTTCTTGCATTTAAACGATAAGAAAAATATAGTAATAGAAATCATACAGATCAATTTCTTTTAGCTTTATCGTCTCAGCTAATTCACATTGCTGTCTAAAAGCATCGGCACTCTGTTCAAAACCAGAATTAAGAACACAAGAAAAAAATCAAGAAATGTATAAGTATAAGGTCAACATATTTGGTCAATAACAGGTTTTCGAAGTTCAACATGGCTTTTCTTTACCAAGAACCACATCACTCACTTTAGATTGAACATCCTATTACATAACAGATATTAGATTATCTAATAGATTATGTATAAATGAAGTACCTCATTATTTCCAGTTGCTTTTGAATTAACATCATGTATTACCCTGAAAATCTGCATCAAATCAGCCGGTTTCCTTTTAAAGATTCCAGTATCTTGTGACCTTGCCCTTTCCATTGTCTGTAAAACAGCCAATATGTATCATAGAAAAGATCAAATTACATGCATCCAAATAACAGGACTCAAATATTAGATATGTTGCCTAGTTACCTGTTCATCAGCCTGTAAAAAGGTTCTAAGGTCCTCACTTTTCTGAAGTTCATGATGTAATGCAATTTTATTAACAAAAGAATCCAATGCTTGACGCCTCATTTCTATGAATTCAGCACTGAATCTAAACTTCTATGCATTTATGAGGTCATAGTCAGTAATCTCAGTTTAGCCAAAAAAAATACAGAATCATAAAAAACTCATCAAATTGCATATACAAAATTAAAAAGATAAAATAAAATAAAATAAATCAAAACTTGAGAGTCTTGGGAATTTGTACCGTTGCAGATAATTCAACAGCATGCTTCTCCATCTTTTCTTCAACTTTAGGGCCTCTGTTTACCAAGAGGACTTGCAAATCATCATTTACCTGAAAGATTCAATCGATTTGTCTATTATAGCATCCTACTTTCATTTCCACATGTTACTTTGAAAATTTAACCTAATTAGAGCAATGCCATCCAAATATGGATACATTTTTCAAAGTGTAATGTCCTAATAACAATAAAAATTGAATATACAACACTGTAATAAAAAAATGTGAAAGTAGGATGCTATAATACAAAAATAGATGAAAGTATGTTTCTAATTCTTGCATTTACCCTTAAAAATAAAGAGTTTTGTTGGAGTTTTTACCTCTCCATTTTCTTTATCATCTCTAGAACTTGATCCCAAAAAGGACTCACAAGACTCGTTTGGTTGTTTTAAACAATCAGCACATAAGGTCTACAAAGTGAAGAATCACATTAAAAACAATAAATATCAAATATCACAAAAATAAAAAACTATAAGCTTCAATTACCTTTGATTCATCAGGGTAACTTTTTTGGGTATATTTGTCCATTCCAGAAAACTTTACACATCCCTTATTCTGACAACTTGTTGACGGTTTATCAGACATAAGCATACCGTTTTGTTCATTTGCTGAGCCCTATATATTTCAATATTTAAAGAGGGTAATTGGTAATCTTGAAAAAAAGGTAAGTGTTAATGTAATAAAAGAAACTATAAGTAGCAATGTAAGTAAAAGAAGGAAGCTTAAGTATAGCAATGTACTTTAAAAAACGTTCCATTTTATCATACCTTAAATCTTCTTCAAAAGTTCTTCTTCGGTGACATAAATCTTTTCAAGCTTCTTCCCAATCTTCCCTTCCCACATCTCAGCCAGTTCATTCATGGAGTAAACATTCCCCGGAGGTCTCAAATACAACACTTTATTCAAAGTACTTGGATCATCGACCGTACTAATTGTAAATTTAGCGACATCTTTTTCCTTCATAAAAACACCTACAAAAAATTTATAAAAGTTACTTCTTGAAAACTTATAAACCTAATGTTTTAGGCTACTCATAAGTCATAATAACATCTGCCGTGATTTTACCTTTGACGTTTCTGTTTCCAAATATGGTGAGTTTATCTCTTGGTGGTGCTTTTTGCCGGGTTGAATTAAAGAAGGAAGTAAGTAACTCATGAAAAAGTTGCAAAAGATGAAGGTGTATGGAATGTCTTGGGATTCTACAAAGCGTCGAATTTCTGATTTTCTTGAATAGAAGCCTTGGTCCATGTCGGATATATGAGTTTTATCGGGATCCAGTCCGAATTCGGAAGGGATAAATCTCTGCAGGAATTATGTGTTTCGGTAAGATGTGGATATAATATTATAATTGCCAACTTTAGGGTGAACATGACCTTAATGCATCCAACTTTCTTAATGGCGAAAATGAGAGGCTTCTGATCAAGGACCTGTTTCGAGTTTACTGCGCATATCACAACATTCACTTGCTTCACCGCTTCCACAAGGCTCCCTTCATCGTGCAATGAACCCTAAAATTTAAATTTCCAGAAGTTTATTCTCATCTGCATAGATTCTACTTTCTACAAAATCGTGCTACATTGCTAAATTTTAAGTTCAAAATCGATAACAAAATGAGTATGAACTTTACACCACATACGACGAACAGCTTGCGAACATAGACATTGTAATTGCAATTGTGACAATCAACAATGTAGAGACTATGAAAATTGGGAAAGTCGTCAATAGCGGCGGTGCTAGAACTTACCTCGAGGATAATGCCGCCGGAATCAACCAGAAATTGAAGTTTGCGGGACTTCTTGGGGTCGGAGAAGCTACTCGATCTGACGAGGCAATATGTATGATGAGATGCTTCGAGGCTAGCGCTGGCGCGTTCAAAACCTAATCTACCGGTTACTACTACTATGAGTATCGAATATCTCTTCTTCCCGTTCGCTGATGAAGTAAAGTTCAAAGATTGTAATTTAGTGAAATTTTGTGGGTATGATTTTATATTTTGTGAAATAGATAGGCAGATAACCATTTACCTTGGCTTAATCGGGAAGCAGAAGGCAATCAGAAGTGTAAATCCCAGCTGTCGGGTACCGTAAATCGTCACCGATCGTTGCAGATCGTCGGCCAGTTCAATCGCAACTCGGGAGTCGTTGTGTTGTCTCCGGTGAAACGACCTAATCGCGAGAGGTAAACGTTCCATTTGTTCGAACCTTCAAGAATACTGGGCAGTATATACGATTCTTGCATTCAATTCTTGGACGATGCAACAAAGTGAGGGAGAAACGATGGTGGAGAAGGGGGCGAGGAGGAAGCGGTGCTGGCGGATTACGGTAGGAAAGACCACAGAGAGACACAGATGAACATTGAGATCGGTCGTGAGATTGATATGGATTACGGGGGCGGTGAAAAAAAACGGATCCGAAAAACGGATCCACATAAACCCGGATGACAAAAAAAACGTAACGCGGTGAACCAAAAATCACGCAAATTAAACAAATATATAAATATAAATGTTTTCTAACTTTAGAAGTTTTTCTACATCTTCTCTGCTAAAATGATAAACTAAAGTTTTTGTCTTTTGTATTAAAATAACAAAGAGGTTTTCACATATTTTTATCCACTCCTTAACATAAGTAACGAATATAGTTATATCCAAAAGTAAACATCATCTTAATAAACTTTAACATTATAATCCTCTATAGCTATTGTCAATTTTGACCCTTACATTTTCACAACAATTTATTTTACGCCCTGCTCATGTTTATATAATTTTTGTTACTTTTGTTAAATAATCTGTCGTATTAAAATACAAAATAGATTTGAATATATTTTATAAAAATTTAGACCGTAATAAAGTAATTATCAAAATGTTAAAGAATACAAACATCAAAGATTAAATAATATTATCTTAACATTGAGCATTTTTATCTATTAAAATGTTAAAAACATCTTTGTGATAAATTCTTTGGAAGAAAAAAACTATTTGAGGGTAGAATTGTGGTCAGTGGGTTGTGTGGAATTGAGGTTTGGATTGTTTGAATTTTGAGACATTTTGAGTAAAAAACAAGAATTAGTTGATAGTAAATTTGTGTGTCAAAATGCTAAAACATTGTGGTATTTATAGAGAGAATAGTATACAAAACAATTTTGAGATCAAAAATCTGTAACGGCTAGAAACACTAATTTCAACTATGTATTGGTGCCGATGGGGATGTATGCATCATGGCGCGGTGATGTCGGCATGTCGCTGCCACGTCGATGCCGATGACGAAAAAACCTTCCATACCGTGCAATCTTAAGCAATAGGTCTGTATAGATGTGACAAATTTCATTATTTTTAATTAAATGATTAAAACCTATTGATGAATGTGGGTCTACTCATTTATGCGTTATTTTTACAAATCAATCTAAAAAATACCCTATTTATCCATAGAATTTCTCCATTTACCCATTTTTGCAAAACCTCAAACAATGGTGTATATCTTAAAATAAGCGAATAGATGTTGGCTAGTGCTCATAAAGGTTAATTTGACTCGTTGAATAGGGCCTCTTGGTAACTCTTTCATTTTGGAGGTAAATTATGTCAAATTCGTTGGTCTCAAATCTCAATTATACGGATTTTAACGTTGGCTATTTCTACCAAGTTGTAGTTATGTGGATTTATCTACGAAAAGTCTAACGCATATCCCGAAGTATGCCATATTCGAGAATATGCACCGCTAGAATACGTCAGATTATTTAACTAGAATATACGTCTTCTTTACCTCGAATGCAAGGAGAAAAATACCACATTGGGAACTTCAACTTCCAAGTAAATGAATCGATGACGTAAATTGAGAATTTCAATGTTATGAATCAATCTTTCTCTATAGTCTATAAATACTCATTAACCTTAACAACATGGTGAAATCCTCTCGATCCAATATCTTGCTAACATGCTGCCAAACAGATCACCTACGGAGTTCCAAAATCACATGAACCAAGTGCCTGCACAGTTAGAAATAGATTATTCTTTCCTAGATTTTGAGGGTTTAGAAGACATTTTAAACGATGAAATCTTTGACTTGTGTTTCTTATTGAACACGGAAGAAGATATTCCTTCTCCATCAGACCCGTCTCAAAAAGAATGGAGTACTCTCAACCGGTCTTCTAGGGAGATTGACGCCTCGGTGGACATGATAACTCTACAACCATCAATGGTCTTGCCTTCAGAAAGGATGGAGACTTATAGTCAAGTTATTGATCTTCATTTATTAATGGCTTACTGTGAAGGCATGGAGAAAGAGCTAAAAGTGCTTGCAGATGCCATTGGCAAGCGTCTTATTGAGAAAGCAAACCCTATCGGGGAGATATCTGAGCGCTTGCTATATTACTTATTTCAAACCCACCACAAGCAATTGGACTACTTGAAGAAAGAGTGCATGAAGAACTTTCGTGTGTGCTCCAGAGCATTCTACCACTTATTCCCATATGGGATGTTTGCTCACATGGCAGCCAACTCAGCGATCCTCAATGCAATACGTCAAGATGCAGACACTCTTCACATATTCGACTTTGATATAGGAAATGGGGTGCAATGGTCATCGTTGGTTACGGCTTCTGAGCTTCAACAGAAGGAACTGAGAATAACATCTATAAGATGGAATAATGCAGAATCTTGGACAGAAGATCCTTCCAATTATTTTTCATTTGAAGAGACTAAAAAACAGCTCTACGACCATGCAAGAGCGTTTGATCTCAAACTGACAATGGACGAGATAGAACTATGTAACATCAAGAAAATAAAGAAAAAATGTAATGAACAAAGAGGTGTTCGTGCATTTAATTGCATGGTAAGCCTTCCACACATGATGAAGGGGAGAAGTAGGAAAGATGTTCTGGAGTTTATGAAGGTGGCTGAACAATTTGCTTGTGATAGTCAAAAAGTTGTCATAACTTTTGGCGATGGGGATGCATGTGAAAGTTACGATAATCAAGAGGGTTTATGTTCTTTCTTCGAAGAAAATATGTCACACTACGAAGCTATTTTAGAATCAATGGATCACAGCTTCTCAAAGCATCATAAGGCAGCAAAAACAGCAATGGAGTGTCTTTTTGTTGCTCCTTTTGTCTCTTTGAATGCATGGATGCAGAAGTGGGAGGTGCAAAAACAGCTCCGGTGGGAACCTGTGTTCGAGGGTTGGAAAGTGAGTGAGGAGATCATCTTTGAAAGCAAACTAATGGTAAGAGAAGGTGATGGTACTATGCATCAAGTTAAAGTTGAAGGAGACAGTAAGAATCAAATCATTTTGCTATGGAAAAAGCATCCGTTGGTTAGAGTCTCTTTTTGGAAAAGCTGAGAAAATACTGCTTGAAAAAGAACTCGTTTCCGACGGCCATTTATGTCGGAAACCCGCGTTTACCAATTGATGGATTTTCACAAATCTATTTAAGTTGCCTTTGTTGTATTTTCAAATATCTTTGAAGTTTGAACTTGTTTTTGTTTCATCTCATTTAGCATGTCAAGTTGAGTTTGTTGTATGGTTGTGGGATAATTATTAAAAAGGTTATGGAAGTTTTTAAATTGTACAAAAAAATATCATTCATTTTATCAATTACAAAAAAATATATTATCTAACTATTGATTTTCTACTAAAAACCTTATCAAAGTATACATTTTTTTTTTTAAATATCATATAACTATTAAGTACAAAAAATACGATTCATCATTATTATAGTTTTGGTCATTGTGGTTTACATTAAATTACAGTTTTGATCCGAATTTTGAAATCTTGCACTATTGTTTCTTATGGTTGACAAAATTTATCAATTTTGGTCACTAGTGCGTATAAAAGATCAGTTTACCATTTTCAATATATTTTTTATTTGTCTTTTTATCATTTTTCTATATTTTAATAATAAGAAATGAAAAAAAGCTCATCCAAACCCCCACGTCACTCTCTCCCTCTTTCTCTCCCCTACACCCATTATCGATGCCCCTGAAATTTCAACATCTACGAGATTCTGGACTAATTGAGCAATTGCTATAATGCATGAAGCTTGGCAAAAGCTTATGAAGATTCTAAATTGATTGAGAAATGACAGTTGCTTAGTTGGAAGAAGAAAGTTGTGATTCTTACCGATCATAGAGGAACAAAGATAAAGTTTGAAACTTTGGATGATTTGGAGGATTTGAAGGGTAATTATTTGTTTTACAACAGATCCAGCAGCCATCGGCTGCCTTAAGACGACGATTTTGGAAATCGGAGACGTACACGACGACAACGACCACTACTGTTGCTAGAACCGGGGTTTTTTGGTTGGTATCGTCTTCGAGTCCTGGGGGAGTCGAAGGTGGAAATCAACGCGATATGGTGGTGTTGGTGTTATTGCCAGGAGGTAATGAATGTAGGTTGTTGGTGGGGGCAAGTGGGTGTGAACCACCGGAAGAAGGAGAGGGGTGATGGTTGGTGAGATGCGCTGGAGCAAAGGCGAAGGGTTTTTTTACCCTTTGATTTAACGATCTAAGAAGAAGGGAGAAATGGGAAAGGTGAGGTGGGGTGGTTTTTCATTTCTTTACTAAAATATAGAAAAATAATAAATAATAAATAATAAATAATAAATATATTGAAAATGATAACCTGGTCTTATATGCACCAGGTACCAACACTGATAGATTTTGACAACCATTTGGACCAAGAGTGCAACATGGTCTTTTTACTAGTGTGTTTGGTCCCTAACTTTTTTTCAGCTCGAACAACCCCCAAAATATATTTTTGTTGCGTCCTTGATCCCTATCAACTTACCCTTAACAATTTCTTTTTTAATTTAGGGAAAATGCTACAATAACCCCACAATGTTTTGAAATTGCATCTATTTGGTCCCTTAACTTTTTTCTTTATTGCCTAGGGGCTTAAGGTTTATACAACCGGATAATGGGAATGTTGAAACCGATTCCACCGCGTTATTGTCAACGTCATCTTCCGCCTTAACAAACCTGATACATATCTAGTTACATAACCAACAAAAGCCTTTAGAATGCAACCAGGCACAATAGCCTAACTTAGTCCCCACGTTTCGGGTTGTGGTCCCTCTTTAAAAACCAACGGTCCTCCCTCGTTCGATCACAAACCGAAACCTTATTACCCTAATCTGGAAAATTTGTCGAGATCGTTTCCTATATATCTTTAGCCAAAATGTCGTCTTGTTTTAGCCATTCCTTTACAAGTTTTTACGTCGCCAATGTAATGGACAACGAACCCTCGTGCCACTGTGGTGTGGTATCCACGGAGACCCATATCGAGATGGATCTCATGAAGCAAGAGATTACAGCGGAGGTGAGCATGATGAAGGAAGTCTTCGTCTATCTTCGTGAGGAGATAGAGCGACCATGTTCGTGCGATTGTTGGTGGAAATAGGGGGTGGTGATCATGGTTATGGTATCTGTCACTTGGTTCGTGTGTCGCTACTAGAGGAGGTGAAGGTAGTGGGGTTTTATGGTCTTTGGTTTTTGGTGGTACTTAGTCTAGAAGCTAAAGCCATGCAGTAGCAGGAATTTTGTTATGTAGTTTGTTCAGGATCGGTGATGGTAGATGCGTAGGAGATGGTTAGCCTTTGTTGGTGGGTTGTGGATCTTTTATGTTTATTGTTTCATATGATATTTGATATTGTAATTAGTGTGTTTTATAAATTATCATGACAAATTATATAAAAAATATCTTATGATATTCAATCCTTGAACATTGATAGTGGATCTTGCATATACAAAAGTTATATCTGATTAGAGGAAAATGTGTCTGAATGATAGTTAAAGGATTAAGGGTACAATGATTTTAAACCTTTTGTATATCAAATGGTATGATATGGTAATCATATTCCATTTGTGACTTTGTATATGAAATGGCAATCTTTATGTCCTAAAATCTGGTAGTTTCTTTTGTACATGACAGTCTAAAAGTGGTTTGACATAACTGACTAAAATATGTAAGTCTAATGTAAAAATGGTTTTTCATAAACAGACATATGTCGATTCTACCTCTGTCAACTACCTCTTTATTTTAGATTTTGATCACCAAACATATCCCAAACTTCTCGCTCCCACCGGCCGGCTGATGGAAATGGACAACGACCCGTGAGCGAATTCCCCACCGGCGTGGGGGGGGGGAGGAGACCAGAGACGTACGACCATGGTCCCGACCTTGAATGATAGTTAACAAAACATTTTCAGAACAATTTAGAATAATCACACCAAATGACATATTCGAGCATGCAACACTGTCATTCAACACAACTAATATAAACACGACGATTTTGGAAATCGGAGACGTACACGACGACGACGACCACTACCGTTGCTAGAACCGGGGTTTTTTGGTTGGTATCGTCTTCGAGTCCTGGGGGAGTCGAAGGTGGAAATCAACCCGATATGGTGGTGTTGGTGTTATTGCCAGGAGGTAATTAATGTAGGTTGTTGGAGGGGGCAAGTGGGTGTGAACCGTCAGAAGAAGGAGAGGGGTGATGGTTGGTGAGATGCGTTGGAGCAGAGGCGAAGGGTTTTTTTACCCTTTGATTTAACGATCTAAGAAGAAGGGAGAAATGGGAAAGGTTAGGTGGGATGGTTTTTCATTTTTTTACTAAAATATAGAAAAATAATAAATAAAAAATAAAAAATAAAAAATATATTGAAAATGATAACCTGGTCTTATATGCACCAGGTACCAACACTGGTAGATTTTGACAACCATTTGGACCAAGAGTGCAACATGGTCTTTTTACTATTGTGTTTGGTCCCTAATTTTTTTCAGCTCGAACAGCCCCCAAAATATATTTTTGTTGCGTCCTTGGTCCCTATCAACTTACCCTTAACAATTTCTTTTTTAATTTAGGGAAAATGCTACACTAACCCCACAACGTTTTGAAATTGCATCTATTTGGTCCCTTAACTTTTTTCTTTATTGCCTAGGGGCTTAAGGTTTATACAACCGGATAATGAGAATGTTGAAACCGATTCCACCGCGTTATTGTCAACGTCATCTTCCGCCTTAATAAACCTGATACATATCTAGTTACATAACCAACGAAAGCCTTTAGAATGCAACCAGGCACAATAGCCTAACTTAGTCCCCACGTTTCGGGTTGTGGTCCCTCTTTAAAAACTAACGGGCCTCCCTCGTTCGATCACAAACCGAAACCTTATTACCCTAATCTGGAAAATTTGTCGAGATCGTTTCTTATATATCTTTAGCCAAAATGTTGTCTTGTTGTAGCCGTTCCTTTACAAGTTTTCACGTTGCCAATGTAATGGACAACGAACCCTCATGCTACTGTGGTGTGGTATCCATGGAGACCCATATCGAGATGGAGCTCATGAAGCAAGAGATTACACCGGAGGTGAGCATGATGAAGGAAGTCTTCGTCTATCTTCGTGAGGAGATGGAGCGACCATGTTCGTGCGATTGTTGGTGGAAATAGGTGGTGGTGATCATGGTTACGGTATCTTTCACTTGGTTCCGTGTGTCGCTACTAGAGGAGGTGAAGGTAGTGGGGTTTTATGGTCTTTGGTTTTTGGTGGTACTTAGTCTAGAAGCTAAAGCCATGCAGTAGCAGGAATTTTGTCATGTAGTTTGTTCAGGATCGGTGATGGTAGATGCGTAGGAGATGGTTAGCCTTTGTTGGTGGGTTGTGGATCTTTTATGTTTATTGGTTCATATGATATTTGATATTGTAATTAGTGTGTTTTATAAATTATCATGACAAATTATATACAAAATCTCTTATGATATTCAATCCTTGAACATTGATAGTGGATCTTGCATATACAAAAGTTATGTCTGATTAAAGGAAAATGTGTCTGAATGATAGTTAAAGGATTAAGGGTACAATGATTTTAAACCTTTTGTATATCAAATGGTATGATATGTTAATCATATTCCATTTGTGACTTTGTATATGAAATGGTAATCTTTATGTCCTAAAATCTGGTAGTTTCTTTTGTAGATGACAGTCTAAAAGTGGTTTGACATAACTGACTAAAATATGTAAGGCTAATGTAAAAATGGTTTTTCATAAACAGATATATGTCGATTCTACCTCTGTCAACTACCTCTTTATTTTAGATTTTGATCACCAAACATATCCCAAACTTCTCGCTCCCACCGGCCGGCTGATGGAAATGGACGACGACCCGTGAGCAAATTCCCCACCGGCGGGGGGGGTGGGGGGCAGGAGACAGGAGACGTACGACCACGGTCCCGACCTTGAATGATAGTTAACCAAACATTTTCAGAACAAATTTAGAATAATCACACCAAATGACATATTCGAGCATGCAACACTGTCATTCAACACAACTAATGTAAACACTCATCTTCACGATACATTAAAAACATTCATTTTCTGACAATCAGTAACATAATTAGACTACTCCAACTCCATTGGTGTTGCACTGTTGTTCCCATCTCCATTCTTTCCACCAACCCGTGTAGCGAACTTCTTCTACAAAATCCTCTCAGATCTTTTAGGTTTGACAACTTGTGCATTCGGCTTACCTTTGGCCTTGTAATGTGCACCTTTGACCTGAGTTGGTTGTGCATCAACTTGCTCTACTTATTCAAACACTTCAGTATCCATATGGACACATTCCTCTTGAGCTTTTTAGAAATTTTCCTCTTGGTCAAATCAACTTTTGATGGTGTTGCACCTTTCTTACAAGTTGCTTTGTTGTGACCTAGCCCCTTACATAAACCACAACGAACTGTTTTACCAACCTTAGAAACTCTAGATATGCCTACCATATGACTCTGAAACATCTCTTTTCCTTTTTATTGTAGGTCGGACTGGCATCCTCCTAATCAATGGTGGTAAGAGAAGAGTTGCTTGTGTTGTTAGCCACATGTTGCTACTATTCATTCCTACTAAGGAGAACTTGTAACTGCCTTTGTAAAATGCTACTAGGAAAAATGGGTCAACAAATGCATCCAAAGTCTTATTAACATATGAGATGCTCGTTACTGAATGTACACAACCATAGCCATTTAATTTCCATAATCTACAAGCGCATGTTTTATACTCCAAGTCAAAATGACCACGTCGGTAAATTTAAAACTCTATAAACGGTACCCAAAAGAATAGCAAATCACACAGAAGAGTTTTATAATTTTATTTTATTTTGATATATAAATTTGCCGATTTCAAAAACAGTTTCAACATCAATTTTATAATTTTCTCTTGTTTTGATGTTTAGATCTGTCTCTGTCAAAAACAATTTAAAAATGAATAAATAGGATATTAGAGACCAACTCTTAACGGAAAATCGTTCAAGATAATTGGGTGCATGATTTGGATTTAATATAAAATTTCTATACGAGGGTTGGAAGTGAAAACTACTTTTTCAATGATATTATTCATAGGAAATAAATAAACTTATAGACTATATGTATAATTCATCCAACTTATACTGCGTTTCCGAGTATCGTTTAAGGAGAAAATAAAGGAGTGGATGGAACTGAAAGGAAAAAACAAAAGTTTTGATGTTCTTAAGTTTTTTTTACAGAATGAAGTGGAAAGAAGGGGGATAATATTTCCTTCCAACTTTCCTTCCAATTTGGAAAGATTCATAGAGAAAGGAAATAACTAAACACGTAACTATAATTTTCTTTTCTCTTCCTTTCCATTTGGGAACAAAAAAATGTTTATTTTCTTTGATTTTCTTTCGACTCAGGAACTCGAAAATATAAATTTCTTTTCTTTTCTCTTCCCTTCTTTTCTCTCTTTATTTTCTTTTCTCTTATTTTCTCTCCATACAAAACTCGGGAACTAAGCTTTAATGAGAAAAATAAAATGAAGTTAATGAAACCCTGAAGAAATGAATGAATTTTGATGTCCTGGGTTTTTTAATGATAGAAACCGGAAAACATAAAAACTAAAATTACGAAGGATAAACTTGTCTTCTAGCTTTCATTCCACTTGAAAAAGGACTAATAAATAAATCAACTATTAAAAATGTACATTACCTTCCTTTAAAGTCGAATATGCATAAATTATATAAATTTTCATTTATTCTCATCTCGAAAACATAAATATATTTCCTTTTATTGTTATCTCTCAATTTATTGTTATTCTTATTGCTTGTATTTTCTTTTAGAGTAAATTACAGTTTTGGTCCAAGTTTTTTATTTTCATACTGATGGTCATTATGGTAATAAAAAACTTGCACTATTAGTCACTGGTCCGTGTAAAAAGACTAAAATACATTTCTAATTTCTTTTTTTTTCTTTTAAGATATTATTTAATTAGTTAATAAATAAAAAAAACAACACTACCCCGTATCTCTCTCCCTCTCTCTTCATTGCCAATCAAGAAGCGAGCATTTTTTGCCCAATATAATACCAAAATACCCACGGTTTTCAACCTAATATTTCCAAATAATATCATAAAAGTAGTGGAAAACATGGGTATTTTGGATGATTAACGAACTTGTAAAACTAAAAGGGACAGAATATAAAGGAAATACGAAACGTTTTTTAGTTGTGCAGAGCATCTGGGTACTCTTCTTTTTGTTTTCTTGGAAGCTTTTGTTGTTTGAATTAGTACTAGTGTTGATGATTTTAGGGAGTTTGCCATTAAAGAACTTCTTGTAAAGCTTTAATCTTTTAATCTCGTCTGAATCTTGGCTTGATTATGATGATGGTAGTATCCTTATTGCTTTTAACCTGCAAGAATCGCTACTCAAACACCTATATTTGAAGCAATGAAAAAGAAAAGATGAAGAGCAACAACTATGATGAATAGATTGTCGATCTCCGTATTCTGCCGGAAAATGATATCGATGGTGATAAACAACATAAGCTTGTGGATTAATTATTTTCTCACTCCTATTTTTTCTTCTACACTTCTGAGCATCTCTAGATCTCTCACACTCTTTAGTTTTCTCTCGCTAACACACCCACACACATACGCACACTGGTTCTATCTAAACCGGGGGTTAAATATGATAGGATTTTAATAAAGATGTCAAAGTCGGATTTCATGCAAGAATAGGACCCACTTGATCAATGGAAGATTATAGAGCTTTTGCAATAATAGATTATAGAGAGAGAGAGAGAGACATATATATATATATATATATATATATATATATATATATATATATATATATATATATATATATATGGTAATGAGGGTAAGGTGGGGTGTTTTTCTTTTTTTTTAAGGGAAATTTTCAAAAAAGACACTAAGTTTTCAAAAAAATCGATTTTGATACTATGTTAATTTTTTTCAATTAAGTCAATAAATTTTCAAAATTTTCCATATAAGTCACTATGTTTTCAATTTTGACCATTTGACCGGTCAACTCGGTAGCCAGCTGACGTGGCGTGATGACGTGTTAGCCTTTAATGATGCAATGTTGAAAACTTAGTGACTTAATAGAAAAAAATAACACGGTGTCAAAATCGAATTTTTTTTTTTGAAAACTTAATGTCTTTTTTGAAATTTGCCCTACATCTTTTAAAGTATAAATACGTCTTTTTACGTTTTTAGTAGTATAGATATGTTTTTTTACAAGTATAAATACATATAAGAAAGTAAGAAAACTCACCTGATCCGTAGCTAAATAAACGTAAAGGAAAGCCGGTGAGATCCTCCGAGCTCCCTATTATCAAAACGTCTCATCAACAAGGTTTCTACTTCTAAACCTCTAACCAGAGTCAATACTAGGGTTATTTACGAGTTTTGACTTTAAGAGTCAACAGTCCAAAAAGTCAAAGTCAACCCGGTCAACAAAAGTCAACAAGTCAACCTGAACAGGATTACCGTCGCTAATCCCGCTGTTCAGCTATATTTTCATTAAGCTCTTAATACTTTCGTTCAGAAACTACAACTTTCAAGGGTTGTCACAAACAGTCCCTTAACTTATAAAACTGTGAATTCTATCCACCAATCCTAGCCGAACAAGCTCATGGTGACAAATCTAGTTCCAAAATGAAGATTAATAAACTCAAACTTCATCCAAAACTACATTAAGAGTAGGCTAGGGTTTTTCTCAAGGATTCAGAAACTAAAGGAAGAAGAACTCATTCCTTAACCCCTAAGTCTCACCCTCATCCAATATATGGAACCATCATTGTCTTAAGGAGCTCAAAAATGATCTCATAACTCCATTAACAACAACAAACTAAGGAAAGAAAGGTTTTAAACAATTACAATGGTCCAGGGACAACAAGAGACTTGACTCCTTCCAAGCACCACTCTCTTTAACACCTTGCTTCCTTCTTCTTCCTCCAAGATCCTTCAAAACCCCACAAATGAAGCTAACACAACTATGGAGGCTTGAGAGAGGGTTTTTAGGTGTTCTCTAGGGTTCCAAATGACGGCCCTTAGGTGGGTTTTAATCTTAAAAACGGCCCAGACCCACGAAAATAAGGATTTTTCCCGCTCAGAGGCCATTAGTTGCGCTAACATAAAAGTAAGCGTCGCTAACTGCGGGTACGTGCATGGTGACCATTGCGTTTCAGACTGTTCGCGACTGATCCGAGATTTGGTCATATTAGTGCTGCCAACCTAAGGGTTAGCGTCGCTAATCCAATTTTCCCTATTTTATCAATTTTTTCTTTAAGTTAAATAATTAAATGTTATTACTTCAATACCTGGTTCTGAGCTTTACAATTTTATAATACTTGTTTTATTGATATATACATGTTTATATGCAAAAAACATATTTATATTTTTTAAAGCATAAAAAATATGTATATATACTTCTAAAAAATAATAATACGTATTTGTACTTGAAAATATATATCTATACTTCTAAAAACATAAAAAATGTATTTATACTTTTAAAACATGTAGGGTAAATTCCAAAAATTACACTAAGTTTTCAAAAAAATTCGATTTTGACATCGTGTTATTTTTTTAATTAAGTCACTAAGTTATGATGTTTTTCTGATTAAGTCACTAGGTTTTCAATTTTATTTCAATTTTGACACTTAGGTGCCACGTCAGCAAGACATGTCAACATTGCATCATCAAAGGCTGACACGTCATTATATTACATTAGTTGGTTACAGGGTTGACCTGCCAAATAGTCAATATTGAAACAAATTTGAAAACATAGTAACTTAATTGGAAAAAATTGAAAACTTGGTGACTTAATTGAAAAAAATAATAACACAATGTCACAATCGAAACTTTTTGAAAACTTGGTGTGTTTTTGGAATCTATCATTTTTTAATTTTCTAAAGAAACAATAGGTTAAAAAAGGAAAGAGAAGAAATGGTAGTTTGGTCTTCTCACATGGATCAGTGACCATCAGTGTAAAAATAAAAAATTTGGACCAAAACTAAAAAAAAAGATAAACCATGGAGACCAAAATTGTAATTTACTGTTCTTGAGTTTAATAATAATGTGGAGGGAAATGAGAGTAATGGAATGGAAGAAAATCAAAGGAAAATTCAAAAAAGTAGTTATGTTCATGTGCTAAAAGAGGATGGAAGGAGATAGAAAGAAAGTTATATCCTCAACTTGGAAGGAAATCAACAATTTTACATGTTTATCTTTGGGTTAATAACATAAAAATCACTGTAGTTTGACCCAAATTCTAGTTTAACCACTATATTTCTTTTTGTTCCATAAAAATCATTCATACTTTTCAAAAAAAATTCATAGTAACCACTATTCGTTTTATTTTATAACTTTTAAATATTATTTTTATCGAATGATTATGTGAAAAGTTTTATATCGATATTTGAAGCAAATATTGGAATTTCATTACAGTGAAAATTATACAATAAAGTTGTCTACATGTGAATTTTGTTTTCATAAGTGCAGCTCTTCGACCACGTTGTAAGTACATAAGGTGTCCAAGTGAATCCACTAAATTTTGAATACAACGCGGGTAAGGAGTGTTCCGAGTTGGCGGCGTACAATCAAAACTTTAATTTGTTATAGTGGTCGTAATAGATATTTTTGAAAATATGGGTGTTTTTATGAATTTTTCTTGAAAGTATGAGTGTTTTTATAGAACAAAAAAATATAGTGTTTAAACCGTATTTTTGACAAACTACAATTATTTTTATCTTATTACTCATTTACCTTTCATTTTAGAAATAGAACAATTGTTGGATGGACAAATAAGTAATTTTCATTTATTTCTATTTCTTCCCTTCATTTCCCCTACCAAAAATAAAATTATAACTTTTATATCTATATTCGTTCCTTCCCCTTCTATTTTATTCCTTAAAAATACTTAAAGAACATAATTTATTCCTGATTTTCTTTCAGTCCCTTCGATTATGCTCTAAAAAACTCGAGAACAACCCGTAAAACTTGAGAACTCAAGCTAACCCGAAAAAGAAAAAAAAATAGCGTTGGGCCTCGAATTTATGAGTACCAAAATATACGCCACGGCGTCGTTACGAGAGGCGTTTCCAGGTTCGAGAACCTTCTCTGACAAACCCTACCGGAAAACGCAGAACTTAAAGAAAAGTTAGATCTCAATCATCGTATTCATTTTATTATAATCGCCAAATCACTCAAATCTGAAATCGTAGACGGAGGTATGGGAATCATAAGAAGCAGTTTTCCGTTCTTGTTAGGAACAGTGTGCGGCGTATACATTGCCCAGAACTACAATGTTCCGAATATCCACAAGATCGCCGATTACGCAGTTTTAAAGGCGAAGGAAATGGAACAAAGGTATCGGAAGCCTAAGAAGCCCGGCGATGACATTTAGCATTCGCAGGTCTTCCTATCACTCCTGATGTTCATTTAATTTGTTCGATTAGCGATTCAATTACAACGACCATAGTTTTATTACAGGAAATATTGTTCGACAAGATAAATATATACAGTTCTGTTCATGTAAAAATGAAAAATCTCGCAATATGGCACTCAGTTTCCAATAGAATAAATTGTTCATCGGCTGAACACTTGCCTACTAATCCATTGCTTAACAAGATTATCTTGACATGCTATTAATTGCTATTGTTTGATTGTTGAATATTTTGACTCAGATGTTTGTGTGTTTGATACTGGTTCATGTAGATATAATTGAATCTGTAAAATCATGATTAAATTCAAACCATCTGTTTATGAGTTTCGTTATCATGAATTTCTTACTTGTCTCTCTCAAAGCATCTAAGCTTCGATTTCCCAATTGAAAATGACAACTGCAAGTTTAGACAATAAACATGGACATTTCGGATAGTGTTCTATGAACTGGAAGAATAGCAACCGTATTGTTTGTATGCATAAAGTATGGGACCCACACAAAACGAGTTCTTAGTTTGTGGTGTCTAAGCTTACGTCTATAATCAGTTAAAAAGGAAACCAATGCTGCATTCGCTTTTTAAATTGGAACCTAACCAAGCATGAAAAAGCTCCCTTTTTTGTTTGTTTTTCCTTAAGTTCTCACAGCCACATATTGTGTTTTAACTCTATGTCCTTAAAGTAGGCAAAGTTGGATCTGATTGTGTCATTTTGAAAGCAAATTTTGTTTATTAACTTTATTGACTCAAAAGTAGACCATTTTTTCCCTCTTGGATGGCATATTGTTTAAGAGAATCAACTATCTAAACTAGTGGCTGCTTAGTGTGAATTGGATACTTTTTTCCATTAGTGGCCATAAATTTAACAACTGTCAAAATCATGGAAATGTTATGGGTACTAAAAGTGTAATTCAACACATGCAAATTACATAAACTTGTGGAAGCAGTCCTAAAAATGATATAAACATTAAATAATAGCAAGGTGTTAACAGCTCCTATACAAGTGCAAGGGCTGTTTCTTGTCGACTTAATGGGCTTAACAGATTAAGCACTTAATTCGGACAACTATACATGTATGTTTCTTTTAATTTAATTTGGATAAAAAAACCTGGCTTAATGTATTACGGCAGGTTTTTTCCTCCCATACCCTCTCACGTTAAATTTGATGAATATCGTTGTTATTCATGAATATGAAAGTCTTGATGAAAATTATAAAATTTGTTTTTCAGAATTCGAAAATTAAGGGTAAAATGTTTATCTAGTATCGTTTGAACGATTTATTCAGTAAATAAAAAGCCGCATGTTATGTATGTATAATATTTTATCCAGACATACATCGTTACTTATGATGAATAGTGTCCTTTTGTTTTTTTTCCTAGTTCTATTGGAGGTGGTCTTCAACTAAACTTGGCCTTAAAACAATCCATAAATGGTACCTCTCATCTCTATTACCCCATCGATGGCTACTTCACTAAATATGGACCACACTAAAGAAATAGACTACATATAACAATTTGCAAAGTTTGAAGTAAAGTCACATTCATTCAAAATTTTAAATACAAAATTGATTTAAAATCACATATATAATACAAGTATTTACAAAAGTACCCTCAAAGACGATCACACTTCACCTACAGGAGACCTACGGACAACACTAATCGAACCCCGTCTTGAATCTTCCCATTTTGATGCTATTTCCGCCACCACAAGTCTAGTAAGAAACAACCCTGCCACAAACGCCGCCACCATAAGCATACTGAAAACCGCACTCCAACTTTGGGTTGAAATGTAACCCGTAAGCAATGGCCCGATCGCAGCACCGATGGAACCGGTTCCATCGATGATTGCGGTAACAGTTGCAAGGGCCCGAGAGTTTCCTCTCAGGGACCGGTGGGTCCCGAGGTCAGTTGAGACCGCAGTTGTTATGAGAGCGTAGGGCCCGTTGACGAACATGCCTGTGATTAACATTAGGATGATGTTTATGGTCATGGATGTGTGTCCGTAGTTTCGGTAGAAGTATAGGGCTGGAATAGCACAGTACATGAAGCTTGCGGCCGTGATGGCTCTAGCGTTTAATCGGTCTGAAATGTGTCCAGCTAGGATTCCTCCCACGACACCTCCTACATCGAATAATGTAGATAGATTGCCCGCTGCTACGTCAGATAAGTATTCGCCATCTATAGCTGTAAAAATCACACAAGTTTGGCACATTCTATTAACATAATGGAAATGGATAGGTAAGATGAAAGGACAAAATTGTTCTATATTGGTGCATAAATGGGGTTGGCTTGAAATATTAGTGTATGTGATTGCAACAAAGATTAATTACTAAAATGACCAAAATCGGTGTGGTCATATCACAATCACATATGACCACTTTTTGTACATTTATCGTAAAAGTACCATCTATTTTGCAATTAAATGTCATTTTTGGTGAAATTGCTTTATGAATGCTCCCACTACGATCTACAAAAACAATCGTGAGTTTTTTCTCGGCAAAAATAATATCGAATTGATGATGTCGTTTTGCGGAAAAAAAAATACATTTTAAAATGTGTTAAGGCCTGCACAGGTTTAGTCATTTTTAGTGTCATAATTTGTCATATGATTTTTTTTTTATGGAGACTCTTGGTTTTTAGCCGTTTCGGAGTTTTTCACGTATATTATTGTGTTCAAATATCTATTATTTTTCGGTAGATGGGTTGATGGGAATCATCATTGAGACCATTTTGCCAACAAATTAAATCAAAAAAACAAGTTTACCTGTGTGACTGATGTAAAATGGGAGCCAATACAGAAACGTATAAGCCACCAACTTTGCAAAAAACAGGCAAAACGCAAACGGGGCAACCCCGGGTATCTTCCATGCTTCCATGAACACAATGGGTGCTTCTTTATAGCTGTTTGCCTTTGAGCTCAATAAAGGTTTGGTGACTTCTGCCCCTATTTTTTCATCCGGTTTATCTTCATCACTATCAACTCCAACCGATTCGGGATCAACAGGCAACAAAACAAACACCAACAATCCAACAAAAATAATCACCAAACCAGGAACAACCATCGACCAACCCCAACCATACTTCAAAAAATACGAAGCAATCAAAGAACCCGAAATATTCCCAACAGACGTGTGCGCGTTCCAAATACCCATTATAAGCCCTCGTTTACTTTTCCCGAACCAATTCCCAACAACCGCAACCACAGAAGGCCAACCCGTGGATTGAAACAACCCGGCTAGCATTTGAACTACCAAGTAATAGTAAAAGAAATGAATATTCGCCCAATATCCAACTCCAAATAATGAAGTGAACAAACCGGTTCCCACCATTCCTATTGTCAAAAATATCCTTAGGTTCATTCTGTCACCAATGTGTCCCGAAAAGAACATACCAATCGCGTATACAAACAAGAAAGCCAAGTCAAGATCCCCAAGCAACCCTGTCCCGTTTGCGCCATTAAATGGAGCCCAACCACTTCCTAGTAACCATGAAAGTGTTTTAGAACTTTTTAAAAAGGTAAAGGATTGTAAGGTGTCGTTTGGAGATTGAGGATCTAGTGAGCTTTTTATGATGCTTGTGGTTTTTCGTGTAGCGTGATAGCTCGCGTATGCTAAAAATGTTACGATTAGGACTATGATTTGGTGGGTTTTGTATGAGAGGGTTGATTTTGTGGTGCATTCTAAGAATCGGATTCCTGGTGGTTTGGTTTTGGTTTGGGTTTGTTCGGTTTCTGGGTCTGTGATCGAACCCATCGATGAATTTGTCTTCAAATGTTCAATTAACAAGAGCAAGCTGTGATACAAGAAATTTGAAATTAAATTATGAACCAGAAATTAGAGGGGGGTGTTAAGAGTTGATGAAAGATTAAAGAAGACCATGCCTCATGCCTTTTTTAGTTGTTGTCAATGTCAAACATGTTTTTTAATTGTTTTTGTTTTAATAAGTACCGATTTAAAGAGGATGATGCAAACTGTTGCCACCTGTTATCTAATGATATTTAAGTTTGGAAGTTTGACTTAATCAAATACTTAATTTGTTAACTATAAAACCATCAAAATGATGAGAGGCTAGGCTATTTTAACTTGATGGAAATACTTATACCATGGTTATTAAAGAAAAAAAAAAGCTCTCGTTTATACAGTTTTTTGTAATTAATTTTGGTTTTTGCAGGAAATAATTGGTGTCATTACATAAAAAACAAAAAGTAGAAATATCAAAAACAAGCATTAGGTTGCTTTTTCTCTTTTTGTAAAATGTAAAACACTATTGTGGTTAGTTAAAACGCTGTAAATGGAGTGGAGATCTGGGACTGGTCTAGATACAGGCGCCGAAAGCTTTTCGCCATTTGGGGATCAAAATAGAAACTAAAAGCATACGCAAAAGAAAACTCAAATGAAAAAGCGATGACAGTCAATTCATGGTTTATGAAACCTCATTATGAAAACCGATACTATACGGAACTCCAACAAAGAGATGGAAATTATGTAAAGTATGAACTGACATGGTAACTTTTTGAGTTATAGCAGAAATAAATAAATAAAATCGAATGGTATGAAGTTCGAAGTCGTGAAGTTCATGATACGATATCTAATTAAGATGATCTGATCGATGAACTATCGGTTGATTTTAAGCTAATTGAATGGCGGATGTGCTACTACAGCAACAAAAACCAAAAATCCAGAAAATTCCTTCATTTTCATTCCTCTAACCACAAATTGAGATTTCCTCTGGAAATCAATAGAAGAAAACGACTACAAACATAAGAAGAGAAAGAAGAAGAATAAATTCGAAGTTAAGAAAAAACCATGGAAGATTAGTTCGGACTCGTTTTTCTATAACATTTAAAACTCAAATCGATCAGAAGATGAAGATGTGAACGCGAATATCATCAAACACAGTATCGACGACGATTCTACGAGAGATTACGAAGTTTTTTCAAAGAAAAATCATAAAATTATACCTAAATATCAGCTCCTTTTGGTGAATCGCTTGAGGAATTTGATGGTTTTCACTTGTTTCAGCTTCGCTACTTTGGGAGTTGCTTTACCCTGTTTTGGCTGGCTGTGATAGTCGACATGAACAAACCAGGGATTCATTTATATATAGTGCAGTTTCTTACTTTCTTACAGATTGGAGATTACGATAATGCCCTTTGTTTACTTTTATTATTATTATTATTATTATTATTATTATTATTTTGTCAATAAGGAGTTAATGAGCTTCACACCGACGTAAAGTCTCACTTCCAAGGGTGAGATCGGTAAATGGCTACTCGTCACTGCATGATATAAAGTGGTTGAACAAACCACGTAAAAGACGACGCCATTTACTGTTCGCTGTAAGGATATAACGTTAATTTTTTATATAAAATAACATTTAATTAGGCTGCACGGAGTGGAAAAGGTTTTTGCCGGAGGCATCCGACTTGGCGGTCCTTGCCGGCGGCAACACCGCCCCCTGGGTGCGGCATGGACGAGCGGCGAAAATTGAGCGGCACATTTATGCCGCTTTCTCTCTCTTGTTTTGTGGTCACAATTCGCTGCTTTTGAGGAAGAATAAGACCGTTTGAACGGTCAAATGAATAAAAAAAATTCAAAATCTAAAACTATCTATATATATACATACACATATTTCATTTGACATAGATACACACACCTCTTCAAATATATACACTTTCAAAATGAATCAAATTCAAAGAAATCAACAGCTACTAATGATTGGTGAGGCGGCTCTCAAATCAATGGAAGTTATGTTTGGTCTTTCAGAAGACGAAGACGAATCCGAAGCCGAAAGTTCACAACGGGTATCTCGAAAAATTATTTTGAGGGACCGTTGGGCTGCAAATAATCTTCTTATGGTGCACTACTTTAATGATGACGCCATCTACGAAAGCAAATTCCGCCGAAGGTTTCGCATGCAGAAACCTTTATTTATGCGTATTGTCACCGACTTGACTAATTTTTCTGAGTATATTAGTCAACGTCCCGACGCAAGAGGTGCAGAAGGCTTTTCTCCGATACAGAAATGCGCGTGTGCAGTACGTCAACTAGCATACGGTTCTGTGGGTGATTCATGAGACGAGTATTTTCAAATGTCGGAGCGGACGACACGGGAAACTTTGGAGGAGTTTTGCCGATGTGTTATTGAAGTATACGGTCCAAGGTATTTACGCAAGCCTACATTCAGTGATGTTCAGGCATTGTACGCGCATCACGCAAATGTGCACGGTTTTCCTGGGATGCTTGGAAGTCTAGATTGTCTTCATTGGCCTTGGACCACTTGCCCGAGTGCATGGCATGGGCAATTCACACGGGGTGATAAGACCCACCCAACGGTCATCTTGGAAGCAGTTGCATCATAGGATCTATGGATTTGGCATGCATTCTTTGGTGCTCCCGGTTCAATTAACGATATCAACGTTTTAAACATGTCGCCTTTATTTGACGGGTTTTGCAACGGCTCCACCCCGGATTGTCCATTTCAAGTAAATGGAACCACATACAAATACGGGTATTATCTTGTAGATGGTATATATCCAGAATATGTTGTGCTTGTGAAATCTTTGACATGTCCAGGTGATGCAAAGCGTATAAAATTTAAAGCAGCTCAAGAGAGGGCAAGAAAGGATGTCGAGTGAGCATTTGGAGTTCTTAAAAAGCGGTGGCAAATTTTGGAAAATCCGGCACGTCCACGGTCGGTGGACAAACTATCGCGTATTATGTATGCATGCATAATGTTACACAATATGATCATAGAAGATCAAGGAAAAGCGATATGTCAGTATGTGGAAAATGAGGAAGTTCCGTCAATTCCACCGATAGAGCCGGGTAGCCCACCGTACGTTGCAAGAAGAAGGGAGGTACGAAACAATCAGAAACATCACGAGCTTCGAGCCGATTTGGCGGAACACATATATCAACTCCAAAATCTGGACCTCAATATGCCACCACAAGATGATTCCGAAGAATACTCAGATTGAAAGTAATCGTTTTTAGGAATGTTGTTTTTATGTCGGCTTGTTTTTTTTATGTTTTTAAATTAATGTGACGTTTTTTTCAAGTTAATGTAATGTTTTTTTTATTTAATGTAATGTGTTTTTTAATATATTGTGTTAAATGAAAATTAGTTTTTAAAAAAAATTCTCACGATGTTGGAGGCACCACCCCCTGACTGCAACATAAATCCGGATGTTGGCAACAAAACTGACGTGGCGCTTACGTGGCAGTCTTGCCTCCCAAATGTTGGAGGCACCACTCCCTTCAGCCTTATTAGTTATACACAAACGTTTTCTAGTGGAGTCCCCACGTTCGAATCCAGGCACCCACAAAAGATCCGGATGGCCGAGTGCTTAATCCGCGTAACAAATGTATTCACATACTTAACAAGATTGCCCAGATCCAGTTGATGTCTTTAAAGATTAATTGACCGATTACAATTAAAACGGACACGAGGAACAAAATAAATAATTTTAAAACGGAATCCTTAGTAATAAACGTTAACTACCTTAAACAAAAGAAAACTAAAATATTTATAGAAGAAGATTCTCTTCATGATCCTAGGAATAGAAGCTGGTTGTATCAAATCTCTAAAGTCTAAACAATCATCTAAACTTAACCATAAATAATAGGATTATAAAATCAGCAAAAACGAGCTAACGTGATTTTAAACCTCTAAAAACTCTTGTATGATTGAAAAACACATTACATCATGGCGAGTTGTGAGTTTTGTTATCAAATTCGGAGACTCGAATTACCTTGGGGGATTTGTTGATGATGTCATCACTTTTTCAATCGTACTAATGATGATATTATCAATACATGCATTATCACGTGTAAGGCCATGTTTGGCAGCATCTTAATTTTTAAGTTCTGTATGTTTAAGAGGTCTGAATTTTTAAGAGGGTCTGAATTGTAAAGAGCTGAATTTTGATCATGCTGTTTGCTTGGAAGTTCTTAATTATTATGCTGAATGAAAAAATGACCATTTTACCCTTCTGTATTATAACTACAACATTAGATAGTTTTTCACAACTAAAATCATATTTCAATTCAACATTACAACTACAAATTGATTTTAGCAACAAATTCATAATGAATAATAGGAGGTTACTTTACACCAAATTGATTTTAGCAACATTACAACTTTGCACACACATTACGAAATCTCCACAGACCTGCACAACACATTACTTTGCTCTTCAACTCAAATTCATAATGAATAATACGAGGATATAGTGTGAATAAGAGAATCCGTTCCATATCAATCTTGAAATTGACAAAGGTTTATATGATTTTCGATGCAGAACATCGTTAACTAAGAATTCAAACTTGAAAAAGAAACTAGAACAATAACATAACTTACCGACTTTGAAGGAGCCATAATATCTATTCCAGAACAATCTGTGGATATTGTTGTATTCGGCGGCGGCAGGGGCGAGGGTCTGAAGAATCGAGGAAACGATGCTTACCGTGACTATGGAGGAACTCGACGAATCGGAGGTCGGATGAATCGAGATCGTTTGTTCTTACCGGGACTACGGAGGAACTCGATGAATTGGAGGTCGGAGGAATCGACGAAACAACGAATTGGAGGTCGGAGGAATCGACGACGAATTGGAGGTCGGAGGGTCGATGTAGATCAGAGGAGAGGTGGGAGGCGGGAGAAAGAGCGAGAAGATGGAAAGAACGGAAGACGGGTTTAGGGCACGATTGGAAAAGACGTGGTCTTTTTTTTATTCAGATATGGTCCCATGTCATAAGTTTTAAGAGGCTATTTTCAAATTAAGTGCTACAAAATAAGACCTTATCAAACATACTTAAACTTAAAAATTAAGACTTGCCTCTTAATTTTTCAATTAAGTGGCTAACAAACATGCTCTAAGTCTCTGTCATAAGTTAAAGGACAATATCTACTCTTTTACAGATATTAAACACATACCAAATCTCATTCGACCACAGTTACAAATAAAGGTGTAAACGAGTCGAGTCGAATACGATCCTACTCGAGTTCAAGCTCGAGCTCGGCTCGTTTAAATTCATGAGGCTCGAGTTCGAGCCCGACTCATTTCGAGCCTAATTTTAAAAGTTCGAGATTGGCTCGTGAAGGATCTAACAAGCTAGAGCTCGATTCATTTGTCAGGTGAGCTTAGACGAGCCTAAGCTCAACTCGATTAACAATCAAAGCTCGAGCTCGTTTTAGTTTTTTGAGCTCGTTTAATATTTATTAATAATTTAATATATAAAATTATTTATATTTGTATTTATTAATAATGTAATATATAAAATTAGAAGTAAATATTATATCGTATAAAAAGATATAGACTCATTTAGGCTCGCGAGCCTAATCGAGATAGCATGTGAAGATCATACTCGAACTCGTTTAATAAATGGATCTAAAAATAAGATTAGGCTTGGCTCAAGCTCGAGTCATGTTTTTAATGAGTCAGTCTTGAGTATCTCATGAGTAGCTTGACTCGTCTACACCCCTAGATAGAAAGAACATCACATGTAGGAACTATCATCGGGATATCTCCAACACTTCGCCTATAAAAGCCCGCGAGAAGAACTCCAATACAGTGACAGATTTAGGATTCTTCTATCGGAAGTTATTAAAGATTAATTTATTAATCATATCAGATCGAAGTACAAATAATGTAAATTTTGCATTTTTCCACTTTAATTTAAATAAAAATCCATATGTAATCCACAAGTTTTTAATATACATTAATCTAAAGCTCTTGAGAAAAATGATAATGTAGCAATTAACATACCAATCAAAGAATAAAGAATATTGTTTATAACTTAAAAAAGGATAACATTAATATCTCATCATCATATCATGACTTGAAATAACCGATAGAATTATCTCCAAAAACACCAATAACCATCGTCGTAACATTACTAGCACCATTTATGAAGCTTCACTATGCAAAAAACGGCACCACAACCACTACTATAATGACAAACAACAATAGTGACAACACAAGCATTCCAAACACATTGTTTAGTCTGATAGACCTAATGCTCGTTTTTCACCTCATGATAGGATCAAAACCACTCGAAAACATACTACCGAAGATCATCAACATAATATGTCGGTTGGTGAAAATGAGAAGGAAATAGAGGTTCTCTCCGGATCCTTTACTACCCAAAACCAAGATTGGGGAAAATAGTATCAAACCAAGAATCATGGGCTTCCAGAAGGAACAAGCATCCTAGAATGCTAGGGAAAATCTATGTACTTGTAGAAACATCGTCAAGTACGAGTACAAGGTCACTAAACAACACCAGGCGCATGCAGACTAATCTAGTTGTTGAAGTTGGAAATGTTCTACAATGTTGAGTGAACCTACGTTATAATATTCTATTTGCTTTTAGGAACATTATATTCTCTCCTCCAAATAGAGAGAAAATGGTCATTTGATGTGTGCACCCATAATGCAGCTAGTCATAGTTTTAGAGAGAGAGGACGAGGAACTCTTCCCTGATCCAAGTGATCTTCATGTGTTTTATCTTTTCTCTATCTATGACATTATCAAATTACATTCATCATGTTTTATTAGTTTTTATATCGTTTATCTTTGAGATACTTATTATTTCACACTTAGCTAGCCACAATGGGTCTGAACAATTGGTATTAGCATCACACTCGTGTGTTTTATGAGGAATGATACAGACTAGCTTTTTATCTTGAAGATTCTCGTGTTTATACAAAGATTTTCTCATATTCGCATCTGAAAATCTTTGTGATGAGGTATTTCTGATTTTCGTGTCGATTCCACCTATCCAAATAAAGTCATTGTTGTTCCTCATTTATTTTTCTATTGTTTGATCAAGCTTTCTCAATAATTATTTTTCTATTGAAAGAAAATGATGATGATGATGTTTTTTTCTCTGATGGAGAATTGGAGAGGCACACCCAACTTAAGGGAGATACGCCTATGCATGTAATGCACCCCCTCTCGGCATGTAACTAGTGCTACAACCTACCATGTGTTACTTTTTCCTCTCAAATCATTAATTGCACATGCCTCTTATATCTTTTCTTATCCGACAAAACTCACCCCAATGAGAACACCTTTTTACCCACTCCCTTACACCTTACATCTACCACCTAACACCTTAAACCATCCTGTGAAACCCCATTTCTACTGTTTTCAAATACTGTGGTTTTTGTATATAAATACATGATTACAAAAATACGGTTTATCAAAAACCGATTATTTACATGTTTAAAACTGTGGGTGTTACAAATCCATACCAAACCTAACCATAGTAAGCAAGAAGAGGATTAAACCTTGTTTCCAAATTAGGAGCTAACTTAGGCTCCACTCCAGCTAAACTTCATCCCGTTGATAGTAATTTATTAAACCTGGAATACATGGCAAAACAAATAACACGTAAGACAAAAATTGTCTCGTGAGTTACATGAGTTTTAGACTCAAACCTTTAATTTCTTTTCCAGCTTTTATAAACCTTATAACAATAAACTGCTGTCAAAACTTTATAGTAACATCATACTATACTTTTTACTTCTCGAAATCATTTCATAACATACTTTACAAAAATAATATCCTTTAAAGTTTTAAAATATTTTTATACCATAGCTCTTTATCCCTTTCAAAATCATTTCATATCATTCATTGCATAATTACTTTCTTTCAAAACTTTATAATAGAATCATAATACAACTCTTACTTTTCAAGAATCTTTCTATAACATACTTTACGAAAATAACATTGTTCTTACTTTCTTTGACTGGTTTTATAAGCTTGCTGGATTTTTATACTTAGGGCTTTAATCACTATAAGTGATACCCCAAGTCTCTATGGCTAGAAAGAACGGATCAATCCTCACCATAGAAGTGCTGAGGCAATCTACTTCGCGATGGGGCTTGCCCCCAGTAGATCCCTTACCTAACCCGGGAAGGTTGGAACATAGTTCCCTTACTAACGCTGCTTGCTACAATTACCAGTCATACAAAACATCTTCTGCTTGCTTGAACATTACATACATACATACATATAACTTATGGCTAATCGCTAAACTTCATTACTTTCTGTCTTTATGGCTAGATGCCAAATTTATAACTTTCCAAACATATTGTGGCTATATGCCCTTTCATACTTGAAAACATATAAAGTTTGTAACCAAAACATACTTCTTAAATATTTTATGGCTATATGCCTATCCATACTTTCAAACATGTATAACTTGTATTAAACATGTACTTTCACATATTTGGTTCATAGACCCAAAACTTACTTTCACATAATTTACTTATAGTTCAAAACATAGCTTCAATTATAGCATTATACTTTCACAAATAAGTTGGAAATAAAACTCTTGCATATAATTTCACATATAAGATTTTATAAGAAATCTTGAAAATACTTACTTGCCATGTACCCCAGAATGGGTAAAAATACTGCATGTACTCACCTTATAACTCTTGATAGGTCATTTAGACGTTCTTCGGTTCTTTACCCTTTCGGTGTCCAATTACTTGACTTGTACCTATATATAATATATGATACATTAATTACATTCTAATTGACTCTATAACATGTTAGAGTCCTTATTATACCATTAATGGTCAAAACAAGTGTATAAACCTTGAATGACCAACTTTAGTTAAATCGTATATTATACGTATTTTGCTACAGTACCCCCCGAGGGGTCGTATTTCAGTTCCGACGCTTTTCCATGAAGTCTTATGCTGTATTAGACTTGTATTTCAAATTTGGAGTTAATTGGACAAGTCTAGCTCAAATTCCAAAAATCAAGTTTTGACATAAACTTGAAGTTTAGCCACTGCCGCTACAGTGACTTTTCCGCAAGGTCGGATTACGGATTTGACCATTCCCGATATGTTTTCATACCATTCTAAGGCTATGGTAAAAATTTCAGACCAAACGGACATGCCTAGCTATGGTTTCTGACCTTATGGTTTTTAACATTTTTGGTCCCTGTCTGGAGGCGCACTGCGCCAGGTACAGGGCGCACTGCGCCTGGGCGCACCCCGCCTAGGTCCTGGGCGTACTGCGCCTAGCGCCTGGGCAGGCTCCTGATCAGTCGCGATTTGGCACTGTAGCATGCAGTTTTGGGACTTTAAGCTCTTATTCCAGGTCTTAATCACCTGGGGTTTGTTCTAGGACTAAAACCCTTGACTAATAACACATTTTAAGCCATTAAAAACACTTTAATAGACCAATTGCAGAAATTAAAGTTCTTGGCTAAACTTGAAAATTCTCAAGAATAGCATTCTACTTTCATGTTTTTGAGTTAAGTTCCTAACTAATGGCTTATTGGAAGCATTAGCTACTTAACCCACATGATTTATAACTGCAATTTCAGTTTCAATTTCTTCCAAAGACCAAATTCAAGCACATACCCAAAAACCTAGGTTAAAGAATATGGAATCTTACCTCTTTTAACTATGGAATCACTAATTCCAAAGTTAGTTCTTGATTCCTTGGAAATTCCTTTGATCTCTTCTTCCTCTCTAGCTCTTTCTTGCTGTCTCTCGTGCTCTCTGGAATCCTCTGGAGAAATGTTCTTAATCCTTCAATAATGGGTATAATAACTACTAAATAATATATATATATATCTTATTTATAAATAAACTTTACATTTAGGTCCTTTGGTTACTAACTTCTCTTCAAAAATGGTCCAAAGGTAATAACTTTACTAACCAAGTTCCATTAACTACTAACTTGAAATTTTCTTGACATTTTGGTCATTTCCATGTCAAATGACCATTTTGCCCTTTTTGGCCATATTTCACTATTCATACGGTAAAACTCCAAATTTCACATAAACTTTTATTTCTCATATTTTTATTTCACAAATACATATTATCTTACATAATGGTCTTATAATGAGTCGAAAGACCATTTTACCCTTTTATGGTAAAATGACACCCTTTTTCACCATTTTTTTCTCGGGTTTTGCTTCCGTATTTTCTCGAATATAAATTCGAGATTTTTGGGTCGTTACAATCCCCTAAACACTAACCCTCCCTTACACCTACACTACCCTCATCTCCCACCAACCTAGTCTCTTATTATTGTTTTATATATTGTGTCTGAACACTATCATCAGAACCACCCACTCATTCGAATCCATTTCATGTTTGTATCCACCTCAACGGATCCATCGAAAGAACAACTAACGGGTTATCAACTAGTTAAAGGCATGCACTAAGCTTAAAAAGTCTATTGAAGCTATTATCGATTTTGAAAACCTCAACTATATCGGAAAGTGAAATTATCTACAGATGGTGGATTCATTAACTCTAAAATAAGTTTTAGAAACTTAAATAAAATCCAAATCTAGCATCAAATAATAGAGCTCAAATTCGAATTGTAACATAACTAGGTTTGAAGCTTTAAAACAGTTAGTGAAATCAAAATCAGGCAACATTAATGGATGTTGTTGATTAATGAGTAAACGCATGATGATTTCGTTACTGAAACTCTATCTAACACCTAGTCAAACATATGGTTTTGAATCATCGAAATCTAAAACAATAGGTTGCATCAAAGAAGAGATTACTAGAGATTATACCTCTTAAGGCTTCAATTTAATGATTTAAGCTTAAACTCTTGAATTGAACTTCAAGAAATTTTTACTTCGTCTTTCTAACTCAAAATCGCCACTTATCAAACCACCAAGTCTCTCAAGGTCATCTATATAAAAATAAAAAGGGAAAGGGATGTTTACGTTCTAATATTTTACGACTTGTCACTTTTGGTCCCTTATTAACAAGTTCCCCTTTTTTGGCCTCCTTTGGAGCCAAGGTTCCGACACGCTTTACGAGCCAACTAATCCACGAAAACTACCCGTTTTATGAGTAGCCCGGACTCATCGCGGGTAAACCTCTGTAGTCACATGGGGTTTTTGTTCCTCCTTATACTAGAACTTGGCACCTCCCGGCCATTTTGACCTTTGGAGACCAAGCTTTAACCAGCTAGCACCACCCTTGTGGTTAAGTTATCCTTTTTAGCCCCTAAGTAACTTCTATTTACCCAACAAGTTATAGTAATCTTACTTAGAACTTAGAAGATAGAATGCTTAACATTTTGTGTCCCGACTTATTCAAGATATAATTAAATCTAGGTTTCTCAAATTTGGTCCCTCATTCTTCAAATTTCCAACAATGTCATCTATAACATTTCCAACTTAGAGACTCCAACTTAAATTTATAGATATCAATTCCTTACGGTTTAATCCCCAAAGCATAGTTCATCAAGTTAAATCCAAGTCATGCCTAATTATGTTCGATTCAGGGGCGGAGGTAATCTATAGCAAGATGGGTCCTAGGACCCATCTAAATTTTTAAATTTATTTAAATTTTTTATAGAAAAAAATTAGGACATACCTAGGAAATGTTTTAGGACCTACCTTAGTGCTGAATTTTACAATTTTTTCGATTTCATTTTATTAGGGAACCATGTGATATTTTATTCTAAATTCATCACTGGTTCGATCCAACAATTATTTAATCCCCATTATGCTTTTTTTTTTTTTGGTTAAACAGCAAACAAGCCTTTGTAATATCATCACGGTAGATCATGTCTTCCTCCTTCAACGGTATTCATTTCTATTAATATTTTCTACGAACAAAACAAACATCATTCCGTGACAAGCACTTTTGGCAAAGGCATGGGATTTTGAGCATTTAATATATATTCTCATTACCACGTCATTATCCCTTTGGCTCTTAGAGACACCCCTCCCGAACCGTTCGTAAACGACATGGCATACATGCTGACCTGTGCTTCCGGCGTTGGGGCCCACTGGACTCTCGGAGGACTCCACTCAGCAAAAGGGTTCTTGGTTATCCATGATGGACATGTCCCAGTCAACTCACCCGCCTAAACCGGTGATTTGTGTCCATGCAAAATGACATAAAAAATTAAGGCCGCTTACGGTTGGAATCCGTATAATCGAACATCTAAATATGGATTAAACCACCTCATGTAGTTCAATTTTAAGTAATTTTTAAAACATTTTTTTTTTAGTTTTAAGGGGTGTTTTAGACTTTTTAAAGACAATTTTTGACGCGGGTCTTGTTTGATTTTAAATAACTATTGACTTGTAGTTTTATCATTTATGTTTTCAAAATTGACAGATGACATCATTTAGGGTCTGTTTGGATGTGCTTATAAAAATTGTTTATTGACTTATCGGTTTTTTGGAAAAGCCATAAACCATAAGTAAGGGTTTACTTACTTATTAAAAACTGTTTATTTGTCATTGCTTATGGTTTATGGCTTTTCCAAAAAGTCAATAAGTCAATAAGCGGTTTTTATAAGCACATCCAAACGGCCCCTAGATTTCTCTTTTTTAAAAACAAATGCAATTCAAGTTTGAATTTGGCTACAGAATACGATTTGGAAGTGAACTGGTACTTAGGCTTCATGGTATGGTCGTAAAAAGCCCAGCGGCATGGGTTTTCAGCGGCACCTGCTCGTAGACGAAATCAGCTGCTTTCTTCCTTGTCTTCTCCCTTTTTCTTGGTGGCAACCACCCTCAAACTCTTTCTCTTCTTCCTTTTCTTTCTCGATTTCTGCCGTGGCACCAATTTGTGTCGTTGCCGGTGGCAACGACACCGTCCAGCCTTAGACATCTCCAAACCTACTCAACTTTTATAATACAAAATAAAATAATAACATAGTTTGTTGTCTGTTTACCTTCGTTCTCTTTGTAAAGATTTGATTCTGGATTTTGATATGTTTGGCATCTATTAAACCATGCGGTATGGGTATCACGAAAGACTTCGTGATGCCTACCTGACATATGATCACACCATGCACACCATCATGGCCGCAATGTGATGTCATGTGATGAGTTGTTATGAGATACTCTGTGTTTTCTATCACATTTGACCACACACAATAAAAAATGAAAGCTTCAATTACCAACCAATCAATAAAAGTCTTTTATTTTATTATTTAATTATTTAAAATTGAAAATGATGATGTGGTATGATAAGTATATGTATATGATGTTTGTGTGGTGATAATATGATAGTGACATGACACCCATCACATTTGATAGTGTGATAGATGTACATAATAACCTTATAACAAAAAATATATATGAATTTTGGATAAAAGAGATACTAATCTCAGTTGATTTTTTTACACTATTTTACATCAAATAAATTATTCCAAATATATTCATTCATTTTTTCTAAACTTTTTAGATTTTCATAAATATTATTCTATTTACTGGATTTTCATATATCTATCTAATTTTTTGTTATAATAAATTTAAAAGTTATATTACTAAATAAATATAATAAAAAAGTTCACCAAATTAATGTTGCGAAAAGTTCACCAAATTAATGTGCTCGTTATTTAGGTTTTTAAATTTTCGTATTTAGGTTTTAAATTGTCGTATTTAGGTTTTTAATTCTTGTATTTAGAATTTAAATTATCGTTTTTTAGATTTTATTATTTTATTTTGAGATAATGTGCTTTTTTTAATTAAATGTTATTTATCTTCTTAATTTTATTTATTACCTTTTAAATTAATTTATATTTTAAATTAAATATTTTGTTTTTTGCTTTGTTTATGATGTAACATTGAAGATAGAAAGAATTACATTACACGTTACAAAAGTAAAAGAATAAAAAAAAAAAAACTAATATGAAGTTATGGATTAGAAAGTTTTGAAAAATAAACTCGCCCACCCCCTGAGTCACGTAAAACACTATAATCATCAGAAATGGTTAATCAATCGCTACAGAGCACGTGGACCTTTCTTACATTCTTTTTTTTTTTTTCAATATTTTTCTCTCATAAAAATCAAGCATACAACATGGATAATGTGATAGTGCAAGAGGAAGCTTCGAAGTAACTTCAATATCTTGTTTTTGTTCTCTCAATTTCTAAGAATTTCAAACTTTCAATCAATAAGAAATGATTGAATTTCTAAACCGTTATGTACTGTTTTTCACTTTAAATTGATTATTGATTTCGTAAAACCTCACTGAAAAAAAAGCATTTGGCAATATTCGGAAAATAGATTGCAACAAGTTAGGATTAAAACGAGTAATTTCTAGAGAAATACGGGAGAGGGTTGACCGTCAAACACTTTTTATTCATCATATTGTAAATAATTAGTTTATTATATGTAATTACCAAAAATAATGTATTGTTTTTTAATAAAATGATCTAGAAGATCATATGAATTAAAATTTCATGGAAACTACTTGGAACCAATCCGATTTAACCTATTCGAACATTTTCCTTTTTATTTAACACGTATGACATTTAAATAAACATAACCTAAATGAACTAAATATAAGTCAATGGATCGAAATTGTCGCATCTAGATTATGATGTTAACAATGAACGATTCTTTACACACACTTGAAATCTTGATGTAAGGAAAATGTTATAATTGACTTATTTTGGTCTATCAGTGCCACATATGTTTTGTTTGCAGTTAAAAATTGAATACAATAATTAGGAAGATCAATCATAAATTGAAGAATGGAGGATTATGAAAGTTGTTTTGAATACATTTTTATAGATTGTTATGACTTTTAGGACGTTGCAAAAATATAGGCTCTGTGTTCAATCAAGCATAATCTACTTCATCAAAATATAAAGAGTATCAAGGGACAGTATGTTTCACATGGTTTCATTCAAAGGCTGACTTGAAGAGGTCAACTTCAAAGCGTTTGATTGGAATTTTCAGCCTCCGAACCAATCAGATGAGCTCTGAATGGTTCATACACTAGGCAAGTCTGAATGACTGAAGAATCGCGGATCGCATCAATAATAAAAAGCAGACTAATTAAGGAAAAGAAAGTTATGTATAAGAAAGGAAACTTACGGACGGCGGCAACCCTGGTCGGATTTCTCTCTTCAGTAAGAGTACGTGCATGGTAGGGCAAAACAATGGGTGATCAATGTATTACTTTAGCGGATGATTGGGTTCACATGAAACACAAGAAATGACAACCAATTCAAGAAACTTAGCAGCGGAAATCAGTATTTCAAAGACTTGGCAATACGAGTTCCGAATATGTAGATCATGTAAGTTTGTTCTCTCAATCCATTTACATCACTAATTTCCCTAATCAAACGTTGAATAAGGAACTTTGGAATTTGTGTGAACGTTATGGCAAAGTCGTGGATGTGTTTATTGCTAATAATAAATCTGACTGGGAAGAACTTTGGTTTCATGCGTTTTATCATAATTAATTCTTTAGAATCATTGGTGCAAAATTTGTGCTCCATATAGATTGGTAATTATAAATTGTTTGCGCCAATCCCTCATTTTGATCGCAGGGCATGTCCAAGGAGTGCAGGGGTAATGATGGGCCAGTGTTAAAATTGTTTCATCCCAACCTCTTATGCAAGGGTCTTATGTTGAGGTTGTAGGTGGTATGGGTCCTCATGGGTCTCGCCAATCAAGAGAGTTGGTTAAAACTCAGAAAACACACGTGATAGAGGAGGTTATTGACTTGGTGGCGGGTAATTTTGTGGTTAAGACTAATGAATTTCATTATGTGCTAATGGAAAGGTGAAACAATTTACCAACCTCCATAATTTATAAAAATGAAGGGTAAAATGGAAAATTTTCATTTAGCACATCCATTCAGCAACATTACCAAACAATATGTTTTCATTCAGGTTTCAGATCCTCTTAATCATTTAGGCCTTTGAATCGTTTAGGTCAAAATCATTCGGTGGTTACCAAACAACCTATAAGTTCAATACCCAACAACGCAATTCTTATATAGTATTGAGACCACTCAACAATAAAATCGATGTGCATGCATGAATATGGATGCTGTAACAACTTATTTTTTTTTAAATAATGAAAAGGGTAAAATCATCATTTTTATGACAAATAAGTATAACAAGACGATGAAGTGGTTATTATAATAATTTTTGTGTTTATCAAGCCAACTTGTGTGTAAATATGATAACTCGAGTGTCATTAGTATTCATATGTAAGAAATGAAAATTATGACAAAATAGGTCCCTAATATGCTTAAAGTGGGACAAAGCATGAGAAACAATGTCAAGAAATGACTTAAAAGTTATAATATGGTATAGATTGACTAAAGTCATCGTATAATGTTTTATAGGAGTAAAAAGGTCCAAAAATAATAATGGTTACATGTAAATATGGTGGAATAGCAAAGTATGTAGTCATAAGTGACAAAAATATCAAAGTAGATTGCTATAATGGGTAATCATGTATTATGAAATAAAAAAAAAGACTCGAAATGCTTTTGGGAATGAATGTCAATGCATGAAATACCTTGGGAATCATTGTAACAAGGTGAAATTTGTGTATTATATTGTGATAATGGTAAGTATGACTTATTAGAAACTTAATGATTTAGTCATTCTTCCTAAGTACTTGATAAAGGAAAAAATGGTCAAAATGTGTGAAAACAATCATATATGTGAATTAAGATTCTTTAGTCTTCATGGTGTTTGTGCTTGTATGAGATAAGTTAAATAGAAAATAAAGATAAAAAGTGATTTATGATTGTTGGTAAGAAGTAAAGTTTGTGATGCCTTTTTGGTAACTAAGTTATAACACCCGGTTTCTCATACGAAGTACACCCAAAATTTTTCGAACAATTATACATCAAATGGGTATACTTGTACTCAAACCACGGAAACAAGATGTTTATCAACATGTATAATTACACAAAAGGTCCTTACAATTTGACCAGGCATTACAAATAAATCTAATTCAACTAAAGGACAGGCTCTAAACTTGTTCGTCTTTCTTTATCACATGTCTTCCCCTATTACAGCTACAGATACCTGCAAAACAACACAACACTCAAGTGTAAGCTTATAAAGCTTAGTGAGTATATCTTAATCACTCTCCATGAATCTTTATTGATAAATATCCTCCTCATTCTCTTTGGCTAATCTCATTATCAACATCCATCATCTCTTAACTCGGAAACCTGAAAACACATTAGTTTCACGAACACAAGCTAATTATTAACAACACCCACTCATTAGTAAGTACCACACTCGGTACTACTTATATACTCTATTATAATCACTCATTTAACGACAAACTATATTCCAGCTCAATAGCCCTCATGGCTATACAATCCCACACAAAACTCTATAACACAACCATTTCAACATCTACTCTGATTATACAATAAATATATACATTTAACTCGGTTATTGTTACTTGCATATATCATTTCACTCAATCAGAAATTACCATAATAACCATAACATAACACAACCACATATATATTACGTGTATCTCAACAATCATTAAACATATCTCTACTCAAATACAAAGGAGTACTCACCTTTTATCGACTTGGTACATGAAATTCTCAAATACTTCGTATACTAGGCTCCTGTCCGCTAAACTTGGTTGTAACACCACAGTCTATATCAATTCTCCAACATCCATAATCCTCTCAACAACATCTAACTCAAAATATGTAGTAATTGAAAGTGGAAAAAGGGGATATAAACGGTAAATATCAACTCTATATTTACCGAAACCCCCAAATCCGCGGTTCTACTCATTCAACCGTAGAAACTCGACAATAATCACACCAACGACTCTAGTGGCATCCACTAACAATCTACTAACAACGTATATAACAATATATAGGGTTTAAAACTAGGGTTTAAAACCCCCAAAACCGGGAGATACTCACCTCGACGAATTAGGAGGCAAGAACATGTTTATGGGGTTAGATCCATGCTTCAATATGTTTCCCCATGAACCTCCAGGCTTCATTTCACTCAAAATCGTCATTTGGAGTTCTCAAAATCGAAAAAGAACCGTTTTTCTTCGAATGAGGGTCTGCTGTCTATTTAAATGCTCTGCAGGCGAAACCCAACCCGGGTTCCTTTTGAAGGGTTTCTATGCAATCAATGAACACAAAAATTACTATGGTTCACATGCAACCCTAATATTGATCTATGTTTTCTTCTATGAAGATAAGAACTAAGAACCTAAAGGATACAATTCAATTCTAAAGATGAATTAAGAAAACCAACCTTTGATCTTATGATCCTTCAAGCAGCAGCAAAAGTATCCTGCCTCAAATGCAAGTCACACCCAAGTGATGGAAGAGTCAGTCCAGCAGAGTAACACAGAGAGAGAGATGGCGTGAATATGAGGTGCCAGGGGGTTCCTTTTATAGCCTCTTAGGGTTACACCTGAAACCCTAAGGAGCCTCCAACTGGACAAGGCTTTTGACCACTTGGACCAGGCTTACCAAAACCCTAATTAGGGTTTCGCCAAACCCTGGAGGAGCCTCCCGGGTGGCGCCACTTTTGGTCCCTGGTTTTACCTGGCCACTTATTCAACTATTGAATAAATGTCAAACCAGTCCCTGCACCTTTTAATTAATTAATTTAATCTCTAAATTAAATCCAATTAATTCTAGATTAAATCTCAATTAATTAATATAGTTTCTAATTAATATATTAACACTTAAATATATTAATAAACCATATATATATATATTTTCTATTGATTTATTATACAATTAATAAATCAACTATTCTCTCTACTGAACTATGTATCTATCCTCCATCTATGAGGGCAACCCAAATGGACTTTGCTTTTATTCATAAGATAAATACAATTATAAGTCATGGCTTAGACACCTAATCCAACAGTCTCCCACTTGGATAAGTCTATGACTTTAATTGTCTGAACTCTGACCCAGTCAGTTCTGTCCAAAGATAAGTGATCTGATGATCCTCCGTCCAACAGGATATTTTCAGACTCAAGACATGGACTAACATCAATCTTGGTCTGACACTCTGTTTCTCGATTTCTGATTCGCATATGACTTTAGAGACTACTAATTGAACATATCAATTAAGTCCCGGTTGGCCAACACTTTCAGTCAACTTCTAAATCATCGAGAGGCCTACAGATATCTGTTTCCCATCGGGTCATGGGACGGATAAGTTTCGACTCATATGTCCATAACTTTTGCGGGTCCAAATACATACAACAATGCGTTTTATAGCATCGAGTTACTGGCGCGATTTCGTATTGTCAATAAGCAGTTGTATCGCAAATAACAGATCATATCTCTCCACTTAAAGATCACCGGATATTATCGTCTTAACATTGCTCGTGATATAATCCATGAAGCAATCTGTTAAGCGCGGGTTTATCCAATACTCAAATCTCTATTTCTAAGTACTCATGAACGTTGCAGCAGTCTTACTGCAATGTCTAACTCTTTAGACAGTCTGCAACCAATTCATGACAGCCTTAGTTCATACTTACTTCCTAACAGTATGATCGACTGTGGAGTTTTAAATAATCTAATTATTAAGGATTGCATATAGAAACACAGAAATAAACAATTGACAAAGGCAGTAACAATACTCATTTATAAATCTCTATTATAAAATCACCGAGTCAATTATATTTATACTGTTACAAGTTTCTAATATATCTAATTACTAAAACTAATATCATCCTTCAATCCAATGCTCCGAGCATGCTGATTGTGCTTGATCCTATTCAGAGCCTTAGTCAAAGGATCTGCAGGATTGTCCTCGGATGATACTCGCTTAACCAGTAAGTGCCCTTCTTCTACTTGATGTCGAATGTAGTGGTACTTTCTTTCGATATGCCTGGACTTTCCATGGTCTCGCGGTTCCTTTGCCAAGGCGACCGCTCCTTCATTATCGCAGAAAAGTTCCACCGGCTCCTGAATGCTCGGGACCACTCCAAGGTCCCCAATGAAATTCTTCAGCCAAGCCGCCTCCTTAGATGCTTCACTCGCTGCGATGTACTCTGATTCGCACGTTGAATCAGCCACCGTTTCTTGCTTGGAACTTTTCCAAGTGACTGCTCCACCGTTCAAAAGAAATACCCAGCCCGACTGGGACCGTCCACTGTCCCTATCTGTCTGGAAACTGGCATCTGTATATCCACTCACTTTTAACTCATCACTGCCACCAAGGACTAATACCATATTCTTTGTCCTTCGCAGATACTTGAGTATGTTCTTGACTACAATCCAATTTGTTTTTCCAAGATTACCCTGGAACCGACTAACCATGCTCAGTGTATAGGATACGTCGGGACGAGTACATGTCATAGCATACATGATCGACCCTACTGCCGAAGCATAAGGTACCCGACTCATTTCAGCTATTTCCTCATCGGTACTCGGACTTTGAGTCTTACTCAATTTAACACCACTTAGGATTGGTAACTCTCACCTTTTGGAATTTTCCATGTTAAACCTCTTTAACACCTTTTCCAAATATGTACACTGGCTTAGGCCTATCAATTTTCTCTTTCTATCTCTAAGTATTCTTATCCCGAGAATATAAGCCACCTCCCCTAAGTCTTTCATGCGAAACACTTCCCGAGCCAAGCCTTAACATTTTGCAAGGTCGGAATGTCGTTTCCCAATGAGCAGTATGTCATCAACATACAGTACCAGGAAAGTGACTATACTCCCACTAGCCTTGACATATACACAGGACTCATCTTCACTCCTAGAGAAACCAAACTCTTTGACTTTCTCATGGAAGCAAAGATTCCAGCTGCGAGACGCTTGCTTCAACCTGTAGATTGATCTTTCAAGCTTACATACTTTATCAGGGTGCTTAGTGTCTACAAAACCTTCTGGCTGACTCATGTAAACATCTTCAGTCAGTTTCCTGTTAAGGAAAGCGGTTTTGACATCCATCTGCCAGATTTCATAATCATGAAACGCAGCTATGGCAAGCATTATCCTGATTGACTTAACCTTGGCTACTGGTGAGAAGGTTTCATCATAGTCAACCCCCGGGGTTTGAGTGAATCCCTTCGCAACCAGCCGAGCTTTATAAGTATGCACTTTTCCATCCATGTCGGTCTTCTTTTTGAAGATCCACTTGCATCCGACTGTCTTTCGACCCGGTACATTGTCAACCAAGTTCCAAACTTGATTGTCATACATGGACTTTATCTCGCTGTCCATTGCCTCTTTCCATTTTGCAGACTCGGGGCCTGCCACTGCTTCACGGTAGTTAGCTGGCTCATCCAAATTAGTCAATGTACGATCACTGACTAACGTGTCTCCGTCCGAAGTAATATGGAAACCATAGAACTCGGGCGGCATGCTAACTCTACCTGAACGCCTAAGGGGCAACGAAATGTCGGTGGGTCCAACAGGAACTTCTTCCTCATGTTGGTTGCTAGTTTCATCCAAGGTTGTTTCATCGGGCGTCTCCTAAATTTCTTCGAGATCGATCGTACTCCCACTGTCCTCTTTGGATATGAGTTCTCTCTCTCGAAAGAACCCCCGTCTTGCTACAAAGACCACGTCCTCGCTCGGTCTGTAGAACAAGTATCCAAAAGACTGTTTCGGGTATCCGATGAAGTACTCTCACTTCTTTCTGCGAGCTTATCTGAAGTATCTCGTCTCACGAATGCTTCACAGCCCCAGACTTTGATGTGTGCCAACGAGGGAACTTTCCCCGTCCACATCTCGTGCGGTGTTTTCGCAACCTTCTTGGTTGGGACAAGATTTAGGATATGGGCCGCAGTCTCTAAGGCATACCCCCAGAAATGGATTGGAAGTGAGGCTCGACTCATCATGGAACGAACCATGTCCAACAAGGTTCGATTTCGTCTCTCCACAACACCATTCAGCTGAGGTGTTCTTGGAGGCGACAACTGTGAAACAATTCCACATTCCTTGAGGTAATCGAGAAACTCGATACTAAGATACTCACCGCCTCTGTCGGATCTAAGCATCTTTATCTTTCTGCCCAATTGATTTTCCGCTTCATTCTTAAACTCTTTGAACTTTTCAAAGGTATCCGACTTATTCTTGATTAAGTAGACATATCCATATCTACTAAAATCGTCGGTAAAGGTTACATAGAACCGCGTGCCATCTTTAGTGGTTGTTCTGAAGGGACCACATACATCTGTGTGTATGATATCCAACAAACCTTCACCTCTTTCAAAGGAACCTTTGAATGGTGATTTTTTCATCTTGCCAAGTAAGCAAGATTCGCATACATTATCCGACCCGAGGTCAAATGATTCCAACACTCCATCCTTTTGGAGTTGGCGATGCATTTCTTGTTTATATGGCCAAGACGACAATGCCACAGACATGCCTTTTCTACACCGCTTGAAGCATCAATAGTTAAAACATTTTTACCATAATTGTCAACACACATAATAGATTCATACACTCCATCACAAGGCATAGCATTAAATATAAAAACATCATTTTTGAAAACTGAAATTGAACCATTCAATTTATTAAACTCATAGTAAAAACCTTGTCTGAACAATGCATGAAATGAAATTATGTTCTTTGCCATATCAGGCGCATAGCAACAATTATTTAAATCTAATCTAACTCCATTACTCAGCATCAGTCCATAAACACCGATCTTGGTAACAGGTGACGTTCGCCTATTGCCCATGACCAGGTTCAGTCTGCCATGCTCCAGTTCCATACTTTCCTCTAGGCCCTGCAAATCAGAACAGATATGAAAACCACATCCTGTATCAAGGACCCATGAACGGGAAAAAGATGAGTTATTAGATATAGAATACGTACCTGCCTGTGACGGTTTCACTTTACCGTCCTTGACATCCTGCAGATACGTTGGGCAACTCCTCTTCCAATGACCCTTCTGCTTGCAGTAAAAGCAGTCGGCCTCTTTGGGGTTCCGAATATGTGGAATTCCGGAAGACTTACCTTTCGGGGCACCGCTAGATGACCCGACGTGAGTCTTTTCCCTCCAGTTCTGCTTAGGAGCGCCTTTCTGTTTCTTTCCCTTTCCGGAGCCAATATCCAGGACAGGCGGGTTGACAGGGAGCACAACTTTTCCCTTCATCCCGTCCTCAGCTGTACGAAGCATGCGGTGTAACTCAGCTAGGTTTGCCTGGTTTTTGTTCAAATGATACGCCAGTGTGAACTGGTCATAAGAACTGGGCAATGAGTTTAGCACTATGTCAACTGCTAAATCCTCATGAACCGGCATTTCCAGCTTTCTAAGCCTTTCCACGTAACCATGCATCCTCTGCACATGTGCACAGATGGACTCGCCCTCCTTGGGCTTTCTGTTAGTGAAAGCTTTTACAACCTCACGCCTTTCGATACGCTCTTGCTTGCGGAACCTTTTCGCGAGCTCTTTGTGCATCTCGTAAGGCCAATAGTCCTCATAGATACGCTGCAGTTCAGGGTTCATAGTAGCGATCATGATGCAGGCCACTTTGGTTGAATCATCAGAGTGTTTAGTGTACGCAGCGATTTCCTCGGGAGTAGCGGTTTCAGTGTCCACATCAACAAGCTTGGTTTCTAGAACATACTCTTTATGTTCAAACCTTAGAGCCATTTTGATGTTGCGGATCCAGTCATTATAGTTGGTGCCGTCCAACGTCACCTTTGAGCATAATGACATAATCGAGGTGACACTACCGGGATTTGAGTGGGGAACGGATTGGTCAGAAGACATCTGAACAAGAAGAAGGTAGTTTTAATTAGATAGAATAATAATAATAATAATCCTTATATTCACCCAAGAACAAATATAAGTCTAGGATCCTACAATAACAATCTACAATACCGAAAAGGGATGCCGTAATCAATATTGTAAATTTTATAAGGTAGGCGAATGACGATTCAGCCAGTTCCACCGCGGAAACATAATCATATTATAATGGAATTCCTAGTTTCTTTGAGATTTACCGAACTGTTCGATAGCATGTTTAATCTCAGGAATGCCCCGCTGTTTGTGACTGTGATACCGAGGATCACAAACCGGGTGTGAATAACCATGCAAATTGCTTGGTACTCTTGAAGTCAATTGTCATCTCTAATTAACGTGCCGGTAAACAACACACGCTCCGTTAATAATGACAAAATCAAGAAACCCATTGCGACTCTTTGCGGACCCCAGTTGGCATGCCGGTAAACCACACACGCTCCACCAACGTTCCACAAAGTGCAATGTGCAATTTCATGGATTAGCACCAATTCACATTTTTAACCTAAAGTAACTAGATTGGGATTTGATTAGGGTTCTAGTACTTTCAATTACAGCATTATACTTTTAAGAGGCTTAGCGGTTCTATCATACCCGTTCGGCTAACGACACTCGACTGACCAGGAGAGCGGTGGGTAAGAGTAGATACTCATTAGACTAACATTTTATAGTCAGTCGCCTTATACCCTCTTTATAGGACAGTTTTGTGAATGAGGCTCACTAGCGGTAGACTAACCAATTTTCTTATATATATTAAATTAACATTTAATCATAAATATATATAAGATATATTTTAATCTCATTAAAATATTTTAGAATTAATTTTATCTTAATTTTCGCAAATTATTACTAATTTTTTGAAAATTTTAATTAATTCTTTAAACTGATTTAATTGGTCTTTTAATTAATCAATTAATTAAACTAATTAAATCTAGGTTACAGATTACCAAATTAATCAAATTAATTTATCTGTATTGGTCCTTGTGATTCTCAAAATTTACAGGCCAAACAATTAGGGTTCAAGTTATTTTAATTGATATTATTACCAAAAATAACAACACACAATTATGGCAAGCAAATCAAGCAATCAAGGGGGACCAATAGGGCATGGTGGCTAGGGTTAGGAAACCCTAGCCAAGCCGTCGACATTCAAGGCCTCCACGGGGTGATTTTTCACAAAAAACACCAAGGCCAAGAATCATGCAAGCAGTTCATAATCAAATCACAAGAAAACAGCCTATGCTCTGATACCACTGAAGGGTTTCTATGCAATCAATGAACACAAAAATTCTTATGGTTCACATGCAACCCTAATATTGATCTATGTTTTCTTCTATGAAGATAAGAACTAAGAACCTAAAGGATACAATTCAATTCTAAAGATGAATTAAGAAAACCAACCTTTGATCTTATGATCCTTCAAGCAGCAGCAAAAGTATCCTGCCTCAAATGCAAGTCACACCCAAGTGATGGAAGAGTCAGTCCAGCAAAGTAACACAGAGAGAGAGAGAGAGAGAGAGATGGCGTGAATATGAGGTGCCATGGGGTTCCTTTTATAGCCTATTAAGGTTACACATGAAACCCTAAGGAACCTCCAACTGGACAAGGCTTTTGACCACTTGGACCAGGCTTACCAAAACCCTAATTAGGGTTTCGCCAAACCCTGGAGGAGCCTCCAGGGTGGCACCACTTTTGGTCCCTGGTTTTACCTGGCCAGTTATTCAACTATTGAATAAATGTCAAACCAGTCCCTGCACCTTTTAATTAATTAATTTAATCTCCAAATTAAATCCAATTAATTCTAGATTAAATCTCAATTAATTAATATAGTTTCTAATTAATATATTAACACTTAAATATATTAATAAACCATATATATATATATATTCTATTGATTTATTATACAATTAATAAATCAACTATTCTCTCTACTGAACTATATATCTATCCTCCATCTATGAGGGCAACCCAAATGGACTTTGCTTTTATTCATAAGATAAATACAATTATAAGTCATGGCTTAGACACCTAATCCAACACCTTTTACGACTTTTATTCCATTTGTTCAATAGACACAGCACGACCCGGGTTTCAGAACACGACCCGGTGTGACAACTGTCAAATTAGGTCAACGAAAGTCAACTCAAGTCAACCGAAACGTATGATAGGTCAATATATTGAAATATAAATTTCATAACATATACAATGTATTATTTGATATTATAATACTATGTACGCAAATTCAAAACAATTATACGAACAAATGCTATTAAGTTAGATATTTTTTTAAAAATAAAATTAAATAAAAATATTTTTAACATCGTGAATAGTGAACAGTGAATAGTGAACAGTGAACGGTAAAAATGTAAAACTCTTCGGAATATTACAAATTTTATATCGAAACGTAGATAAAATTACGAAGATTCCAAATATATAATTATATTTTTACCAAACGTTATATATAAAAAATTATGATAGAAAAACGGTTAATTTAACTTGAAAGCGACGTTTGATTATATATATATATATATATATATATATATATATATATATATATATATATATATATATATATATATATATATATATATTGGAAAGAGTTCACGGACAATCTAAACCAAATCACCCGTGAATTATTATTATTATTATATATATAAAGCGGGTCCCACTCCATTATTATCCAATTTTACATATTTTACCCTTAAAAATTCATATATTCATTTTGAACCATACGTATTCAAAACGTATTGTTAAGTTTAATAATATATTGTTTTATAAAGGGTAAATTGCATAAAAGTCACTAAGTTTTTCAATTTTCTCGATTTTGACACTGCATTTTTAGTTTTTGCAATTAAGTCATTATGTTTTCAGAAAAGTTGCAATTAAGTCATTATGTTTTCCAAAAGGTTGCAAAAATAACCATATGACCGGATGGTAACAGGTTACCAGGTCATATGGTCAGATTTGCAATTTTTCAGAAAACCTAATGACTTAATAGCAAAAATAAAACATAGTGTCAAAATCAAGAAATCTGAAAAAGTTAGCGACTTTTAGGGTTTATTTCATAAAAAACCCTAAATTTTCAACTTTTTTCTGTTTAAACCTAAAACTTTATTTTTTTTCAAAAAAAAAACCTAAATTTTGGAGAAACTTTTTAATTTATCCCCTTAACCGGTTTTACAGTATATACATACTTTTTTTTTTTCAGAAAAAAACCCTAATTTCTTTTTTTTTTCGGGAAAAAAACCCTCAATTTCAGTGATTTTTTCAACAAAAAAAATGTTTATTCGTTTTTGTAATTGACATAACTTTCATATACGATGTCCAAATTCTACGAACTTTATATCCTTGGAAAGGTCGTAAGTAATACTACAACTTTGCTTTACTGACTTTTGTTTGAATATGTTCAGATATTTCACTACACTGGCTTGTTTTCTTATAATAGCTGTATATTTTGCATACGAGCTTTGTTTTGGACGTTCTATAAGTCGACGGATTCGTAAACACGAATACATCGACAACGAACCCGCGAAGAAAAACAACGACTAAAAGACATAAAGTATTTGTCGTCGACTAAAAGACACCAAATTTTTTTTATACGAAAAAACCCTCAATTTGTTCTTTTTCATAAAACTTTTTAATTTAGGACATTTACGAGTTTATCCGCAAGTTAAACGATTTTTCAGGGATTTTTTTACAAAGAAAACTATTTTTCTTCGTTTTTGTAGTTGGCATATCTTTCTTGCGACCAGTCTGTAACATCCGTCAAATTTGGTCAACAAACGTCAACCAGAGCGCAAATTAGGATAATACGTTGAAATGTAATTTTCATAACTTTCCTAATGTATTATTGGAAATTATAATACTACAATACGCTATTTCGAATCAATTATCGAGTAAACGTTATAATTTCGAATAATAGATTATAGTAGCGTAAAATTTGATAAATTATACAAATAATATTTTGGTTTAAATAATATTCATTATACGATGTATTCGTGTTTACGAATCCGTCGACTTATAGAACGTCGAAAACAAAGCTCGTATGCAAAAGATACAGCTATTATAAGAAAACAAGTCAGTGTAGCGAAATATCTGAACATATTCAAACAAAAGTCAGTAAAGCAAAGTTGTAGTACTACTTACGACCTTTCCAGGGATATAAAGTTCGTAGAATTTGGACATCGTATATGAAAGTTATGTCAATTACAAAAACGAAGAAACATTTTTTTTTTGTGAAAAAATACTGAAATTGAGGGTTTTTTTCGGAAAAAAAAGAAATTAAGGTTTTTTCTGAAAAAAAAATATGTATAACCTGTAAAACCGGTTAGGGGGATAAATTAAAAAGTTTCTCCAAAATTTAGGTTTTTTTGGAAAAAAAAAATAAAGTTTTAGGTTTAAACAGAAAAAAGTTGAAAATTTAGGGTTTTTTATGAAATAAACCCTAAAAGTCGCTAACTTTTTCAGATTTCTTGATTTTGACACTATGTTTTATTTTTGCTATTAAGTCATTAGGTTTTCTGAAAAATTGCAAATCTGACCATATGACCTGGTAACCTATTACCATCCGGTCATATGGTCATTTTTGCAACTTTTTGGAAAACATAATGACTTAATTACAACTTTTCTGAAAACATAATGACTTAATTGCAAAAGCTAAAAATGCAGTGTCAAAATCGAGAAAATTAGAAACTTAATGACTTTTATGCAATTTACCCTTTTATAAAACACAAAATATACTGTTACAAAGATATCGTCGATACGAACAACCTGACATCAAAATTTCATATTATGGATATCAGTTTTATATTTAATATTTTCTTTTTCTTTAAAAAGAAATTATATTTACATTTAAACCTCATACTCTTATCAAACTTACAACTAATACCCTTTCGGTAATTCGTTAGAGATTTTTAGTTAAAAAGTTGATATTATTAAACTACGATTTTTGTAGATTATATTTTTATAAACAAAAATCGTTTATTTATTATAAAAACTATTAAATCTATTTAAAGAGTATTTTAAGGGTATGTTTTGTCATAAACAAATTCTAAAAGCTATAATTATCAAATCTATATATCTTGAGGGCCGCTATACGAAAATAAATCTACTATAAATATGAGCCTCATTTCTCTCATTTTACTCACACCACAGAATTTTGCTCTGTATATCACTAGATAGTATTGTTAGAATATTCTTCGATATATATAGATATATACGAAGAATGAGCGTTAGAAGTAGTTATTTCAGTTATAAATATAGTAAGTTCGATTTAGGAAGAGGAAGAGTCAGGCGATCTAACAACAATCGACGATAAGATGCTAATCGACATTGAGGTGAGTTCATACCCCTTCTTTTTACATTTATTCAAGTTTTTAAGGGGGAGAATACAAGTCATAATATTAAAATAATTATTTATACACTTTTGCAACAATAGTAAAAAAATACAAATTTGGTAAAATGTTATTATTATAACAATTCAATTATAATTCCAAAAATATAATATTGATTGATCTACTTACGAGAACGGTGTCTAGGCCGATCAATTGGGCTAGGTTATTGGATTTCCGAAAGGCTTATATGCTGAAAGGGTCCTGCCTCCCCATTTAATCTTCTACCTGGTCGTTCTTTATTTGATAGTCATGAAGTATTATATTAGAATTAATAAAGAGTAAAAACCAAATTATTACACTACTATTGTGGAAAATATCTTAAAAGATGTATAATCATCTAAATAAGTTATTTCACATATATTCGTATATATATGCTTTTTACGACAGAATACTAAAAATAAACTATTATAGGAATAGTTTGTGGATACAAAGGTTACTAAGACGTTTTAAACAAGACAAATAATTATATAAAATATATAATTATTATACATTACTATATTGTGCAAATACAAGGGTTTCACATATACAAAGTTTACGTAAACAAGTTGATATACATACATTTTTGTGAGACGGGTCTTCACTAGTGCTTATTTAAGCATGATACAATAAGTCCTGCATTTATAACCAGAGTCTCGGTAAGAGAACGTGATAATTGTGTATAGATCTATACGGGATTGACAATCCCGCACCTGAGCTGTTAGCTACAGCTAGACCGACGGGTCTGGGGTGACAAATGTCATAACATTCCGACGCCTGAAGTACGTCGCAGCAGGCCTACAAGGTCACAGTATGGTTATAGGACGTCTCACATGGGAAAACAATCAACTTATTAAATTGTTTACGTGGATAAATATACACTTCAATTAGTTTTATACTATAATACAACTTACGGTATACATTTTTAGTCTTTGGACCTTTTAAGACTACAACACATTTATAAGAAAATATCGGATTTTCTGGGTTACGATACTACATTTTACAAGGAAATAGATTTTTCATACAAGTTTTATGGAATTAAAACTACATTCAAATAAGTTACAAATATAAGTATGGTTTTACTTATACATACTAGTTTTATGAAAATTAAAATTTCATTTAATTAAAATTTGAATATAAGTACGATTTACATATACATACGAGTTTTATGATATTAAAACTACATTCTAACAAGTTACAAATATAAGTATGGTTTTACTTATACATACAAGTTTTATAGAAATTAAAATTACATTTTATCAAGATATAAATACAAGTACAGTTTACTTATACATACAAGTTTTATAGAAATTAAAACTATATTTTATCAAGATATAGATACAAGTACAGTTTACTTATACATACAAGTTTTATAGAAATTAAAACTACATTTTATCAATATATAAATACAAGTACAATTTACTTATACATACGAGTTTTATGGAAATTAAAACTACAAGATACAAATAAAAATACGATTTTACCTACGTAAAGGTTTTACGGAATTAGATCTACAATTAATCTACGAATAAACATGTATTCACATGGTTTCATACAAAAAGAATACTATTTTCAAGTATAGAATACTTATACATTTTTGGTCTTTACGTTTTTAAGGCTACAACTTATTTATAAGAAAATATTGGATTTTCTGGTTTCAAACACGATCTCTTCATAAGGAAAAAGGACTATGGATTTTCTCATACAAAAATCTTATGAACTCACCAACGTAATGTTGACACTCTTTCAAACTACTTGTATTCTCAGGAAATTGATGAATCAGGTAACTACAAGTTTTTGACGATGGTTCACCATGGCGTCATACTAAGTATTTAGATATCATATTGTAATTGTATTTGAAACATACACTCTTTTGAATTCTTGTAACATTTACAATTATGTATATGATGAATGTGTTTGCTTTGATCACTATTGTACAAACGTTGTTATGATACTGTTCATGAAGTCATTCACCCTCAGACGATTCCGCCATCGTGGTTTGGGGGTGTGACACCCGGGTTGGTTCTTTTCGACATTTTTCAAACTCAAACTTCTCCCAAAATGTCCTCTAACTACACTAACACATATAACAACTTAACTAATCTTAATTATACCAAGATTAGTACATAAGAGGGATTCCAACCCCTTCTCGCTCATCAACAACTCAAAACTCGAAATAAATCACAAGAATCGCCACACCTTTACGCTAGCAAACTCATAGCTAGAATCGCACCGACTATAAGGTAATAACTTTACTTACCTTATAAAGCATCTCAATTTAAAAATAGGTCTTACATAAGTATCTCAAAATAGAAAAAGAATTGGGAAGTTTTTATCATTATAAACAATTTAGTCCATGAGAACAGGAAAACACAAGAAAAAGAATGGAGGCAAATGGAGTTAGGATGAGGAAGTTATGGAGCCTTGAAGTTGGACCAAAACTGCTAAAAATTGGGTTGTGACCATGTTTGGGGGCTAATAGCGAGAAATACATTCAGAACTGGAAGAACTTCAGTAAGAGTAAGTTGTAGTTCTCTTTCTTAGCTTTACATACATATATGGTTTATAGAAAATGGTTAAAATATGAGAAAGTTATGGCTTTAAGAAGTTGGGAGAAAACTGCAGCGGAATGACAATTTTTCTTAGTGCTAAAGCTGAGTATGAGGCTGAGTGTGAGGCTGAATTGATCGGGTGCGTGGGCCGCGTGAGAATTTCACTACGGGATGCGTGGGCCGCGTGAGCTGACTGATCTGGGCGGATTTTGGCGCGTGAATTCGCCAATTCAGCCCATTTTTGGACACTAAGATCCTTTTTACATTGCGAAGTGGATTTCCACTTAACCACTTTCAATATGGACGGAAATATTGAGTTTTTACAGCCATTTTCATCCCCGTTTCTCTAGAAAACTCTCTCAAACCGAAGTGTGTGTTCTTGGTGTTTGAGTGTGTGTGAACTCAACCAATCATCAAAATTGAAGTAATTCAATGGGCTTTTTGAGGCAAAGTGATCCCGTCAAGGTAAGAAGCATTCCCCTATGATTTATTTGAGTTAATTTCATGGAAATTTAATTATGAGATGTACACTAATTTTTTGGGAAAATAAGATATCATTATGCTGATCTTATTATTATAACATTCCACTTATCTTATGTCTTTGTATAATAGTCTACATTATAAGTTTGATCCTCTATGATGCCTAAATGCTCCATATAGTTGAGAACAAGCTCACAACAAGGCCTAAGCAGTTTTAACGTATTTAATAAATACAAAAGAATTCAAATCTTACACAACCTTGTTCTCGCCCCGCCCAAACCAACTCTATAGCCTGATTTGGGTACAATTCGAAAAATCCTAGGTATAGCTCGACATAATCCTAGCCCACATGTTTACCCCAAAACCCAAAATCCATGCCCTTTGTGAATGACTAGTATTATGTACACATTCGATAAAAAATAAATGAATGGAAAAAGAATCAAGTGTTTTGCTCTTAAGACGACCTAATCATTTTCAACAACATACATTATTCAATATTTTATGTATGCAATTATAGTATTGTGCAACATATGGAGATATATGCAGTTTTAGTATAATGCTTTTTGGTGTAAAGGTGTGAGGTTTAATGTTATGATTGTTGACTTTATTGCTTATATTTGCAATTTTAAATCAAAGCTCTCATGTTTCCTAACTTTTGGAAACTATGATGTCTCTTAGAATAACATAAAATTGAAGAATTCATTTGAATTCATTTTTTATAAATAACCAATTATCTAAATGTTGACTTTAGTTCGAGTCTTATTAATTTATTTTTGTTTTTCAAAACACTCAACCTTTTTTGACGTCAAATGTAATATTTTTGTTAATGTAGATTAATTAATTAATTAGTTACATGACTTTTCTTAATTTACACATAGCAACTATCGAACCACGCATTCAATCTTGAAGATTTTTAATAAATGTATCAAAGAAGAAATTCTCCATTCTTTTGAAACAATTTTCTTATGAAGATTTGTAACTCTTGTGAAGATTAGAAGCAATTTCAAAAGGATTTATTGTTTTACTTTTGATTAGCTTTGAGTTCTCTTGTTATGATTTATCATTGTTTAACTAGGTCTCTAAGAGAAGTGATGTATTGTTATTGGTTGATGAAGATATATGGATAAAGAACTATCAGATTGTTAGATTTCATGCAGAGAAAGAATCGAGAGAATGATTGAGTGATTGAGAGAGTAATTTCTCATTGATTGAAGAAAATGAAAAGATACAATAGCTATATGTAACAGTAAACTATCCAACCGTTCTAACTAACTTAACTGAATGTAACTAACTACTAAGTTATACACGTGACATAAATATAGATGCTAACACCCCCCCTCAAGCTGGAGGATAAGGTTGAAGACCCAACTTGAAAGTTGCTTCGCGATGCTTTGGTCCTGGTAAAGACTTGGTGAGAACATCGGCTAATTGATCATCGGTTGGAACATGGGACAAATAAATGAGACCACTTTGTAGCTTTTCTCGTACAAAATGACAGTCTATGTCAATAGGCTTAGTACGTTCATGGAATACGGGGTTAGAGGCAATATATAATGCCGCTTGATTATCACATTTGATGGGAATGGGAGTGATGTTTGAAACTTGAAGCTCGTAAAGAAGTCTACTCAACCATGCAAGTTCTGCACATAACCGTCTCATAGAACGATACTCAGCTTCAGCTGAGGATAGGGATACAGTAAGTTGTTTATTTGATTTCCAAATAATTGGGGAATTGCCAAATAAGATGAAATAGCCACTAACGGATCGACGAGTGATTGGGCAAGCAGCCCAATCAGAATCACAGTAAGCTTCTAGATTATAAGTGTCGTTTTTATTGAAGTATAAACCTTGGGTGATCGTACCATTAAGGTATCGAAGAACATGTAAAGCAGAATCATAGTGTTCTTGGGAAGGAGTTTGGTTGAATTGGCTCAAGTATTGGACCGTGTATGACAAATCAGGTCTGGTATGGGTTAAAAAATGTAACTTTCCAATGAGTTGTCGATAAACGGTGGGATCGGTAAGAGGGTTGTCCATTTGTGGGAGCAATCGAACTTTAGAAGGAAGCGGAGTTGACGCAGGTGGACAATCCTGCATGGAGTAACAATCAAGTAACTCTTTGATATACTTTTGCTGATGAATAATCATCCCGTTAGGAACATGATTGAATTCTAACCCGAGAAAGAAGTTTATTTGTCCCAAATCCTTTATTCGAAATTGATCATCGAGGAACTGTTTTAAGGTAGCTATTTCATCCACATCATTACCAGTGACAAGGATGTCATCAACGTATACAGCAACAATGACGATTGAAGGATAATAAATATTTAGAAATAAGGAGTAGTCGTTAGGAGAATGATGATAACCTCGTGTTCGTAAGGCTGTTGAAAGTTTCGAGTACCATTGCCGTGAGGCTTGTTTTAAGCGGTATAAAGATTTCTTTAATTTACAAACATGAGAAGGAGAGTCCGTAGAAATGCAAGGAGGTAACTTCATATACACTTCTACATGGAGATCACCATGAAGAAATGCATTGTTGACGTCCAATTGTTGGATTGGCCATTCTCGTTTGACTGCAAGTGCAACTAAACATCTAACAGTATTGAACTTGAACACAGGAGAAAACGTCTCATGATAGTCAATGCCGGCTTTCTGTGTGAAACCCTTGGCAACTAGACGTGCCTTATGACGTTCAATGGGCCCGTCAGCTCGATATTTCACTTTGAATACCCATTTGCATGCTATGGGTTTCTTGCCCTTTGGTAGTTTAACGATATCCCATGTGTCATTTGACTTGAGAGCTTGTAATTCCTTTGCCATTGCATCTTCCCAATTTGGGTCGCCTTTGGCTTGATGATAAAAAAGAGGTTCAAAGGGTTGACGTGTTACTTGACAAATGATAGTAGAGATTGAGTGAGAAGAAGAAATGTTAATTCCAAGATTTGTAAGAGTATGAGGACAATAGTGAGAGAAATCCTGAAGTGATACTTGATTACATATGAAATCTTGAAAATGTGATGGGGGATGAGATATTCGAGATGATTGTCTGATAGAAGGATTAATAGGTATATTTGGAGGATTGGGTGGGACGGTTGGAGTAGTTGGATTGTAACATTGAGGTAATGGAGAATCAGTGGGATTGAAATCATTAGAAGATATAGGAAGACAACTGTTAGGATTAGAGGAATGTGGTTTAAAAGAATGTAAAGGGAAGATTTCTTCCAAAAACTTGATATCTCGGCTAACAAAAACTTGATTAGTTGTAAGGTTAAGAACTCGATATGCTTTTTGAGCATATGGATAACCTATAAAGACACATGGATGAGTACGTGGCATGAATTTATCCCTCTCAACAGTTGTGGAACTTACGAAGCATAAGCAACCAAATGCTCTTAAATGATCCAATTGTGGTGGATTATTGTATAACATCTCAAACGGAGTCTTGTTTTGAAGGACTTTAGTGGGCATTCGGTTGATTAGATGAACTGCAGTCTTGATATAATCACCCCAATATTGATGTCCCAATCCAGACTGAAAGTACAAGGCTCGTGCAACATTAAGTATGTGTCGATGTTTACGCTCGACTAAACCATTCTGCTGAGGACAATATGGTGTGGATTTTTGATGTATAATACCATTTGTTTGAAAGAATTGTAAACCTTCATTGCTTGATCCCAACTCATAGGCATTATCGGATCAAATGACCTTTATAGTTTTATGAAATTGAGTTTTAATAAGAGAAACGAATGCTTTGAGAATTGAAAATGATGAGCTCTTGTGAGACATGAGGTGAATCCAAGTGTGTCGAGTAAAGTCATCAACTATTGTGAGAAAATACTTGAATCCATCATGTGTTGTGTGTTTATACGGACCCCAGACATCAATATGAATTAATTCAAATGATTGAAGAGAAGAAGATGAGCTTTTAGGATAAGATAATCGTGGTTGTTTCGCTTGGGAGCACGTTGTACATGAATCAAATGAAAATTCATTACAGTTTGCATGTATAAGAGATAATTGTTTGAGTTTACTGTAAGGTAGATGGCCTAGACGCCTATGCCATAACATAGCATCGGATGGTTTATTGATTACATTGAAACAAGGCTTAGAAAACAATGAACAGAAAAACAAAAGAGAAGTTTTAATTGTTCGATGGTCAAGAACATATAGATCATTGATCTTCTTGCCAAAGTGTCCAAGAGCCAATTTACTCTTCGACGATGGGTCCTGCAGAAGACAGGATTCATCAGTAAAGATGACGAAGGTATTTAGATGTTTAGTGAATTTGGAAATAGAAATGAGGTTGTATTTGAACGAAGGCACATACAATACTCCATGAAGAATAATGGAGTTATGTAGTTGGATATCACCAATAAAAGTGACTGTGGCATGATGACCATCAGGAAGCCCAATGTAATGTGGCTGAATAAGTGTGTGAAACGATAAGAAAATGTCTCGATTAGAACAAATATGATCTGTGGCTCCATAATCGATTATCCACGAATAATTTGTATGTAGGAGAGATGAAGATTTGTAAACATTGGCTACAAAATGATGATAAGAGAATGTGTTACCTTCTTCATGCATGGCGCCATTAGTTATAGAGGGATGAATTTGCGTGTTGAAGGCTTTGGAATTGTTTTGATTATTGAAGAGTTGAAGCAGATTCTCATATTGTTCAACGGATATAGGAGGAGAAGTTGTGGTTGAGGTGACGTTTTCGACACTTGATTTGGGATCTTCTTTCTTAGATTTGGTAAATATGAATGAAGCGGGGAATCCAATCAAGCGATAGCAATTGCTTTTGGTGTGACCTGGTTTTTTGCAGTGATTGCAGATCAATTATTTCTTAGAAGACGAATTGGAATCAGAAACAATATTCATGGCTATCGCATCAGTGTTCAGAGTTGAAGGAATTGAAATGGTACGTTGTCGCTCCTCTTGAACGATCATGGAATAAGCAGCAGAAATTGTTGGTAACGGCTTCATCATGGGGATTTGTCCTCGAATGATTTTATAGGATTCATTTAATCCCATCAACATTTGTACAAGGCGTTGATCTTCGAGAAATTTGTGAATCGATGCAGCTGATCCGCATGTACAAGATGGAAGAGAATGAACTAATCGTAGTTCATCCCAAATTTTAGAAAGTTTGGTGAAATATGACGAAAAGTCATCATTACCTTGGGAAAGAGAGAAGATCTGTTGCTGAATGTTATACAGAAGAGTTCCATCAGATTGTTCTAAGCGTTGATTGAGCTCGGTCCAGATTGCATGTGCAGAAGGTAAGAAAAGAAGGCTGTCTGCGAGATTCTTATCTAGAGAATTCAAAAGCCAACTGATCACCATTGAGTTCGCACGATGCCAATTTGGATACATTGGAGAGTTGACATCAGGTGATTGAATTGTTCCATCAACGAATCCAAGTTTATTCTTGGCGGATAGAGAAATTATCATTGAACGTTTCCATGAATTGAAACCAAGGCCACTGAACACATTGGAAACGAGAATTAAATCGGGTGAATCAGACGAACTGATGTAAAAAGGACTTGAGAGATTGATATTGTTTGGATCGGGAACGAGAGGATGAGCTGCCATGGATAAACTGAAGGTTTAGGGATGAAGGAGAAGTAAGGATCGAGGTTAGCTCTGATACCATGTTAGATTTCATGCAGAGAAAGAATCGAGAGAATGATTGAGTGATTGATAGAGGAATTTCTCATTGATTGAAGAAAATGAAAAGATACAATAGCTATATGTAACAGTAAACTATCCAATTGTTCTAACTAACTTAACTGAATGTAACTAACTACTAAGTTATACACGTGACATAAATATAGATGCTAACACAGATCAACATATTTATGCAGCATCACTAGATTCTTATCGATCAAACAAAAATAAAGTTAAAGATTCATACTATTAAAATTGAAAACTTAAGTTGACAAACTTTGATAGTAAAAAGTTGATGAGAGACATAGTTGGTTCTTTTAACTCATAATACGTTTTTCTAATTGGAGACCAAAACGTGATGAAAAACAAAGTTTGGAGGGCAATACCACAACAAGTCCAAACTAAAGCGATCATGCTGCAAATATCACCAAATATAGTTGGTTCATCATTCCCCGACTTAAACATTTTGAGTGGCGGGATTTATTGTTTCATTTTTTATTAGCTTTGAGTTCTCTTGTTATGATTTATCATTCTTTAACTAGGTTTTTTAAGAGAAGTGATGTATTATTATTAGTTGATGAAGACATATGGATAGAAAACTATCAGATCAACATATGTATGCAACATCACTAGATTTTTATTGATCAAACAAAAATAATGTTAAAGATTCATACTATTAAAATTGAAAACTTAAGTTGACAAACTTTGATAGTAAAAAGTTAGATAAGCTCATTGTATGTTTTTCTTCTTGGGGACCAAAACGTGATGAAAAAAAAAATTTGGAGGGCAATACCGCAACAAATCCAAACTAAAGCGATCATACTGCAAATATCACCAAATATAGTTGGTTCATCGTTCCCCGACTGAAACATTTCGAGTGGCCGGAGAAGATGATGATAGATCTGGGATCGTTCTCCGACGAGAAATTCGACGCCAAGAAATGGATAAACAATGCTTGCCAGTCACGGCATCCCCAGGATCCTTTAGACAAGCACCTAGTGGATCTCGAGATGAAGCTACAGATGGTGTCCGAGGAGATCGCCGCCTCACTCGAGGAACAGAGCTCAGCCGCCATCCTCCGTGTCCCTCGCGCTACTCGTGATGTCATCCGCCTCCGCGACGATGCTCTCTCCCTCCGTCAATCCGTTGCATCGATCCTCCTCAAGCTCAAAAAAGTAAGATCTCAGTTTCGATAACAATATATGTACTCGTAATTGATAATTGCTGTTAATTTCGACAATCTGTAGGATAATATAGCTTTCTTCTGTTGTTCGACTATTACACACAGTATTTTTCATGGATATACGCTAACTGTGCAATGCTGATCCATTTTTGCTGTTAAATTGGGGCTATCTTGTTTGAGAGTTGTAGTTATGGAGTTCAGTCATATATATAAACTCAAACACACTGTTGTGAAGTATTCATGTTTACATACTTTCTAAATGTCCTACAAATAGCCCAGCCCGTCGTGTAGCTTTAGAATCAATATATCATTAGATAACATCATTTACACATTCTACTTTCTTCTGCTATAGATATTTGGCATGATCCTCACGCTGATCACCATTATACTATAACTAATTGAAGTATTTAATAAACCTGCAACTGCTAAAACATCTGACAAGTGAAGGAGGGCATAGATGCCTGCCTACACATGACCATGAAGCAATGTGAAAGTTCAACATTAATACAGCCAAACTGTGCTAGTTCATATCTCTTATCACAATGAAATCCTTTTAGTCATCTCTCTTAACCTTATATGTAATTGTTTTTATTTGTATCTATAGGCAGAAGGTTCATCAGCAGAATCAATAGCTACTCTTGCTAAAGTTGATACAGTCAAACAGAGAATGGAAGCTGCATATAAAACACTTCAGGTGGAAATATACTTTGATTTCTTCAGCTTAGTTTACCATACTTTGTGTAATTTCTTTTATTATTATGTCCTTATACCTTTCAAACATCTTAAATCTTCTTAAATATAGGATGCTGCAGGGCTGACTCAATTAAGCTCCACTGTTGAGGACGTTTTTGCCAGTAATGATCTTCCTCGCGCAGCAGAAACCTTAGCCAACATGAGACATTGCTTGACTGCTGTTGGAGAGGTAAAAATCAATTGAATTTCCATGTATCATTTTATAAAAAAAGTCCATATATCTTTCACAATTGTTTATCATTTATGATTTATCAACCCTTTCTCTTTCAGGTTGCTGAATTTGCCAATATTAGAAAGCAACTTGAAGTCTTGGAAGATAGACTGGACTCCATGGTTCAACCTCGCCTAACAGATGCAATAACCAATCGCAAGGTGAATATTGCACAACAATTATATGTCATAAAATTTCAATTTACCAGTATTTAACTTACTTAATTATTTAGGTTAATGTTGCCCAAGATTTGAGGGAAATTCTTATCCGTATTGGAAGATACAAGTCCTTGGAATCTCACTATACCAAAGTTCATCTAAAACCAATAAGAAAACTATGGGAGGATTATGAATTGAAGCAACAACGTACCAAAACTGGTTCGGAAAGGAGTCAAGTTGAAAGTATTTCAAGTGCCAACGATCATCAATCTTCACCTACAATTTCATTTCCCAATTGGCTGCCAAGTTTCTATGATGAATTATTACTATATCTTGAACAAGAATGGAAATGGTAAACATTTACATGACTAATAATTTACTAAACATTAGCTTTTAAGAGTGTGGTAACTGGTACGTGCATTGACCATATTAGAGTCACATTATCATAGAATGACTTGTTACACAATGTTTTTTAAGGTCCACACTTGCTTTTCCTGAAGATTACAAGACTCTTGTCCCCAAGTTATTAATCGAAGCAATGGTGGCTGTGGGTGCTAGCTTTGTTTCCCGAATCAACCTTGCAACTGGAGATGTTGTTCCAGAAACCAGAGCATTAGCCAAAGGTTACAATCTGAACCTCCATTGCATCCCACATCTTTGATCAACATTATTTTGTATTATTCCACAGGGCAAATTGCTGGAAATAACAACGTACTTTACTCTTTTTACCAATATAGTTAGCATGCTTTCTTTTTTACCCATAATAGCAACGTGGTTACGTTTTGCATATTCTTTCTCGATCATAGCAATATGTAACCATAGTAGCAACATACTTACATTTCCTTACACATAAGAGCCACACACTTACAGTTTTATTCTTAGGGAGAATTTCGTTTATATCCTTATAAACCTCTATAATTACTTATATATCCTTATAAAATTTGAAATTACATATATATATCCTTACAAATCTTAAAAAATCGCATATATGCCCAAAAGATTAATTAATAATAATTAATCATTTGTTTTTAATTTTATTTTTATAATTTTAAAAACTAATTAAATTGTGACATTACCATACTACCCTTGTCTCAAGTTTTCCAAATATATCAATCGTTACAATTTCTTATCATTCGATATGGAATATGCGATCATAGCCGAATCTGTTGTGATCAGTTGTTTAAGCGTGAAGGAGTTGTCGCTTGTCGATTATAAAGGATTCCACAAGGGTATTTTAGTAACTTGGGTATATTCTAATTTAAAAACTATTTATTATTATTTTTATATATTAATTATTATTAAATTAATCTTTTGGATATATATATGTGAATTTTTTAGGTTTTGTAAGGATATATACATAATTTCAAATTTTATAAGGATATATACGTAATTATAGAGGTTTGTAAGGACATCAACGAAATTCTCCCTTATTCTTATGATAGCAAATGCACTTATATTTCTGTACATGTAATAGCAGTTTGTAACAAATAAAGTACATTGTCCATATTGGTAGCAAAATGTAAGTATGTTACTTGATGAATAAAAAACTATTAGTACATTACTATTATTGGTAAAAAAAATAAATACGATGTTATTATTGGTAAAGAAATTCGAATACATTGCTATTACGGGTAAAAAAATGCACTGCGCATATTGGTAGCGAGTGTAAAGTACGTTGCTATATTCCACGAATTGTCATGTAATATACTGCAACCATCACAACCTCCATTGCATCCCACATCTTTGATCACAATTAATTTGTGTTATAAGTTGGGGCAAATTGCAGGAAATAGCAATGTACTTTTTTTTATAGATCATAGCAATATGTAACCCATAATAGCAACATACTTACATATCGTTACACATATGACATAACAACAACATACTTACAATTCTTTTCTCATAATAGCAATGCACTTATATTTCTTTACATTTAATGGCAATATGTAACAAATAAAGTACATTCTCCATACTGGTAGTGAAATGTATTTACGTTGCTATTATGAGTAAAAAGTAATAAGTACGCAACTATTATGGGCATAAAATAAAGCACATTGCTATTACCAGTAAAGAAATGTTGGTAAGTTGCTTTTATGGGTAAAAATATAAGTACATTGCTATTACGGGTAAAAAATAAAGTACATTGTCCGTATAGCTAGCGAGCGTAAAGTACGTTGCTATTTCCTGTGAATTATCCTATAATGTACTACTGCAAGTCCATAACCTTGATCACCCCCATGTTACAATTTCAGGTGTATTAGATATCTTATCTGGGGACTTGCCAAAAGGTGTCAAAGTCCAAACAAAACATTTAGACACATTAATTGATCTACACAGTATGACCGGAAGTTTTGCAAGAAACATACAACACCTTTTTGGCGAATCTGACCTTAATGTTTTAAGAGACACTCTCAAAGCAATCTACCTCCCTTACGAATCATACAAACAAAGGTACACCTAAACAATTAACCAAATAACTTCTACCTTCTAGTGGCGTTTCTGTAATTTTACAATTCCCGGTTCTTATGTGTTCTAGATATGGACAAATGGAACGTGTCACCCTATCCGCTGAGATTGCGTCCATTGACCTAAGAGGAGCCGTGACACGTGGCATTGGAGCACAAGGAATCGAGCTGAGTGAAACCGTTAGAAGAATGGAAGAATCCGTACCACAAGTGATTGTCCTTCTAGAAGCTTCCGTAGACCGATGCATCAGCTTCACTGGCGGCTCGGAAGCCGACGAGCTCATTCTCGCCCTTGATGATGTCATGCTACAGTTCATCTCAACCCTACAAGACATCCTTAAAACTTTAAGAATCGTATGTGGGGTCGATGTTGGACCTAAGGAAACAGGATTAGAAAAAAGCACCCGGAAGTTTGAGCTGTCAAGTGAAGATGAGTGGTCTTATGTCCAAGGCGCATTACAAATACTGACGGTTGCAGATTGCTTGTCGAGTAGGTCATCTGTTTTTGAAGCTTCCTTGCGGGCCACACTTGCTAGATTGAATACAAACTTGTCATCTGCTGTGTTCGGGTCAAGTATTGACCCGAATTCTTCACATGAAATGATTGATGGAGGTGGAGATTTATCCATGGCTGGAAGGGCTGCATTGGATATGGCGGCTTTACGGCTCTTTGATGCTCCCGAAAAGGCCCGGAAGCTTTTTAATCTTTTGGAACAGGTACTTCTTACCTTTTCTTTAAAATGATTGTTTAATCATTTTCTTTTAGAATTTAACACTTCCTTTTTACCAGTCGAAAGATCCACGGTTCCATGCACTTCCAGTAGCGTCCCAAAGAGTATCTGCATTTGTGGACACAGTAAACGAGCTTGTGTATGATGTCCTTATATCCAAAGTAAGAAAACAATTGAACGGTGTATCAAATCTTCCGATATGGTCATCAGTAGAGGAACAAACCGCTTTTCACCTTCCAAACTTCAGTGCATACGCCCAATCCTACATAACAACTGTAGGTGAATACCTTCTCACTTTACCCCAACAACTAGAGCCACTAGCCGAGACCATTTCCAACAACGATGCCAATGCTGACGAGGCACAGTTCTTCGCAACAGAATGGATGTTTAAGGTAATAACAATAATAATTAATATTCAAACTTTAGATAACTAAGGAGAAAAAGTTAAAAATATCTGAAATACTTGATGATGAGAAAATACTAATAGGTTGCAGAAGGAGCTGCGGCTTTGTTTATGGAGCAATTGAGGGGAATTCAGTATATAACAGAACGCGGGGCGCAACAGCTTTCTGTGGATATTGAGTATTTGAGTAATGTGTTGTCGGCATTGTCAATGCCGATTCCGCCCATCTTGGCTACGTTTCATACTTGTTTATCAACTCCAAGAGATGAGTTGAAAGATGTTATGAAAAGTGATTTGGAGAATCTTGATCTTCCTACTGCCAACCTTGTTTGTAAGATGCGACGTGTGAGCCTGGAATGATTGAATTTTTGAGTTTTAAGGGAATGGTATAAGAGATGATTGGATTTTTGAGTTGTATTTATAGTTGAGTGTAGTTATGAATTTGAGGGTTGCGAAATGTTAACGAGAGGAGGGTGTTGGATTTGATTTATGTACTTTGGACAAATTTTAAAATAGTAATCTGTATAAGTTACATATATTAATGTCACAAATTACTTGGTATATAGTTGAGTAGTGACCGTATACTTTGGATTCACCTGACTTTACAATCTACTTAATTTTCGATACCACTGTATGGGCACTTGTTTTTGGATTAGATATGTAGTGACCGTATACTTTGGATTTGGTCTAGGCGGTGTATTTTTGGGTTTAGTTTTATATCCAATTGGCAACTTAGACAACTATTATTTTGTTGGATAAAAACACACCGATAATATTTATTGCGAGGCATTGTTATAATATTGTGATAGCTTCCACATATTTTGGATTATAGTGTGTAATATTCTAAAACAAGTACGTCATGAAAAGGTATGTATGTGCACAAAATTTTAAGCTGAAAAAAGATAAAAAAAAAGTGTTAATATTATTAGCCATACCGATTTAGTTTTAACAATAAGTCATGTTTAAGAATATACTGTAATACATTGCAAAGTTGCTTTAGTGACCTAACGTAAAAACATGGTAACCACAAGGGTGGTGCCTAGTTGGTTAGAGCTTGGTCTCCAAAGGTCAAAATGACCACGAGGTGCCAGGTTCTAATCCAAGGAGGAACAAAAACCCCCTAGTGGCCACAGAGGTTCACCCGCGATGACTCTGGGCTACTCGTGAAGCGGGTAGTCGCCCGGGGATTAGTCGGTTCACGAAAGCGTGCCGGAACCTCGGCTCCATAGGAGGCCCAAAAAAAAAAACATGGTAAAAAGCATGAACAATCTATGCCTTCCAATTTTAATTAATGAATCACAAATTTCTATAAGTAAATATAATAATTAAATACGATAGTAGGCCAACTTTTCTATATTTTTCGCACAAAACTGGCCTACCTGATAATTACGGCCCTGTATAGAAACATCATGTCGGATGGTCCGACCCTGCACAATATCGATCATGGCGTAACTCCAACCCTGTGTTTCCTCTTTTTTCTTATTTGTATTTAAATTAAAGTGAAGAATTAAAGATAAATATAGCACAAGAAAGATTAAATAAACGTAACAATAAAAGATAAAAAGTACGTATAACATGTTGCCTTAAAAAACTATACATTATTGCTAATACGATAAAGCGTTGAAAATAAGTTGTCTTATTCTAACTATCAATCTAACTTTGAATAACGTCTGAACATTCTTTTCAATCCTCTTAAGAGCCATTTTAATGTATCAAATCAAACGTTAATACTTTGTAGGATAAATATGACATATTTTTTGGAATGGAAGAGAATATGAGTACTTTACTTTTCATATTTCTATTACATATGATGTGCTTCATGTAATTGTCATATAGACATCGAGTCGATTATGCGAATGCATTCGAAGATTTAAATGTATGAAACAATAACAGACTTTTCATTTCTTTCCATTACAATATTTCATCTTTCTATCAACCTATTATAATTTAGAAATTTTACTATACTAAAACATTACACTTTCAAGTTTCTTTCTCCTTATGATGTTATATTTTTATAAATTTACCAATTTATAATTAATTTAATTTGGTGTATTTTTCCAACAACATACTTTGAGGTATTAAAATAACAAATCAATAAAAGTATATTGTCATTCCAACTATATACGACCAATTTACATTTTATAAATAACAGTGTTGTAGAAATCAACGTTGACGGCCGATTAATCAGTGATAATCGTTTGATAGTCTGCAAATGATTATGATTAGGCATAATCTGCCAGACTTGACAGTTTGGTCAAATATCAGCATTAGCGGCCAACTAATCGGCCTCGACAATCATTTTTATTTTTTATTTTTAAATTTTTTTAATGACGACAAAAACACTTTCTAATAAGTTAATAAATATTGAAAAAAAAAATCCAAACTAAAGAATAAAAATACATAAATGTATAATCTTTGATATGTATCTAAAAATAAAATTAATCATACTTTGCTATTTTGTTATATTCATTTATTTTTAAATATTTTTTTTTATAATTTAGAGTTTCAGATTAATCCATTAACCTTACTCGACCGTCAAACGATTTTCGCAACCTTAATAAATAAACATTCGTTAAATTCCTGAATTATGTTACATAAATATGTTTACACAATATATCTGACTAATTGTGAAACAACTTACTTATAAACTTTTTGTTTTTGTCAACATGAAAGGCCGATATAAACCAAACATTTATTCAAAAATATCTTCAACACATAATTACTTATGTCAGTAATTAATAAAAGGGTAATTTTAAATAAACCCTTATATTATATGATATATGTATAGGTATATATGTATGTATTTGACTTTGCACATACACATGTCCTATCAAGTGGATTTTTTTACCAACACCCTTAATAAAATAGGAAGATATATAATTATTTTTGCTTTTCATGGTGATAACTGATTCCGAAAGGGGTTAAAGATAACCGTGTTTCCAAACAGGTGTACTCGTGACATTGATACTTTACGCCTCCTCCATCTTGCATTGCCTCGTATATCATGATGAAACCCTAGACAGAATCCCAATTCGACACCATAAACCCCGTCAGCTCTCCCTTCATCCTACTCGATCTTTAACAACGAAAGTAATTACGGTTCCGTACATTATCTCTTTGCCTGCAATTTGACCATGGACGCCCAAAGAGCCTTGCTAGACGAGCTCATGGGTTCAGGTTCCTTTTTCTTTCTCTATATTCTTAAGCAGTCCTTCTCATTTTCATGTTTATGTGTTGGAATTTGATTGGTTGAAATTGTGGTATTTTGGAATCGGATTTAAGTTTAAGTCAATTGCAATTGGTGCATGTTGGGACCTGAAATTTCGAAACCCTAATGATGTAAATTGATATGTGGGCTTAAGTTTTGCTGGTTATTGGTGGTGTGTTTTCAGCTCGCAATTTGACTGAAGAAGAGAGAAGGGGACACAAGGAAATCTCTTGGGACGATAAGGAAGTATGTGGTTTCTACATGGTGAAGTTTTGTCCCCACGATCTGTTCGTGAACACTCGAAGTGATCTAGGTGGGTTTTGCATTAATTCCCGCTACTATGTTCAGTTACCAGAATGAACGAATTTCATTGGCGAAAGTAATTCATAAAGCTAGCCACAACAATAGTTAATTGGGATTAACCACTTTGAAGATTGAACTTAAACTGAACGCAGGATTTTATGAATGACTACTAAAAGAGCTATGAATTATCTATCATGAAGTCTAATACAATGATTCTTTTTCTATTATGTCAGGTCCATGCCCTAAAATCCATGATCCGAAGTTGAAAGAAAGGTAACAGATGGAACTCTGAAAATTCTATTATAAACTGTACATAGACTGTTATTTCAATCTAATTGCAATCATCATTATCAGTGTTGGTTGGCTTTTAAAGATGTTGCCTATCTTAAGGCTATAAGGAGTGGTGCCTCCAACATTTGGGAGGCAAGCACGCCACGTAGGCGCCACGTAAACTTTGTTGGCAACACCAGTTTTGTTGTGGCACTCAAGGGGTGGAACGTTGGCAACATATATTTTTTTTTAATTTAAAAAAATCATATTTTAAATAAAAATAAAACATAACATATTTTAAATTAAAATAAAACACACAAAATACCATTTCATTAAAATAAAAAGACAAATAACATAAAATCCTACGAAATTAAACGTTCGAAATTTAAAATGAAATAAAGACGTCGCTACTTGAAATAAAAAAACTACAAATTATATTTCTTGCGGATTTGGTCTTTGAGGGCCATCGCGGCGTCGTAATGCGCCCCTTTTAGGTGACTAACGTCTTGCAAAAACATTTGCATTTCCGCTAGCCGGGTGTTTTCTTGCCATTGATTATCCAACGACGTGCGCAAACCTCTAAACTCGTCGCGCATTTCTTCATATTGTTCCATCCGAGAACCCGCGGAAGAAGTGGATGAGGTGGCCTTCCCTTTTCTTTTTGCCCGGTCCCGACCCATCGGACGTGGAGGCGGCGATGGTTCCACTTCTTCAACTTCGTCAACGTCATCGTTAAGGTTGACGCCGATATGACCATCCGAAGAAACGTGATATGAGCCCGACTCCGATGTTTTGCTTCTTTTGGAGCTCGAACCACCACCAAATTCCAACTTAAAGACTTGTTCCCATTTTTGGCTATGACGAACAACATTCCAAGCATGTGGAAATTTAAACGGCTTGACGTTGTCGTCTCGGTAGACGTAGTTGGCTTTCTCCAAAATACTCGACTCGCTTTCTCCACTCCTCCATTGATTCACCAAATTAATGTAAATGGCGTTGAAAGCCATAACACATTTGTTCATGTTGTTCCACTTCGTGTTGCATTGGTCTTTGTTGCGGTAAGAGTTCCTTTTCTTCATGCCTTTGCGGAAACGTCTCGTCACTCGAAACCAAAACCAATCACGTTGTTGATTTTTGCCCGTTTTTGGATCCTCGGACACATCGACCCATGCACGGGCTAACTCCGTCTCTTCTTGAACCGTCCACTTTGTACTTGCGGCCCGTCCTCTTCTTTGCGTAGGTTGGGGCTCCTCCTCCGGTTCGGTTGACGAATCCGAATTTTCCACCGCATTCTCGTTTTGGGGCTCCTCGGGCTCGGGATCGGTTTGGATTGGTGCTTGCTCGGGTGGGCTTCGGGTTTGTTGGAAATTGAAGTTGGCCGATGACGATTGTGGAAACGGATTGAAGCTTTGTTGAAAAAGTTGTTGTGGTATTATCCCGTATTGCGGATAAAATGGTGAACCGCTCAACATCGGGTTTGGCGAATACATCGGACCCTCGAATTGTGGACGATACGGTGGCGGAGACGACGGATCGTACCCAAAAAAGTTTGGGTTGTTTTGCGGATTGTTGGAGGGATTGTTGGAAGACATTTTTTAAAATTGTTTAGAGCTCAAGAGTAAGTTGTGTGTAAAAAACTGATCAAATGTGTGTATATATATAGAGTAAAGAGGGTGTTAAGTTAAAAAAAAAAAAAAAGTAAATTTTTTTTTTTTTAAAAATCCGACCGTTTTCAACGGTCAATGCCCAAATTTCGAGATATTCCATGGAGAGAGAACGCGGCATTCCTCTGCCGCTCCAGACGTGCCGCTCGCCGATGCCGCACCTGGGGGGCGGTGTTGCCGCCGGCATGGAGTGCCAGGTGGGATGCCGCCGGCATTTTTGAAGCCCACTCCGTGCAGCCTAATCAAGGAGTCTTAATAAAAAGATCTTTAGTATCATAATGCCTTGTTAAAAACTTACTGTGGATCTTTGTTCTATGGTAAATTACATTTTTGACCTAGTTGGTATAAAAATCATGTAAAGGTTCTTTCAATAATGAAAATGATTCTCTTGGCATTTCATTTTCTTGAAAATTTGATGAAATTCCTTTTGTTCTATGGTTAATTACATTTTTGACCTTGTTGGCTTTTTTACTTTAGCTTCGAGAGCTCTCCAAGGCATGATTCTTATGTCCCAAGATTTGAAGCAGAACTTGCTCATTTTTGCGAAAAGTTGGTAAGTCTTTTACTTGGATTTAAGTCATTTAACAATTTATAAAAGCTCACATCATAACTTCATAATATATATTAACTTTTTGTATTTACAATTTTTTTTTTCAGGTGATGGATTTAGATAGGAGAGTTAGGCGTGGGCGTGAGCGCCTAGCTCAAGAGGTTGAAGTCCCTCCTCCACCACCAATACCAGTTGAAAAATCTGAACAACTATCTGTTCTAGAAGAAAAAATCAAGAACCTTCTAGAATCAGTAGAAGCTCTTGGGGAAGCTGGCAAGGTAGATGAAGCTGAGGCACTCATGAGGAAGGTAAATACTAAATACTAAATATTAAATACCAATCTTGAAATTTTATATGTTTCTGTAAATCTTGTTTTGGTTCTTGAATCTTGATTACCATTTTTGACAGGTGGATCTGCTTAACATTGAGAAAACAGCCTTGACTCTTCAACCACAAAATGACAAAGTTCTAATGCTTGCCCAAGAAAAAAAGATGGCACTTTGTGAAACGTGTGGTTCTTTTTTGATAGCAAATGATGCCCTTGAAAGAACTCAATCTCATGTAACTGGAAAACAACACATTGGTTATGGTTTGGTCAGAGATTTTCTTTCTGAATACAAAGTAAGCAATTTCAAGATTCAAAATCTTGTTTTTTTTAGTCCCTTTTTGCTTTTTCTCTAAACTAGTGGTTTAGAGAGGTAACATATTTAGTAAAACAGATAATAAGTAATTATAGAAACTACAGGGGCCCAAACTGTAATTTAGTTTTCTTGTAAAAAATATCAAAATCTGGACCTAAAATGCAAAATGCAAACTATAGGGACCAAAAGTGTAAGTCACTCATTTCATGCAACTTAAAACTACAGGGACCAAAAGTGTGATTTCGAAAAACTAAAACTACAGAGAGTCAGAGACCAGACATGTAATTCATGCAAAAACTACAGAGACCAGAAATATAATTCATGCAAACTAGAAACTCCAGGGACCAAAAATGTGATTCCAAAAATTTAAAACTATAGGGACCACATGTGTCTTTTACTTATTTCCTTGTTGCAAAAAGCACATGAACCAAAAGTGTAATTCCGGAAATTTGAAACTACAGGACCAGAAATGTAATTTACGCAAATAAAAAACCACCGGGACCAAAAATGTAATTCCAAAAAATTATAACTGTAGGGACAATATGTTTCTTCTACTTATTTTCTTGCAAATTAAAAAGCACATGGATCGAAAGTGTAATTCCGGAAATTATAAACTACAGGGACCAGAAATGTAATTTACGCAAATAAAAACCCACAGGGACCAAAAATGTCATTTGGTGATAATATATAACGTGTGATTACAGGAGGCAAAGGAGAAGGCACGGGAAGAGGAAAGGTTAGCAAGGGAGAAAGAAGCAGAAGAAAGAAGGAAGCAAAGAGAAAAAGAAACCGAAGGTAAACATAGAAGTGGATCTGCTGACGTGGACAAGACCACCCGTCATCATGACAGGTCACGCGATAAAAACCGTGGAAGAACATCCGACCGAAGGTACAACAATTATAGAAACGGAGGTGGTGACAGGGACAGTGACAGGGACAGAGGTAGGGACAACAGGGACAGATACAGGTACAGGGACAGGAGCAGGTCTAATTCGCCTAGGCATGGTGGAAAAAGGAGGTCATCAAGAAGTCCGTATTAGTGAAAAAGATTGTAGAAAAATGTGAAGTCTGAAGAGGTAGAAGTTTATTTTTTTTAACTATTCATGCGTGTGTGTTTTGGAGTCTAAAAGTTATAATTGTGTTTTTTTTTTTTTTTTTTTTTAAATTTCAATGGTGAACCTGTTTTTTGTTATCACAGCTTTGTTGAGAATTGAGATATAACTAAAGGAGAAAAAGAGTCTTGAGGTAGGTATTATTATTTCGCTTAAGTTAAGTTGTTGCATAATCTGTTTTCATATGAACTAATTGTTCTAAAGGGATTTTGGGGTAGTTTATTTAGAACACAGATTTGGTTTATACAAAATGCTGAAAGAAATCATGATGGTTTTCCCACGGTTTTGAGGTAACACGTAAATCTTGAATCTTTATTTTGTATGTGTTGAGTGATTGGTGTAAGGCTTTAGCAAAAGGTGTCTGAATTGTTGAAGAAGCTGAGAGAGGTAATGAAAACTTGAAAATATAATATTTTGTTTTTGCAGGAAAGTTGGATCACATTGTGGTCTTGTCTTATTTGACCTACAAATGGTTTGTTATTGATTGACAAAACATGTGGATACTTGGAAGCTCTATAATTATCTTGCTTTGCTTATTCCGCGAGAGGTACTTTAAGTTGCTTTTTTTTTTTTTTTTTTTTGGGAAAATAAGGTTGAAAATTACAAGAATTTTTGTTTTTTTTTAAGAATGTATTTGAGATTTCTTAAACTTTTTTTTTCAAGTGAAAACGTCTCAAAAAGTGGGTACTGTTGTCGATTGACGATGTTGTCGATTTTAAATCATAGAAGTCTCTGAATATATTTTAATTTAAAAATATAACGGAAAGTGTCACTTGTCACAACACCAACTATTTTCTTTAATTTAAAAATATAACGGAATAGCCGATAGTGTGGTTGGTAAGAGTAGTAAGGGTAGATGTGGACATTGGGATTGGATGGTTTGGCATTGTTTTGAAATCGAATGATGAATGTGATTTGATGTTGGTCTTTAGCAAAAACCATGCTGACTAAAGTTAAGTAAGTTAAGAAGTGGAAGTTGTCAATAAGACAATAGTGACCAATGATGTACATATGACATTTTGTTATTCATATCAAGCATTGATGTGGCATGGATTCTTGTAATTGTATTGTATATGGAATGATGTAGAATTTTATTAACCTTCAAATGCTTTTAAGTTTATTATTGTTACTAAATGCCTTCAACATCATTGGTGGTCTTCCCTTTCCCTTTTGCTTCATTAACGACCATTTCCCTTGTCGGAGTATGTGCACATACTACTTAATGGGATGCCATAGGAACCTAGTGTGAACAAAGCATGTTAGTGTTAGCACAAGATATTATGCACTACCATCCTTTTTATCAATCTAGCATACGTATTTATCATGGATGATAAAATTTTGAACTATAAGCACACAACCCCCCATAAGGAAGTGTCTACAATTGACTAACCCAAGTCAAAGGTGAATCCAACTATCTTTTTTCCTTCTTGTTTAAGAACCTATCCTTAGATGTCTAGTTCACTTAAACCATGATTTTGATGTCAACTTGTACTATTCCAAAACAAATACAAAGTACACAAATAATTTCTTCTACGCGTAGTTCCTGAGTTTTAGCATGAAGAGAAAAGAACAGAAAAGAAAAAGAGAGAAGAAGAGAATGGAAAAGAAAAGAAAGTTATATTTTCGTATTCCCGAGTCGAAAGAAAATCAAAAGGAAGGAACATTTTATGTGTTCCCGAGTGGAAATGAAGGGAAAAAATTTATAATTAAGTGTTATTTTTACCAGTAATTTCCTTTCCTTCCAAATCGGAAGGAAAGTTAGGAGGGAATATTATCCCACTCATTCCCTTCTCTTCTTTCCACTTCTTTCCGTAAAAAAAAAACTCAGGAACATAAAAACTTTCTTTTTCCTCTCAATTCCACCCACTTTTCTCCCTTTCTCTCGTTAAATGAGACTTGGGAACACAACGCTAGTGTACTTCATCGCGTTGTACTTCATATTACCAAAAGGAATGCAAATGTATCATGTAACCATATTTTACATAAAGATTTTACATGACATTATATGGAAGCTAACAAAAATGGCTATCTTCCAAGTCTTGTCCTATCATCTTTAAGCTAAGCTATATCTTTTCCTTTACTACCGATACATGCACCTGAAATCATGGAACATAATAACAACTTTAAGCTAAACACAACTTAGTGAGTAACCAATAAAATTTTGTGTTTAATACTTAACAAAATTTCCATAAGCATGACAAAAAGGTCACCATAATAACAACTAAGATAAAGCAACAAAATATGTGTTAAACATATAATAAATATCATACTATTATTTCTACATATGTTTTATTCATCCATCCCCACATGGACCCACCACAGCCACTGCATGCAATTACAGTAAAAATTGCAGAACATAGGTGCTCACCTTATTTCGGCAACCCTTAAAGTAACATTATAAGCTACTTAAATATGACAGCCATATAAGGTCTAGCATTTAGCTAGGAAGTGTCCTTAACTAGATAATCAACATCAACTTTCACTAACAGCAAAACAACCTTCAATTGGGTATCCCTACATCATTCCAACTACATGTCAACATGCATATTTCAATTCAATAGACAGAGTCACATTATATTGATAACTTCCAACACCTAAAGTTAGTCAACTTGAAAATTTGTAATTGAGTTATTTCCAATCCTCACTACTTCTTGACATTCTTTAAGCTTTAAACCTACATTTTCTAACACTGAAAGTCACTTGTCAATCATGGAGTCTTGAGGAACAGTTTTATTCTCTAAACAAGCAGGTTTGGGGTTCTTTTTTAAATCATAGGCGCTTCCAATTTATTTGGAGATGCGAAATGCAGCATGCGCTGAAACCCACCTAGCTACTTACTACTCTACTTAACTTAAAAAAATGGAATTAAAATTGGTCGAGAAAAATGGGAATAACAAAGCATAAAATTTGGAAATGAGCATGTCAATATATGAATTGTTTCATTATTCGTTATTTCCTATATTCAACAACTTCTTAATTTATCACATGATTTTTTTCTTTACACTAAGTTAGACCAACTATAGTGTTATTTAACTCAACTGGCAGCCACAATATCATCTTATCATTACCCAAGCTTCAGTTCCTCCATTACGATATTTTTGGGTTTTATATCATCACTTACACATCATGGAATTGAATACAACTATGATGTAATACAAACTTTTAGGTGTTATAAGATCATCAAACATTATTATCCAACTAGTTTTCATCATAGATGTCAAATCCTAGTTTCCTCATAAATGAAGAAGTGAAGAATAAAGGATCAAAGCTAGTTAATACAAGCTCAAAACTTTCAAGAACAGGTCTAGGGTGCACCAAAATTTCCCTAAGGTCCCCTTTCTTGGTTGGAACAAGGTGAAGCGTAGTGAGATTATATATAAGAGAAAAGGAACTTATTTCATGAAAAAGGAGCACAACAGAATCATGAAAGGTAATGGAGGGTATAACACATTCTCAAATCAGGGAACTGGCTACGAAATTTAATTTGAAAAGAATCGTAGCGAAATCTTTTGGCAGAGTCCCTTGATGAGGTTATGTCATGCTTTGAGGAAGAGAAGAGGCATCTAGAGCATTATGTTTCTCTTTATAAGGTGTAATGTTTTACTATCCTTGTAATGTTTTTTTTTGGTATTATATGTGTTTTATTTCATGATTCATGCTTTATCATATGTAAGGTGTTGTGCCAGAAAAAGTGGTATGACAACCTTTAAGAACCATTATAAAATATCATTTTAATTGACCATTTTCATTGTATAGTAGTTGTGAGGTGTTCCATTACTATGTATTTTATAAATAAATACGACCAATCGTAACCCCAAAAGGAAACCCAAATACCACTAAATAATAGTTAAACACTACTTATCAGGTGAAACATGAAGATCAACCATTTCACCTTTAAAACTATTCTTGGCCCTCGACATCCCAATCCAAATCTTTGGCACCTCCAGGATGGACTTTCTTGCTGACTTGAGGTTCGTCCTAGGTGACTATTCCGTTGAACATGAGTTGATGGAGTGTTGTTAAATTAAGAAGTGACAGATGAAAAAGTGTGAGTGGGGAATTCTATGTTTTAAATAGAGATGTTAGGAGATATGTGGAAAGGATGGATTTTCCCTTTGTGCAGGTCACATGACTATGAGGGCTTTATAACGGATCCCAAATGACGGTAACGGGGACTGAGATCAAATATGCTCAATTTTGAAACGAGAATGTTTGACATCAATTTCTCAAAACTTAAGACTATACTTGCAGACTGGAGCAAACCAAAAGTACTATTTCTGTAATTTACTCTTCCTTTTATGATAATACCGAAATTTTTAGATGTTATAAAACTACCATATTTTCTTCTAGGTCTCCTGACTTTTTACTCCTTTGGACAAAAATGATAACTGAAAACCTTTAGCTTTTTTCCATTTGTTTCTTCTAAATCATTCTCTTTTGTCTCCTAAAGTAACTCGAAAACACAATATAAAAATAAGTTGTGTTAGAGACAAGATTAAAAAAAGAAAAAAGTAAAATAGACCAACACTTCATATTGACATAAAGTTGAGGGACACAATCTGTAGTTAACTTAAAACTCGGGGTGCTCTACAAGCAGTAGTTGCAACTCGCTTGGATTTCCGTAGAAGTCAGAGACCTGGTTCTTTCTTCTTTGTTGAACCTGCCCCCAAAATCCGTTTACTCCGACAATCAAGATCACTTCATTTCTAACACAGATTCTTCCTTTGACTAGTTGCTGAACTCAGTCAAGGGTATGGACAACTCGCCGGAGCTCCGGTCGATGTTTTTTTATTTGATTTCTCTAGAATTGCGTCCGTTTCATTTTTCTAACATTTGATTACCCGTGATCTCAGATCAGATGGCGGATGGAGATAATCCATCGCGGTATGTAAAGTTGAACAAAGATCAAGCGCCTGTTGAGGTCAATCCGGGAGAGCTCAATCAGCCTATTGAAGTGCCACAGGTTTGATCACGACATGTTTTTTTGTTAGATTTGTAGTTAGTCGGTGGATCCGTTTAGTTGTATCGAGATCTGGACACATTGTAATCACCGGAATTTTACATACATACAACTTCAAAATAAACCTCTTCAGAAAATCCAAGTTAGGGCTTTTTGGTGTGGATAGACTATGGAGATCTTTCTTATCTATATCATATTTCTTCTTACAAATTACTTACATCCTTTTTCTCTTGCTTTACAGTTAAATGTTCGGAAGTGCAATGAATGTGGACAGCCATTACCTGAAAGCTTTGAACCTCCTGCTGTTGAGCCATGGACAACTGGTATATTTAGTTGTGCTGAAGATCCAGAAAGCTGTAAGTTTCTCTCTTCCAACAAAAATTACACACATCATAAATATCTAAAACTTCCCTGTTATATCACATCTTCAGGCTGGACAGGACTTTTTTGTCCATGCGTTCTGTTTGGGAGAAATTATGAAACCTTGAGAGACGACTATGGTTCTACAACCACTCCATGTGTTCTTCATGCAATATTCATTGAAGGTGGTCTTGCACTTGCTGCAACAACAGCAGCATTGCATGGAGTTATTGATCCAAGAACATCGTTTCTCATCTGTGAAGGGTTACTCTTTAGTTGGTGGATGTGTGGTATTTACACCGGAATTGTCCGACAAATGTTGCAGAAGAAATACCATCTTAAGGTAAAAGACATTAATGCCCTTCTCGTATAAAGCTATAATATTGAGATATTCTTTGTTTGTTTATTTGTATTTTCAGAATTCACCATGTGATCCATGTCTGGTGCATTGTTGTATGCATTGGTGCGCGTTATGTCAAGAACACAGGGAGATGAAGGGGCGGCTTTCTGATAACTTTGTGATGCCAATGACACTTGTTAATGCTCCACCTGTTCAACAGATGAATTCTGCTGATGATAATCAAGATTCATCTTCTGCACCATCTTCATCTGCAAATGGGCATGAACATCATACCAACTTAGAGATGCAGCCACTATGATACCAGATGAATACTTGGTATGATTTGGTGGTACGTCTTATTGGATTTATGAAGTTGGTTCTATACACATAGTTGAATTGGTGGTTTATGGAGGGAAAATGAACTTCATTTTTAGTTTTTTACTCTTGGGCTTTATGATGGTTGGGGTCTTATGCTTTTGGTTGGAATTTTAATGATTTAGGTGGTGCTTCTTTTTGACTTAATGAAGACATGCATAATCTATTAAGCTATATATGTTTTTTTTGTACTTAATGCAGAAAGAACAACTTGTTAGGTAAAATAAGTGATATGAGATTTTCCCTTGATTTTTAACTTCTTTTATATATATACTAGGCGTATTCTCGCGCGTTGCGCAAGAATAAAATATATTTGGTAAAAGATATTGGCATATCATATAAGAATCTGAAAACATAAGATCTAATGTAAATGCGTAGGTTTAATTATAAATATGTCATTACAATATATATCATGTATCAATATAAAATTTTCATCACAAAACTCAAACACTATATCATAATCATATATTTAATATAACTATAATGTTATCATTTAATATAACTATAATGTTATCAACATGTTAATTTAACCAACATCAATAAAACATACAATAGTAATTTGTATTATATATGTATAGTGTAATTAAAACATAAGAAAATGTCTTAACATAAATTAGCTCAACATCTAAAATAAAATAGAAATAAACATAGTAATAATCTTACAAATGTTACCATTGAGAAAGAATTCTATTATTATGCCAATTTTTCTTCATGAGTTTCATCAAAGATAATGAATAAGAACTTTTGCAGATTTTATTATTTAGTTACATTCGAATCATTACATATAATAAATACCCTATCTATTATAAAAACTAACAATATACTTTGGCTTGTAAATAATTTCACAAAATCAAACTTAAAGACTCTCTTTAAACATAACTAACTCTAATTGATAATTAAAGAAAAAAGAATCACTTTTGTCTATTGAATAGTATCGTAGTATGAACTTTTATGAATTTGATATACATATACACCATGCAAAAAAAAGTTTTCTATATTTCTCTTTTTCATCCGATGAACACATAAATACCTAGAAAAAAAATATTTAGGTAAGTTAGTAAATAATGAAACTAAAGCACGAAATCTCAAGGGATGTTAGCAAAATATATAAATACCTTTCAAGTCTTATTTTCCTTCATCTCATTCTTTAAGCCAAGCAAATTAATTTATCTCAATAAACTATATATACATCTATATTAACCATAATCACCAATTAAATATCATAAGTTAGAAAAACTCTTAAGTTGTAGTAATTAATTAGTTGATAATTGAAAGGTTTTTATTTATGATTAACCAATATAAATTACTAACCATTAATTAGATTAAGTTGAAGAGTTTAGTAGTTTCAAAAGAAATTAATTTAAAAAACTTAAAACCTATTCAAGTACCATCATTTGATATCCTTAAATTATAACATCTTAAATAGACTACTTAATATTATTATTATGCAAGCCAAAAACTCTTGAATGATTATAATTAATTAGTGGAAAGTTGAATAGTTTTGTAAGTTTCAAATGAATATGGTGCAAGTATGATTCATATCTCCAACCATATACATTTAAATACCTCTATTATATGATTTATAATGATGATCATAATGATAATGATAATGACAATGACAATGATAAGATAATGATATAATGATAGTGATGGTAATAATAATGATAACGATGATAGATGATAGATGATTTTGGTCATTTATTTTAGATAACATTTATAATGAATCCAGTGCATAAAATAACTATAATTATATTTATATCATATTTTATAAAGTTTTATTATTTTTCTATTATATTTTTCTTAGGTTTTAGATTAGTAGTTTTCTATTATATTAATACTATGTTTTAAATTAGTAGTTTTTTTTGCTCAACAATCTTATCCATGCTACATCATTCAATCTAAAAACATCAATCAAATATTATAAAAAATAAATATAATATTAATGTTAAAAATATAACAATGATCACAATGAAAACAAATAAATTCATAATTGAAGAACGATCAAACAAAGCTAATAAATATTTGACCAACATGTTGGCAAATCAAGTCAATAGATAATCTATTGACAATAACATTATTCTTCATTCAAATAAATCAATACATTGCAATATTTCAAAAACTTAAATATTTAACTCAATCGTATTAAGAATCAAGAGAGATGAAATAGAGATAATACATTTTTCATCATATTGATTATCAAACTAATAAGAAATACAATCCATCATTATTTCAATCTTGAAAATAAAAATCTAAAAAAGCGAGAATAAAATAGGTATTAATGTCATTCTTGGTTCAAATAAAGCAACACGTTGCAATATTTCAAAAACTTAAAAATCTAACTCAATCACATTAAGAATCAAGAAAGATGAAATAGAGACAATACATATTTTCCATCATATTGATAGTCAAACTAATAAGATACACAATTAATCATTATTTCAATCTCGAAAATAAAAATCTAAAAAAGAGAGAATAAAATGCGTATTATTACCAAGAAAATATTGAGAGTAAAAATTGATTAAGTTAATCATAAAATAAGAAGAATATTGGGAGTACGATGTGAACTTTGGATTTGAACCAAAATAATATTCGATTAACTGAATACTTACGTTTGTATTGACATGGAACTCGTAAGGAATCTTCAACGACTTTAGGACCAAATGGCATTGGATTATGAGAGCTCTTGAAACTTGAATAAACATATGTTTTATAAACTATAAAATGAGTTTTTGAAAGAATTTATAGTGAATGAAATAAAATTAGTAATTATCATTAATTTAGGGGATATGAAAAGTTTGTAGGTTTCAAATCAATATGGTTTGAGATATCAACTTGTCTCTAACCATATGATTTTGGATGGCCTCTATTATAAGTAAATATATATATATATATATATATATATATATATATATATATATATATATATATATATATATATATATATATATATATATATATATATATATATATATATATATATAGGGTCCCGTTCCGGTAAGGACACCAATTTTTGTGAGGACGGCGAGGACAATTCTCGTCCAATCAACTTCATTAAGGGCGTTTATGTCAAAAAAAGTAACAGTGGGCCTGCTGGGCGAATTGGGCTAATTCACATGCCAAAGAAAAACTGAAATCTTGGGCTGCAAGAAATTGGGCTTCTACTGGACTGAAAGTTACGCTGAGCCCTAAATCAGCGTCTTCTTCCTTCCGCTTAATTCCTCTGATAGCGTTCTGCGTTGATTCATTGATTAATCGATCTGCTTCAACTATTCCAAGAAATTGAAGATTACGATTCATTCTGGTTAGCTTATATACAACATATTTTGATACTTTTTCCGATTGTCAACATGCATTGAAGATTACGATCGAATGCTCTGTTTTTTTTATTACGAACATCGCATCTGTCTAAGCTCAATTGTTGCAAAATCATCAACCTTTTGTTCTTTTTTTGCTGTGAATGTTACTAAATATGCAAAATTAGTATGAATCAATGAAATTACTTCGAAAAACTTCACTGATTTTGTAAAATTGATGTACGATCATATGAGTTCTTCTGTTTTTATTTCAAATACCGATCTCTGAATGCTTGATTACTATAAATTAACAAATTTTTTTTATGTTTTTACCTTCTAATGTTATTAAATATGCATAATTAGTGTTTATCAATCAACATGCTTCTTATAAATACATTAATTTAGGTTTTTCATGCTTCAATTTTGTTTGTTGCTTGAATTTTAGGTTAAAAACTAGTTTTTATTTCAAAAAATATGTAGTAAACATAAAAAAATGTTTGAACTCTTTGATAAACTTCACATTAATACACATTGATAACAGTAACTAATCATCAAAAATTGTTTTCAGTTGTTTCATGAACAATGTTGAATCATTGTGATTGTATATAATTTTTTATACAAAACAATCAGGTATGGATGAGACTTCAATAAATGTGGAATCTGCAATGAATGTTGACAATCAAGTAATACGAATAACAACAATAGAATCTGCAATTATTGAATCTTTTTCTGGAAACATTGGATCTTCTTTTGGAAACATTGGATCTTCTTATGGATATATAGATCCTTCAGTGGCAAATACTGCATCTTCATCTACTTATAGGCATGATCCACTTAAGTATATAAAAGATGGAATAACATATTGGATTCCAGACGTGGATAACAAACCATATCAATGACAAACATTTGCTACATTTGAAGAAGGTTTAGCTTTTTACAAGGAATATGCACGTAAAAGTGGTTTTGAAACAAGATTATCAACTACAAAAACAATAATCGGAGTAGAAGGTTATGGAAGAAGATACATTGTTCGCAATAGGGAAGACACTAAAAAGAAGATTGAATATGATACTTTGCAACACCGAAAAAAACAAAAACGTAAACGGGCTTCATTTAGACAACAATGTGGAGCATTTGTGAGACTGAGGGTTAATAAGAAAAAAAAATCTATGGGAGATATACAAAATTAACGAAGCACACAATCATAGATTTGTTGATGTAGAGGATCAACATTTTCTAAATTCTGAAAGAAGAATCATGTATACACAAATGAAAACCATAAATGATATGTTGAATATCAACATGGGGCCAGCTGCTGCATTCAAATACTTTAAACAATCAAGAGGAGGTTTTGAGAATATTGGGATTACAGAAACAGATGCTAGAAATTTCAAGCGAGATTTGAATCAATATAAAGAAGAAGCAGATGCAGATTTTGTAATAGAAAATTTCACTAGGAAAAATGAATGTTTACAAAACTTTTCCTTTGAGTATAGTATTGGAAGTGAGGGTGAATTAACAGGTTTGTTTTGGGCAGATGAGAAATCAAAAAGAAATTATTATGCATTTCGAGATGTTGTCTGTTTTGATGCAACTTACAGAACAAACAAGTAAGTATATATTAATTTATATAATATTTGTTGAATCATTCCAAATAATCGTATTAAAATATTTCTTTCTTTCTCATTACAGATACTGTATGATATTTGTGCCATTTATTGGTATAGATAATCATAAGAGATGTATAACTTTTGGAGCTGGGTTGTTATCAAGTGAAAGCATTGAATCATACAAATGGTTATTAAATAATTTCAAAACAGCTTTTGGAAAAGAACCAAAAGTTATTGTAACAGATCAAGACCCTGCTCTTCTACAAGCAGTATCAGCTGTATTTACGTCTGCTAGACATAGATTATGCATGTGGCATATATCCAAAAAGTTTACGGAAAAGGTTAGCAAATTTATGAAAAATATTTTATTTTATCATTTTATGATTCAAACTTTGATGATCCATACTATAAATAAAAATTTATAGTTGCATTATGGATCATGAATAAATTTAAATAAAATTTTATTGTATCATTTTATAATTCAACTTCTGATAATCCATACTACATATACAAATTTATAGTTGCATTATGGATCATGAATAAAATTATATAAAATTTTATTGTATCATTTTATGATTCAAACTTTGGTGATCCATACTATGAATAAAAATATATAGTTGCATTATGGATCATGCATACTATAGAAAAAATATTTTATTGTATCATTTAATGATTCAAATTTTTGATGATCCATACTACACATAAAAATTTATAGTTGCAATATGGATCATGAATAAATTTATGAAAAATATTTTATTGTATCATTTTATGATTCAAAATTTTGCAGCTAGGAGGTAAAATTGATAAAGCAGATGTCTTGAAAGAATTAAACAACTTCATTTGGAATGAAACAATAAAGAAATATGAGTTTGAATCAAGCTGGAAAACAATAATGGAAAAGTTTGAACTTAGTGGAAACAACTGATTTAATACCATGTATAACATGAGACACTTATGGATTCTAGCATACTTCAAAGAATGCACATTCTCTGGTTTAATGAGAACTACATCAAGATCAGAAGCAGAAAATTATTTTTATGGGCTCTTATCCAACCCCGATTTGCATTTGGTTGATTTCATTACTCATTTTGAAACTGCATTAGAAGCACAATGATGTATTCAAAAGAAAAATGATCATGAGTCAAGATACACGACTCCTGATTTCAAAACTGGATTGAAAATTGAAGTTGAAGCAGCTCAACTGTTCACAAGAAATGTGTTTTACGAAATTCAATCAGAAATGATCGCATCGATTAGTAGTTGCATGTCAATAAAACTAGAAGAAACAGAAGAAATGTCAACATTCACTATAAAAGATACTGACAAAAATCCAAAACATCATGGCCAATTTCAGGTAATTTATTTTCCTAAAACTTATATTATCATGCCTTATTAAGAAATTTTATTATTAGTTTAATTGAACTCTTTTATTACAGGTTTCACTTTTTAAATCCGACTCAAAACTTCTTTGTTCGTGCTGTCGATTTGAATTATCAGGACAATTATGTAGACATTGTTTCTATGTACTTAGAATGGAAAGTGTAGAAATTTATCCAAAAGCTTATGTATCAACAAGATGGACAAAAGATGTCGTTCCATGATTTGCCTATGGTTTTAATCTGAGCAATGTACCTACAACAGAAAAGAAAGAAGAGATTCAAACAATCATAAGGGACTTATATTTTCAATGGATTTCTGTATTGACAGGCTGGTAAATGATATTGAAAAATTGAAAATATTTAGAGATGAAATGAATTAGAAAAAGACAAATGTTGAAGGCCAAACAAAAAATTCAAAGCCGATGAAGAACAAAGAAGTTATACAATCTTTCATGGGAGTTGCGCAAAAAGAGAAAATAAATGTACTACCTCCTAACCAAATCAACAACAAAGGAACAAGAACAATGAAGAAACGAATGAAAGGGAAAATGGAGATTGCTATAGAACATGCTAAGAAGGACGGAAGAACTTGTCATAAGTGTGGCATGTACATCAAATATGGTGCAAAAGAAAAACATAGCAAGAAAGACACTACCAGCAACCCTTTCTTCATTACGACTTACCTTTTCACTCGAATCAACTAATTTTGTATCATATGGAGAACAAAGGGGTGGTGCAGGCTTAATTTTTCTTTTTGGTCTGCTAGGGCCAGCTTCAACATTAAAAGATCGAATAGGGATTGGAGATAAAATTGTTTGATCACTTGTCTTTGTAACTGAACTACCCATTTGAATTGCATCTTTTGGAGTTGTAAAATCAACATTTACTTGAACTTTTTGCTTACCCAAATTAATTTGTCTAATAATCTTACTAGCCTCAATTAACTCTTCATCTGAAATTTCTTCTTGAACACCAACACTTCCTACCAAACCTTCACTAACAACTACAGAAGTAGTAGATTGTTTTGCAATAACTGCAAGAGCATTTCTCTCAATCTCAGCACAAAAATTTGGATCATCGAGTAATTGTGTCACAGAAAGCTTGTTTTCTTTACCGCTCGTTCCTTCTTCATTCAACTCATTATCCTTTTCTGGAGTAACATCATTAAAATCTTCATCATCAACTAGTACAACCTTTTCATGAACCTTGTTGAACTCTACATTACGCTTTGTAGCATATTCCAAAATCTCCTGATTTCATGGGAATTGATCCCAGGCACGTCTAATCCACTCATCAATGCTTGATTTGGATTCAAAATATTTTTTAAACACACTATTCAACTTTTCTTTAAAAGACTGAAAAAAAAAATTTGCATCATTAACAAATACATCACCAAAATAACAAATGAACTATGAGATAATTTTTGTATAAAATTAACAAATTAACAAATAATTACATACCTCTAAAGATCTTGAACCATCTAAAATAACATCAAAATCGGAATTATGATCAACAGACTTTAACACCTCTTCACTTACATCATCCTTTTCTCTAAAATCCTTCTCACTTATATCTTCAACAACCTTCTTCCCTTTGTCCAAGATAACATCATATGATTTAGAAAAAATAAACAATTATTAGTAAAATATCAAACATTAATTATAAAACAAAACACATATCCTACCTTTAACTTCCTTATCTAGTGTCTTCTTCATTTCACTTGATTTCATTTTTTTAGATGAAACATTCACCTTCTTCTTTTCATGAATCTTCTTTTTCTCCTTCATCTTTTTTTGCTTCTTACTTTGTCTAACCACATTGCCATCTGAAAAAAATATAAAAAAATAATTAAAAATTCAAATAAAATGTTATAAACATTTGAAAATTATAAAAATATAACATCAACCTGTTTGTGAATCATCATCATCTACATTATCTTTGTATGTTTCTATAACATCAACATCACCAAAATGTTGTAAACTTTTCAACCTATCACCAACCCTTTTACAACTCCAATAAGAAGTAGCTGGATACACTCTTTTAACAGAAACATCAGAACGCAACTTCGTGCAATGAAGGTATAATAACTGCAACACGTAAAAACGAAGTTTGCATTATTAATTAAACAAAAAAAAAATAACAATGTGATACAAAATTATAAATTTAAACTTACCACAAGAAAGGCAACTGGACCAGCATATTGTGTTTTTGAATTAAGATTCAAACCCTTCTTGCTTTCTTTCAAGCATTCAATAACAAAACCACACCAATCAAACTCTTTTACATTAAGATGTTCATTAAAATTCTCTAAAAACTTCTGGTTGCATGTACCCATTGTTGGAGCATCGATCATAATAGTAACATAAGCAACCAAAAAGTTTAGTATGAACATCTCACCAAAATCAGTGTTTTTCTCTAAAAAGTTTTTCAAATCAACTAATCTAATTCTCTCTTTGTCCTTACTGAACTGATCCCTCCACTTTTTAATTATAGGATCACCAAAACGGCTTTTAATAGGTAAAATCATCGGGATGTTACCCATAGGTAATCCATATATATCACGAACACTCTTCTTTGTGATGTGAATGACTTGATTATTCACACATAATACATTTCTTTTCTCATCATAGTTCTCCAGAATCCAAAAACACAAATCCCTTCCAAATTTGTTTACTACAAAATCACCTATAAATCCAAAACCTATTTCATTCACTGTAGATTTCTGATTATCATTAAATGAACTAAATATCTCTGAAATCAAACCAGATGGGTTCGTAAAAGCAATACCACATTTCTTCACAGGAACTTCAACTTGATCAAACACCGGTTGAGAAACAAAATCATCATCACTTCTATTTGCTTTTGAAGAACTTGTAATTTTGCCCTTTTTAACTTTCACTGGTTTACTGGAAGAAATTTCAACTACATTTTGAGCCTTTAATGTTGATTTTCGACTTGAAGAAAGATCAACATAACTAGCTTTACTTTTACCTTCTGGATGAACAGACTTTCTCTTCCTCTTTTTAGAATCACCTATATATCAAACAGAAAGTATTAAAAAACAATAAATAACAATGCACTTTTGTTTCCATCAGTTGCTTTTTGAATTTTACTTTCAAAATATCTTATTGTATCATTGTAATTGATATGTTTCATACCAAAAGTGAAAGGTTTTAAGCAATCCATGAACTAAATAACCTAAGTTCACATGCAACCTATAAGGATCTATGTTTTCTTCTAATTGAACATATAACAAAAACCTAGAGGCCAGAAAAAGAAACTAAAGATCAAAACAGAAAAACCAACCTTTATTTCTTGAAAGCTGAGCAGCAAAATTATCCTGCCTCAAATGAAAGTCACACCCAAGCAGAGGAAAGGAGAAATCGAAAATCCAGAGAGAGCTATGTGAAGTTGGCGAAATTTTATGATGCCTGGGAACTCCTATTTATAGTTTCCAAATGGCCAGTTGATAAACCTTAGAGATAAACCTTTTTGAATTCAAATAAGATAAACCTTTTATCTTATAATTCAAACTCCTATTTATCCTTATATCAATTTTCGAAAATCATATATTTCCATATATGGATTTCGACTTCCACTGGTCACTGTCACACTGCCACTTACTCAACTATTGAATAATTACAGTTTTAGTCCCTGCACCTTTAATTAATTAATTTAATCCCCAAATTAAATCCAATTAATTCTGGATTAATTCCTAATCAATTAATATAGTTTCTAATTAATATATTATCACTTTAATATATTAATAAACCATATATTTAATTCCTGTTGATTTATTAATCTCATAATAAATCAACCTTTCTCTCTACCGAATTTTCTACCAAACCTCCAGCCATGAGGGCAACCCAAATGGACTGTGCTTCTATTAATTAGGTAAATACTAATTATTAGTCATGGCTTAGACACCTAATCCAACAGTCTCCCACTTGGATAAGTCTATGACTATAATAATCAATTTAGCCTCTAATTAACCAGCACTTGTAGCTTCCTAGAAACCAATGCCAAACTCTGATCTAATCAGTCCTGTCCATAGATAAGTGATCAGATGATCCTCCGTCCAACAAGATATTTTTCAGACTCAAGACATGGATAAAATCAATCTGGTCTGAATCACTGTTCCTCGATTTCCGATTTGCATATGACTCTTAGACTACCAATTTAGTCCCGGTTGGCCAACCATTTTAGTCAACTTCAAAATCATCGAGAGGCCTACAGATATCTGTTCCCCATTAGGGTCAAGGGACGAATAAACTTTGACTCATATACTTATGTCTTTTACCAAACAAATTACTCACAACAATACGTTTTATAACACCGAGTTACCGATGCGTTTTCGTATTATCAATGAACAACCGTCTTAGTAAATCATAACTCATATGTCTTAGCTTAAAGATCAAAAGATATTATCGTCTCAATATTGCTCGTGATATAATCCATGAAGCAATCCATTGAGCGCGGGTTTATCCAATACTCAAATCTCCATTTCCAAGTACTCACGAATGGTTCAGCAATCCAATTGCAATGTCTAACTCCTTAGACAATCTATTACCAATTCATGACAGTCTTACTTCACACTTACTCCCTTAAAGTGTAATCGACTGTGGATATTTGAATAATCCAATTATTCAGGAAGTAAAACATGCAAAATGAAACACAATGATAAAGTATTGACAAGAGTAGTAAACCATAATAAATCTCTATTATTAAATCACAAGAGTCAAATACAATACATTGTTACAAGTTTCGAACCTATCTAATTACTAAAACTTATATCATCTCTTAATCCAATGCTCCTAGCATGCTGATTATGCTTAATCCTACTCAGAGCCTTTGTCAAGGGATCTGCAGGATTATCTTCCGATGATACCCTCTTTACAAGGAGGTGACCTTCTTCTACCCTATGTCTGATGTAGTGGTACTTTCTGTCGATATGCCTGGACTTTCCATGGTCTCGCGGTTCCTTTGTCAAGGCGACCGCACCTTCATTATCGCAGAACAGTTCCAAGGGCTCCTGAATACTCGGGACTACTCCAAGGTCACCGATAAAGTTCTTCAGCCAAGCCGCTTCCTTTGACGCTTCACTTGCTGCTATGTACTCTGATTCGCACGTAGAATCAGCCACCGTTTCTTGCTTGGAACTTTTCCAAGTCACTGCTCCACCGTTCAAAAGGAATACCCAGCCCGACTGAGACCGACCACTGTCTCTATCCGTCTGAAAGCTGGCATCTGTATATCCTTCAACTCTCAAGGTATCACTGCCACCGAGGACTAACACCATGTTCTTGGTCCTTCGCAGGTACTTGAGTATATTTTTCACAGCTATCCAATGCGCCCTTCCAGGATTACCCTGGTACCGACTGACCATGCTCAAGGCAAAAGCCACGTCAGGGCGAGTACACGTCATAGCGTACATGATCGATCCCACAGCCGAAGCATATGGTACTCGACTCATCTCAGCTATTTCCTCGTCTGTACTCGGACTTTGAGTCTTACTCAGCTTCGCATTACTTTGGATAGGTAGCTCTCCCTTCTTGGAATTTTCCATACTAAACCTCTTTAGTACCTTTTCTAAGTATGTACCCTGACTAAGTCCAATTAGTCTTTTCTTCCTATCTCTCAATATTCTAATCCCAAGAATATAGGCAGCCTCTCCTAGGTCCTTCATGGCGAAACATTTCCCAAGCCAAGCCTTGACATCTTGCAAGGTTGGAATATCGTTTCCCATGAGCAGTATGTCATCGACATACAGCACCAGAAAGGTGACTATACTCCCACTAGCCTTGACATATACGCAGGACTCATCCTCGCTCCTAGAGAAACCAAACTCTTTGACTTTCTCATGGAAACAAAGATTCCAGCTGCGAGAAGCTTCCTTCAATCCGTAGATTGATCTCTCAAGCTTACACACCTTATTAGGATACTTTGCATCGACAAAACCCTCTGGCTGATTCATGTAAACATCCTCAGTCAACTTCCCATTAAGGAAAGCTGTTTTGACGTCCATCTGCCAAATTTCATAGTCATGAAATGCAGCTATGGCCAGCATAATCCTAATAGACTTTATCTTAGCTACTGGTGAGAAGGTCTCGTCATAATCAACCCCTGGGGTTTGAGTAAAGCCCTTCGCAACCAGTCTTGCCTTGAAAGTGTGTACCTTTCCGTCCATGTCGGTCTTCTTCTTGAAGATCCATTTGCACCCGACTGTCTTTCGACCCGGTACATTGTCAACCAAGTTCCAAACTTGATTGTCATACATGGACTTGATCTCGCTATCCATGGCCTCTTTCCACTTGGCAGACTCAGGGCCCGCCACTGCTTCCTGGTAGTTAGCTGGTTCATCCAAATTTATCAGTGTCCTATCACTGACAAACGTGTCCCCATCCGAAGTTATATGGAACCCATAAAACTCGGGTGGCATGCTAACCCTACCAGAACGCCTAAGAGGTAAGGATACATCTGTCGGACCAACAGGAGCTTCTTCCTCATGTTGGTTGCTAGTTTCTCCTAAGGTTGCGTCATCTGATGACTCTTGAATTTCTTCCAGATCAATGGTACTCCCACTGTCCTCTTTGAATATGAGCTCTCTCTCTCGAAAGACTGCTCGTCTAGCTACAAAGACCACGTCCTCGCTCGGTCTGTAGAACAGATATCCAAAGGACTGTTTGGGATAACCAATGAAGAAACACCTTTCGCTTCTGTCTGCGAGTTTGTCTTGAGTCTCTCGTCTAACGAAAGCCTCACAACCCCAGACCTTGATATGTGCCAACGAGGGAGCTTTCCCCGTCCACATCTCATGAGGTGTTTTTGCAACCTTCTTAGTAGGGACAAGATTGAGGATATGGGCGGCAGTCTCTAAGGCATACCCCCAGAAGTGAATGGGAAGTGAAGCTCGACTCATCATGGAACGAACCATGTCCAACAGGGTTCGGTTGCGCCTCTCTGCAACACCGTTCAACTGTGGTGTCCTAGGAGGTGTCAACTACGAAACTATTCCGCATTCCTTTAGATAGTCTAGGAACTCGATACTTAGATACTCTCCGCCTCTGTCGGATCTGAGCATCTTTATCTTCCTGCCTAATTGATTTTCTACTTCGTTCTTAAACTCTTTGAACTTTTCAAAGGTGTCCGACTTGTGCCTGATCAAGTAGATGTAACCGTATCTACTAAAATCGTCGGTAAAAGTCACGTAGAACCGCGTGCCATCCTTTGTGGTTGATCTGAATGGACCACACACATCCGTGTGAATAATGTCCAATAGACCCTCACCTCTTTCAAAAGACCCTTTGAAAGGTGATTTAGTCATCTTGCCCAACAGACAAGATTCGCATACATCATCCGACTTGAGGTCGAATGATTCCAACACTCCATCCTTTTGGAGTTGGGCGATGCGTTTCTTGCTGATGTGCCCGAGCCGACTATGCCACAGACATGCCTTTTCCACATCACTAGTAGAATCAATATAATTTACACTTTGTCCTAGATTGTCAACACATTTCACAGTTTCATACACACCATCACAAGGATAAGCAGTAAAATTCAAAATACCATTTTTGAAAACAGAAATAGATCCAATATTATTATCAAAAGAAAAATGAAATCCTTGTCTGAATAATGCGTGAAATGAAATAATATTTCTTGCCATTTCTGGCGAATAGCAACAATCTAATAAATCTATACAAACTTCACTACTAAGCACTAAACTATAAACTCCAATCTTGGTAACAGGGGACGATCTCCTATTGCCCATGATCAAGTTCAGTCTACCGTGCTCCACCTCCCTGCTTTCCTTTAGGCCCTGCATATCGGAACAAATGTGAAAACCACATCCTGTATCAAGGACCCAAGAATTAGAAGATGGTGAGTTTTTAGAGATAGTGTATATACCTGCTGTCGATGGCTTTACTTTCCCATCCTTGACATCCTGCAAGTATTTGGGGCAGCTTCTCTTCCAATGGCCCTTCTCTTTGCAGTAAAAACAGTTGGCTTCATCGGGGTTGGCCACACAAGGAATTTGGGAAGTCTTGGTTCTCGAGCCATTACTGGATGACCCGACCTGAACCTTTTCCCTCCAATTTTGCTTAGGAGGGCCCTTCCTTTTCTTTCCTTTGCCACTTCCAATGGCTAGAACGGGCTGATTAACCGAGGGTACACTTTTACCCTTCATCCCGTCCTCAGCTACTCGAAGCATGCGATGCAACTCAGTCATATTAGCCTGATTGTTGTTCAAATGATAAGCCAGCCTGAACTGGTCATAAGAACTCGGCAGCGAGTTAAGCACTATGTCAACGGCCAACTGCTCCGGTACAGGCATCGCAAGCTTTCTAAGCCGCTCCATGTAACCTTGCATTCTTTGCACATGAGTGCAGATGGACTCTCCATCTTTGGGTTTGCTGTTCGTGAAGTCCTTGACTACCTCGCACCTCTCGATGCGCTCTTGCTTGCGGAACTTTTCCGCAAGCTCCTTGTGCATCTCATAGGGCCAGTAGTCTTCATATATTCTCTGCAATTCGGGGTTCATTGTGGCAATCATGATGCAGGCCACTTTGGTCGCATCATCAGAATGTTTCTGGTACGAGGCAATTTCCTCGGGAGTAGCAGTTTCAGGGTCAACATCGACAAGCTCAGTCTCGAGAACATATTCTTTGTTCTCATACCTCAGAGTCATCTTGATGTTTCTAATCCAGTCATTGTAGTTTGTCCCGTTCAATTGAACCTTGGAACATAGTGAGAGGATTGAGGGAACACTGGAGTTTGATTGGGGAGCGGATTGATCAGCAGAAGACATCTATAAAAGAAGGTAAGTTTAATTAGATACTTGTCAGTCCTTATAATAACCCAATATAAAAATAAGGCTAGGATCCAACTATAACAATTTGCAACATAGAAGAGGGATGTCGTAATCTATAAGCAAATTTTATAAAGGTAGGCGAATGACGATTCAGCCGATTCCACCGCAGAAAAATAATCTTATTATAAATGGAATTCCTAGTTTCTTATGAGATTTATTGAACTGTTCAATAGCATGTTTAATCTCGGATATGCCCCACCGTTTGTGACTGGGATGCCGAGGATCACAAACCGGGTGTGAATAACCATGCAAATTAGCTTGGTGCTCTCGGGGTCCATTATCATCTCAAATTGATGTGCCGGTAAACCACACACGCTCCATCAACAATGATAACACCCGAGACACCCATTGCCACTCTTTATGAACCCCCATTGGTGTGCCGGTAAACCACACACGCTCCACCAACGTTTCATAAAGTGCAATGTGCAATTTCATGGGGTAGCATCAAATTCACATTTTTCCTAAAGTAACTAGATTGGGATTTTGTGTAAGGTTCTAGTACTTTGATCATTATACTTTTAATGATTAAGTGGTCCTTGTCAAAACTGTTCGGCTAACGACCCTCCACTGATCAGGCGAGCGGTGGGTGAGAGTGTTCACCCATTAGACTACCATTTTATAGGCAGTCTCCTTATACCCACTTTATAGACCAGCTTCGTGAATGAGGCCTACTATTGAATTGACTGACCAAATTTATCTCATATATATAGTATTAACTTTTAATAACATATATAAGATGTATTTTAAAACCCTTTAAAATATTTAAGGTTTATCTTTTAATTTTACCAAATTTAACAATTAAATTTTGAATTAAATTAAACCTTATAATCGATTTAATCAACTTTAATTACCAATTAATTAAATTAATTAAATCTAAATATTTTAAACATTTTAAAATAATTTTCTGGATTTTTATATTAATTTTTCGAAATTTTAAATTAATTTAAATCCCTTTTGAATTATCTTTTAATTAACAATTAATTAAATTAATTCAAATGAAGATAGGTTTATCCAAATTAATCAAATTAATTAAAACCTATCCTTAAACCCCTAAATTTCGATTTCAAACAAAAAGGTTTAAGGTTATCCATTTAATTAACAAATAAAGTTACCAAAAATATAAAACCTTCTAAAACCCTAAAGGCATATTTCGAAATTTAGCAAGGGGGGGGGGATTAGGGTTTCCAAAACCCTAATCCTTAAAATCGATTTCAATGTATATTAGGGTTTATAGGCTTTAAACCCTAAAACAGTTATAGCAATTCAACAAGAAAACAAAACAAGCTCTGATACCACTGAAAGGTTTTAAGCAATCCATGAACTAAATAACCTAAGTTCACATGCAACCTATAAGGATCTATGTTTTCTTCTAATTGAACATATAACAAAAACCTAGAGGCCAGAAAAAGAAACTAAAGATCAAAACAGAAAAACCAACCTTTATTTCTTGAAAGCTGAGCAGCAAAATTATCCTGCCTCAAATGAAAGTCACACCCAAGCAGAGGAAAGGAGAAATCGAAAATCCAGAGAGAGCTATGTGAAGTTGGCGAAATTTTATGATGCCTGGGAACTCCTATTTATAGTTTCCAAATGGCCAGTTGATAAACCTTAGAGATAAACCTTTTTGAATTCAAATAAGATAAACCTTTTATCTTATAATTCAAACTCCTATTTATCCTTATATCAATTTTCGAAAATCATATATTTCCATATATGGATTTCGACTTCCACTGGTCACTGTCACACTGCCACTTACTCAACTATTGAATAATTACAGTTTTAGTCCCTGCACCTTTAATTAATTAATTTAATCCCCAAATTAAATCCAATTAATTCTGGATTAATTCCTAATCAATTAATATAGTTTCTAATTAATATATTATCACTTTAATATATTAATAAACCATATATTTAATTCCTGTTGATTTATTAATCTCATAATAAATCAACCTTTCTCTCTACCGAATTTTCTACCAAACCTCCAGCCATGAGGGCAACCCAAATGGACTGTGCTTCTATTAATTAGGTAAATACTAATTATTAGTCATGGCTTAGACACCTAATCCAACAAAAAGGACACCACATTGTACTTTGAGAAGTCTACATATTATAAAAATGTACTTTCATTAATATTTAAATTATAAAATCCTACAGTTGTTCTAAAACAATTCCACAACATTGTACTTTAATAAGTCTACAGATTATAGCAATGTACTTTCATTGATTTGTTGATTATAGCAATGATACATATGTGAAACAAATCTACATAATTCATTACAAAATAATGCACAATAATGTTTCACAAACAACTAATTAATTAACTAATTAACAAAATCAAACTTACATGTTTATCTGATATACAAAAAATATTCAAATAAACAACAATCTAAAACACCTCTTTTTAAAAAAAATATGATACAAATAACTAGGGTTTCAAAAAAACATATATATATCATAATACAAATCACAAAACAAAACAAAATAAACATATTAAATCAAGTAAATAAACTTACCTGATTCCATTTAATGAGTAATTTACAAAAACACGAAATCAGAAGAATGAACAAATTGATACTTCGAATGCAAAACACATTACAACGATCGATCCTGAAAAATACACATGTTAGGTTAAATATTAAGTTAGAATAAACACAAATCATAAGATTAACAACACAAATATCAACAAAATGATAAAAAAAAACTCACAGAAGTTCTTAACATATAAAGAGGACAATGTAGTGCGAACTTTGAACAAAATACGAACGATTCTCCAATATATATGCTTCAAACACACATCGACTCGAATATTACCAACGATTAGAGAAAACCGAACGAGAATTTAGGATTAAGGTCGACTGAATTTGAGAGAACGAGAGAATAACTTCGATAAACTGAAAGAGGGTTTAAGAATTCGCAAAAGACGATACAGCCCTCAAACTGCTTACCCTTTACCGGAAAAGTAACTCAAAGTTCCAATAAATTACAAAAATGCCACCGCGTCCCTATTAAAAAAATAAAAAAAATCGAAATTATCACAGCCACTGATTTTTTAGTATACATGGTCAAGATTAGTCCTCACGGTCCTCACGAAAATAGGAGTCCTCACCCGATCGCTGATATATATATATATATATATATATATATATATATATATATATATATATATATATATATATATATATATATATATATATATGCTTGCACTGAAGGATTTTGAAAGACTTAGACGTGACCTTTGGAGATATTGCACTTGGACAACTAGAGGACTTGTATTTTAAAAACCTTGAATGTGTTTGGTTGAATTAAGGTTTTATTTTGATGCAATGTAAATTCCTCTTTGAACTTTGACAAACTAAGGACTTTATGGTTTATACCTTTTGGGACCAAATCTTTTCCTATTGAGATTTCTTTAAGACAAATGGTTTTGTTGGAAACATGTTAAAACATCTTTTGAAAATATAATTTCCCTTGTGATTGTCTTGGATCATTTTTCTACGACTCTTCTTTATAAAATATTCTCTTTAAATCACGCCATATCCTTTAAATGGAAGCCAAATGGAGGGTGTTAACACTTATATCAAAAAGTGATTATTGAGTTAAATAAGTAAATCCCAAACATCACCCGGGTCTAGAACAAGAAAATTTTCTAGATTTTCAAAGAAAAAAATAGAAAAGGGAAAACAAGTAAAGCTTGCATATCAACAACATAAAATATAATTCAATATCCAACAACTAATGTTAAAACAAAATATCATTTATAAATTTGTTGGAGTATTAGTCGGTTATAATGCATAGAGAAATAATTCAATTTTGTTTATAATCTAAATTCATAAATATATAATCACGAATCTATACACTATACGTGTGTTTGGCAAAAGTAGTTGTGTGTTGTGTGTTGGTAGGTAAAAGTTGGAAGTTGTAGTTTTTTTTTACCTATTCAACAAAAATAACTATTAGTTTTTAAATGCATAAAATTACATAAACATAATAAGCAAAAATCTTAGAAAAGCTAAAACTACCAAAAACTACTTGAAGTCAAGTAGTTTTTGTATTATGAACTTTTTGATTAAAATAAAAGCTAAAAGCTCGTATTATTGGACGATTTTTTTAATTCATATTTTTCTTAAGAGTTTGAAAGTTAAAACTCTTAGAATTCATAAATGCTTACCGCCGAATATACCTATGTAATAATAGTATATAATAGGCTACAAATTGCAGTAATGAAGTGTTTGGGAGTGCGTTTTGAACTAATGAAGTGCTTTTGGGCGAAAGTGTTTATTGACTTATGATGTTAGCAAAATGAGTTTTTAAAAAGTGTTTGAATTACCTTTTGTGGTGAGAAAAGTCAATAAGTTGATAAGTCATTTTTTAAAAAGTGTTCGACTTTGCGTATGTATGTAAATGACCAAAAAAGACAATGGAGGTGAATTTGTAGATCTCTGATGATACGATACAAGAGAGGATATAGGAATAAAGGGTTGGTGAAATATTAATGAGAGGTATTTGTATCTTTTTCATATCAAGAAGTTAAAAACCTTTTAAAAATTCATAATCTTGTAACTTCTTAAAAACAACTTTTAGAAGTGTTTTGAAAAACATTTTTTATGTACCCAAACATTATTTTTAACTTATTGCTTCTTAAAAACCAATAAACCGATAAATCAATTTGAAAAACTTAACCATACACCATCTATATTTCCATACATAACCTATATAACGAGTCAACTAAAATAATAATATTCGAATAACTATAATGGCAGGACCAAACGGGTCCTAATTTGTAGTCAAAATGTAAATAAATGAAAGTAAAGGGGCCTTAGAAGCCAACAAGATTCTCAATACGTTTTAGCTCGAAAAAACCACTCCAAAATTTTCAGATTCCGATAATGATTCCTAAAACCCTCTCCCTCACCTCCTTCTCCCCATTCCTTCTTCCTCACCATTTCAAAACCCCCAAATTCTGCAATTCGGGTCGGGCTATAATCATTTGCAAACCCATCAATTCACAACCCCAACAACAAAATCAACCACCCATTCAAACCCAATTATCAGTTTCTGCCCCTGAATCACAAGGAACCGGAGCCGCCGCCCCGACCCGTGGCGATATCTTCCTCGAACGACAACAGCTCTTGGCCGCTTCAGCTCTCGTCATTGAGAAAAAGAAGAAGAAAAAGAAAGAGAAAAAGAGTGGTTCACTGAAAGCTACTTCGACATCAACTTATAGCTGTTACGGATGTGGAGCTCCGTTGCAGATTTCAGAATCGGATGCCCCGGGTTACGTTGACCCGGAAACCTATGAGCTGGTATGAGATTGGGGGATTTCTGTTCTCGAATTAGGATAATTTTTCATAATTGATTTATTTAGTGTGGGTTTGCAGAAGAAGAAACACCGTCAGCTTAGAACGATTCTTTGTGGTAGGTGCCGCCTGTTATCTCATGGTCACATGGTCACCGCGGTGGGCGGTAATGGAGGTTACGCCGGTGGAAAGCAGTTTGTTACTGCGGAGGAGCTTAGAGAAAAGTTACGTCATCTACGCCATGAAAAAGCTTTGATTGTAAAACTGGTGAGGCCTCACGGATTTCCATTGTAGAATTGTAATCTTTTAGTGTATACATTTGATGGTTTGTGGTTGAATGCTTTGATTACTTTAGGTTGATATAGTGGATTTCAATGGCAGCTTTTTGGCTCATGTACGTGATCTTGCTGGTGCAAATCCAATCATATTAGTCGTGACTAAGGTAGCAATTTGTTTTTGTTTTTTCTAGTTTTAGGTAACACTGATCTTTAATGTTGCTAATTTTTTGTATTATGTTAACAAATGTTGATGAAGGTTGATCTTCTTCCAAAAGGCACGGATTTTAATTGTGTTGGTGATTGGGTTGTTGAAGCCACCATGAAAAAGAAGCTTAAGTAAGCGGTGTTTAAGAGATGTTACATTTTTATTTAAATATACAATGGAAGACGTAACTATGAGTTATATCTTGAAATATTGTTGTTTGTTGCAGTGTTTTAAGTGTCCACATGACAAGTTCAAAATCATTAGTTGGAATTGCTGGAGTTGTCTCACAAATTCAAAAAGAGAAGAAGGTAAGCCCTTGCAATTTCTTTTTTAATTTTCTGATTAATAGCTGTCCGGATAAATAAAAGTTTAGGACTTAAATAAGATACGCAATACTAAATTTTTTCTTTTTTTCTTTTGTTTTGTTTTTGCAGGGGCGTGACGTGTACATTCTGGTTAGTAAATTCACAACACGGGACCCACAAAATGAAGTTCTAAAATTGCCAAAACAAACCAAACATTAATAAAAAAGTGACAATTTATTTTCTTTCTTTAGGGAGCAGCCAATGTTGGAAAATCCGCGTTTATCAATGCATTATTGAGTAAGTTTATTTTTCAAATTTGCTGAAAAAAAAAAAAAAAAAACCCAAATCTTGCAATTTTATTTACGTTTAATGGCCACAATCTATAAATCCAGAGATGCTTTCATATAAAGATCCGGTTGCTGCAATGGCAAGAAAATACAAACCAATACAGTCAGCTGTTCCTGGAACCACTGTGGGCCCCATTCCAATTAACGCTTTCCTTGGTGGAGGGGTATGCATGTCATTTTGTTTCTTTTAGTGAAAAATGAATGGTATTTGTAAAAGTTTAAATTGTTGGTTAATTCAGAAATTATACGATACACCTGGAGTTCATCTCCATCATAGACAAGCTGCAGTGATTCATTCACAAGATTTACCAGCTCTTGCTCCCAGGAGTCGACTCAGAGGTCAATCATTTACAGTATGTGCCTCTTTTTTTAATACAATAAATAGCAACCTACTTTTAATTATATCAAGAAACGAAAGTAGATTGCTGTTTCTTGCATTTTACAGAAACAAGTAGTGTTGGATCAATGGGTAAGTGAGAAAATGGAGTTCAATGACTTAACTGGTTTTTCCATATTTTGGGGAGGTCTTGTTCGAATCGACGTTTTGAAGGTATTTTTTTATTTTTTATTTTTATTTTTAATTTCTAATCGATCTATTTTACATTTCCACAATAATTTTTATTTAGGTCCTTCCGGAAACATGTTTAACGTTTTATGGACCCAAGGCCCTAAAGCTTCACATTCTACCCACAAATAAAGCAGATCAATTTTACAAGGTATAGTTTGACCTCATGGTCAAATATAAAAGTCAAACATATAAATTATACTACAAATTTAAAATTCTTGTAACTTACACAGAAAGAAGTAGGAATTCTTTTAACACCTCCAAGTGGAGAACAAGTAGAAACATGGACAGGACTCGAGACTGTTCGCCAATTACAAATAAGATTTGACAACACAAAAAGGTATTTATTTAATTATTTTGACTTTTTTCATTACATGTGTAAAATTATATGACACTATTTTTTTTTTTTTTTTTTTTTGTAGACCGGCTTGTGATGTGGCGATCTCGGGACTTGGGTGGATAACGGTTGAACCGGTTGGTCAAATGCTCAAAGAAGGGGGGTTGACTTTAGTAGAAGAAAAGGACATGGGGATTTCACTAGATGTTCATGTTCCTAAACCGGTTGAGATTTTTGTCCGGCCACCACTTCCGGTGGGTAAAGTTGGTGGAGAATGGTATCAGTATAGAGATTTGACAGAAAAGGAAGAAGAAACAAGACCTAAATGGTACTTTTGAGGACCTTTTATAATATATATATTTCCAAATACAAACGTGTCGCCATTTTGTTGTAAATGAGATGACCCGGCAAAATTGCAATTTGATGCGAGGCTTTATTGTAATTTGGATGGATGACAGCTGTAAATTTAGATGCTTTTAGCACTTTCTTTAGACGTTGAGGATATACCTTGTTCAATACGCTGGAGAAAAAACCAAAGTAAAAAAGATAAATCAAAGAAAAATAAAGTAATAAAAAAAAACAAATGTTAGTTTCTAGAAGGTTCGTTGTTACATAGGAAGATAAATTTGTGATGCTTAATTACCTGAAGAAGATGATTATGCAGCCAGTCAAGCGTTTGAGGGAAAGTTGTTGCTGATATGTTTGCAACTTCTGAACCCTGTTAATAAGAAAAGAAAAAATATGACGAATCGACTAAAAACAAATGCACACGTGTCAGCTAGTGTACCTGTGATGTGAAAGAGCAAAGATAATCTTGAATGGTATTTAGGTTGCTAATTAATTTGTCTTTATCCTGAAAAAGTCCACAACAAATAAACTATCCAGTTTAATATACAATTCAAATTGAAAAATATATAATTTACAAATTAGCCATGACCCAATAGATACCTTGATTGGATACCGGCTGAATTTACGGGTAGAAATCCACTCCTCTAGTAAGGCCTGTGACACGAACCACCAAAAAAATATAAAAAATTGCATCAAATGTACATTTCACGTGTTTTGATGGAATAAAAAGTTGTAACATAATTAACATATTTTCACCTTGTGATCGAACTCGGCCATCTTTAGGACAATAGGAATTACAACTGGTTCAGGGGCCCCTGATTTCTCTCTCTTATGAATAGGCTTTCTTTCAACTGATTGATCATTCATATTGTTAACTGAATAGCCAAATAAATAATTAGAATACAGAAAAAAAAAATATAAAAACAATGTCGGATAAAGAGCTAACTTGTAGTATTTTCAGGAACACTTTCTGGGTCCTTATTCGTCTTTTCATCATTCTTGTTGGTATTTCCTTCATCGATTAGGTATATGCTTGGATCCACATGCATTCCCTGTTGTATTTTTTTATAATTTGTGTTTCATATGATAATAAGTGTTTGTTTGGTACCTCAATGATAATTGGCTTTCCATCTTTCATTGCTTTCTTCAAATCACCAGCTAAACCTATAAAAACATGACCGTGTTATAATTTACGAATATGCCCCCAGCTTTTTATCCGTGTGTATAAAATTACCTTTTCGAACTATTCTGCATTCTCTACAAAATTCAGTTATAAGCTCATCAGAGGAGCTAAAGTCACGTGCCAATAAAGGTGAAGATGCCAATGGTGCACTGAGGTAAAAAGTAGAAAATTTCATAAGTTTTACTTTTTGACATTTAAAAATAAAATGAAGGAAATTATTGCGTACTCTGTTGATGTCCTTAGCAATTCATAGACCATATCGGTCTGAAAAGATCAAAGAATAATGAATGTCAAAACGAATGAAATTAATGTGTTTTTATTGGATGTAATTTTGCACAAAAAAAAAAATAATAATAAGAATTTATAAAACATGTAAAAGGAGTATTCACCTGTAAGACATTTGGCAAGTTTAATCTTTGTGCGAGTTGGGTAGCAATTGTAGACTTTCCAACACATGCGGTCCCACATACAAGAATGACCAAGGGTACCCTTTGATGGTGAAATCTATGGAGGAAGGAAATTACGAATGAATGTTTTTAGATTTTTAGATGAAATAATTATTATAATCATGTACCTTGTCATCATCCTGTAACGATTTATATACTCTTTTCCATAGCCTCGCCATTTCATGAGCTGGAAATAGAGACCAACAATTTATGTGGAAGTTTTGGTAAAGTCAAAACTTTAGAATTCAGTCAATGGACAAAGTAGCATAAACTATATATATATATTACCTTAAACAAGTTGGTTTCCAGATCAGACTGAGAACTGCAAAACAAGTAAATACATCTTTGAAGTTTGAAGAAACAAAAGAATAAAGATAGAAACCAAATGAGGTAGACGGAAGATGGAATATGATGACATACACATCTAGAAGGCTATTGTCTACCAGCAACTTCTTGAGTTCAAGTGCAATTTTTAGAGCTGTGTGATTTGGAATCTGAAAGTAAAGCATGATCATCTTAAGATTAAGGTTTACTTCTAAAGATATAACAAATACTGAAAAGTAGAACCTTAGTAACAGTCAGCATTCTGCTAAGCAAAAATCTAGAGAGGACATAGTAATGATCTGCATTATCACCCAACCATACTTTCACCTGAAATCAATGGAACAAAACTCAATGACAATGAAATCATGTGTATAATCCAGGACGTTATTATAGTACTTATTCATTTAATTATTCGCAAATGCTACATTTTCGTTGTTTTTACTGGGAAGATTAACCAATGGAGTGGTTTTGTATCCAATCCCCTTTTAATTTGTAACCAGTTTCGATCAGTTTGGGTTCAAATTTGCAAGAACATTCATGTCAGTTTTCGTTTGAAAATTACATGGTCCGACGATGAAACGTATATTATCGAGACGGAGAAATTGGATCAACGTAAATTAATCAAACCTTGACGAAATCGTATTTGGAGGAACCATTACGAGTGACAATTGGTAAGGGGAAGTCATAAGTAGTTTGTTTTCTCTCTGATTCTTCTTCTTCACGGAAATACAATGTGTTTGAAGAAGATGAATTCGCTACACCACTTCCACTAGGGCTTTCTGTTACCACTGATTTATCCTTCTTCATTGTTCCTAATCTGTGCAGCTGCAGAGAATCAAACGGCGATCACGAAAAGCAGTGAGCGTGAATTGCATATATCTAAATGAAGAAAGGGAATACGATTTGATGACAAAGCTCTCCGTTCAGTTTGACGATGGTGACACTCGACAAATAAATATGAATGCCATAGTTTTTGCATGAAGGAAAGATAGAAAGAAAATGTATTTTTTTTTTATTATATGTTTATTGGATTACATATTAATTAATAATTCGATTATCATACATATGTAAAATATGAGATTTTGGAATTTTTGTTTTGAGGTTTATCAATTATAATAACCGTAAAGTTCCTAAATCCATGATTAAAATCTATATCTATATCTATATCTATATCTATATCTATATATCTATATCTATATCTATATCTATATAACTCTTATAATAGAGGTCATTGAAATGATGTGATTCAAGATAACTTATATACAAACACCACATTCATTTGAAACTCCCACTACAACTCAAGAGTTTTCTAATTTATATGTACTTAATATTTACAACTCAAGAGTTTTTAAGTTATGATTATTAATTAGTAATGACTTTTTATTTTCCTCATTCATACACATTATAACTTATATTAGTAGTATATAAGTAAGTTTTGCTCAAAAAAAAGATGCATGTGTTTGAAGATATTTGTTATTCAAATATGAAGAATTGAAAAAGTTAGTTTGTGATTATATACGATCATCTAAAGATTCAAATCATACTTGCTTCTCTCTCTCTTTTTTTTTTTTTTGTTACTCACACATTCGTTTCTCATGTTTTATAGATTTTGTTATGTAGAGTGCATGAAAAAAAAAATAAGGTACAAATATGTAAAGTTATATATGTTAAATTTTTTTATGTAATTTATTTGTATATAGTTCATTTTTCTAAATTTTTAGAGAACTTTTCTATTCATATTCTTATGATTGATATTACATTGTCATGTTTTTTTGCACATTATGATTGTCATGATTGATATTATGATTGCTACTTTTATGATTGATACTATGTTGGCATGTTTCTCTAAAAAAAGAGAACCTTTATATTCATACATTTATGTTTTTGTTTTTTTATGTTTCTATTTTAGTTTTTAGCATAATGATATCGTGTTTATATGTATTTTGAGAGAATTGTATTTTAATTATTTGTTTCATTTTTAACTTTACTTATTAAAAGTAATTGTTATATACATAAATTTCAAGGTTAAATAAATGTAATAAGAAGAGAAGTTGTTGATGAATGTGTGACTAACAATGTTAAACTTATGATAAATCAGTAGTATAATTGACTTTATTGATGAGTTACTTAATAGGCTCTACATATAAAAGAACACTAAAATATTCAAATCATGCTTCACTCCTATTTTTAGTCACTCATACTTTTGTTTCACATTTTTCAGATTTTGTTATCAAGTGTGCGTAAAAAAAATTAATATTATATTATCATCGTGTTTGGTCGTTCATGTTTCTATTTTATAATTTTTAGTACAATGATGTCGTGTTTATTTGTATTTTGAGATAATCATATTTTAATTGTTTGTTTCATTTTTAACTTTACGTATTAGAAGTAATTGTTGTATATATGGCTTCCATGGTTAAATAAATGTAATAAGAAGAGATATTTTTTATAAACATGTGTCTAAATTTCATCAGTGTAAACCATTTATGAGAGTGTTAAAAATAATATTATTTTACTCATGTGTTTTGTGATTTATAAAAAAACACATGAATACTTGAAGAGATTATTGAAAAAAATAAAGAAAGTAGATCAATAAATAATTGTTCTTGCATTTGTAATAAAAATATAATTTAATAATTTAATTTGATCGAAATGAATGATTTTACAAAATACTTAGTAAATCATACATATAATATACTTAAATTTGATTAAATTGAATAGTTTTTACAAAATAATTACTTCATCATATATTATAATTATCTTCTAACAAATGAAGTTTGCTAATATGTAAGTACATTTTACAATTACCTACATATTATAATTATTAACAAAGGTATTTTTACTTCAATCACATTTATTTAAAACTTTTATGACTTTTCATGTTCTTTTTAATAATAATGTTAACGTTAGTTTATACTCAACATATTATGATAAACTATATATTATAATGATATTATCAATTGAATCATGGTGATTTATTTTAAATAAATATTAGTTTTTAATTGTTTAAAATAGATGATGAAACATGATTTTTATTTTATTGTATATGTAAATTTTAGAATTAAATGTACGTAAAAACACGCTTTTAGTATGTTTATTAAATCAATACAAACATTATCATTAGTTTGTAATTGTAAATATTATGACAAAGTTAAATATTATAATGATATTATCATATTAATTAAGGCATTTTATTTTAGTTTAACATTAGTATTTAGTTGTTTAAGTGTTGACAATAAAAATATGTTAGTTCATTACCAATAAGTCTAAAAACTTCCACAATACTGATTCCAACTATACTATGATTTCTTTTTTTATTTTAACTATTATCCTGAAATTTCTTATTGTTTATTTATTATTATATTATTAAACTAATTATTTCTTTACCTTTTATTTTTTAGAACGAATGTCTTAATATAAGATAATTCATTAGTGATACATCAACTTTTTGTTTATTATATACAATTGTTAGTACATACCAGATAACAATGACTTAGATATTTTTAACAAAACATATGTATTATATTCTAACTACATAATTTTGTTCCTGCGCAACGCGCGGGGATTCGCCTAGTATATCTTATAATAGAGGCATATTTCAAAGCATCACATTCATTTGAAACTCTCATGTCTTTTCATATTTCTATTGATTTTCTAAATTTCTTTTAATACTTCAATATTGATTTGAAACTCTCATAACTTTTCAATTTCTTTCTAATAATGATTATAAATTGGTAAATTAATGTTAAATAAGTGTTTTGAAACCTAAATAACTCTTCATATTTATTCAATTAATATCATTTACTAAAAACTTTTTGTATTCCTTTCATTTATTCATGTTGTTACTATATAAGTATATTTTTTTCTCATAAAAACATTCATGTCTTTCAAGTGCTTGCTATCAAAATATGAAGAGTGGAAGAAATGAAAATACACCAAACATATGTTGATTTTATATAATTGTTTTTAGTTTTTTTCATCAAATTGTTTCTACATTCTTTGTATGATTTAGAAGTGTTTGATGTATTTTTTAATGCAAATAGTAAAATAGTTATTTAGTACTTTTTGTTATTAAAAGTTGTAGTATTTAATTTTTTTTCATAGTATTTGTTATTCTAAGGATTGTGACATATAAAAATCATGAAGTTATTTATACAAAATTTCTATGATCTTGGAGGGTTTGACATGGTTTATGAATATAAATGTTTTAATAGATCTTTCAATGTTTTTATGTTATTATTTATTTCATAATTTTTGTAGGTCGTTAGATTTTGATATGTAAAATCATGAAATAGTTTGTACGAATTTTGTGTATTGTATAGGAGTGTTTGTTTGTTATAATTGATATTTCGATATTTCATGTTATTAAAAATTGTAGTATTTATTTTTATACTATTTGTTATTCATTAGATTGAAATATCTAAAATGACACACACACACACACACACACACACAAAACACAAATAATATTTAAACAATAATTCTTTGTAACTAAAAAACTTTTTACTTATGTTAAATGATTATCAATAAGTCTAAAAAAATTCACAATAAAGATTTCAAATATACTATAAATTCTTTATCTTATTTTTACCATTATCATATTAACAAAATTCTTATTGTTTATTTAGTATGATATTAATTAACTATTTATTTATATACTTTCTGATATTTTTAGAACGAATGTATTGATATATGATAATTCATTAGTGATACATCAACCTTTTGATTTTTTATATAAAATTGTTATTTCATAGTTGATGACAATGACTTAGATATTTTTTAACAAAACATATATGTTATTGTTTTACTTAGGGATTCGTCTAGTATATTATAATCTCTATGGTAAATTGGTAGTTGAATGGATAAAAGAATAAATACAAGTGGAAAAAAAGGTAGTTGAACGTTTATTTAAAGTAAACTAAGTTACTTATGTATCGTGATTATCTTGTTTTTCTTTTGTTATTTATAGGAACGTAGGCATTTTAAACAAGACTTTAAAACAAACTTTTCTAGTTCTTCTTTTATGACGTAGTTTAGTTTGATTAGGACCAACATGTTGACAATTTGAGATAAAGAAACTTTTAATAAAATCATTTTTCATTTACTATGTAAATAGTTTATATTTAGAATCCGTTAATTCAAATTTAGAATCCGATAGTGTGATTTCTGATAGTTCAAATTGAAAATCAATTAGTTTCAAATTCAGAATACCATGGTGCGATTCCCGAATAGTTGAAATTTAGAAGTCGATAGTTCAAATTCAGCTTCCGATGGTTCAAATTAAGAATCCAGTAGTTCAACTTCGAAAGTGGACATTTCAAATTCAGAATTTTATAGTCCATATTCAAAATTTGATGGTTCATATTCATAACCCCGTTATTCACATTCTATAATAGTTCATATTCAATTTATCAGTGATTGATTATGTATTTATGGAAGGGTCAACTTCATTTTCTAATGTTTTTTTATTTTGAATTTATGAATTAGTGTAAAAGACAACCACCGTATTCATATTTGAATATGAAAAAGTTATTTAGTATTAAATTTAGAAATTCATAATTTTATGTTTTTATATATTTGAATATGTTGAATTGTGATTCTTATCAAACACAGAATTTAAAATCGTCAAAATTATTTTATTATGTTTATAATATTCAAATATTGATTAGTTAGAGATTATTTTTAGAATTATTTAGTTTAGATGAAATTAATCTAAGATATATTAAATTTCAAAATTCTTGAAAAATCAAGAAAGTTTAAATTTACCATAATTACAGAGATCCTCATTTAATTAAGATATTAATTATTGTATTAACATTTTCAGAAATACCCTTAAATGGATAAAGATTAGTGATTAATTATGACCAGCTGATCAAATTTAAACAATGATCACGATTAGTTCTTACATTCACACAAAATTTATTTACAAACAAATAGAAATATATATGTACAGTTGTTTAGATTTAATTACTAAATAAGATTCATACATATTATATTCACAATCAAACTAGAAAATCTTACACAAGATTGTATGAAATTAAGATGATGTGATTGTATTTTCTTGTGGATAATCGATATGTAATAAATACTCACATTATCTCCTTTTATGAGTTTGTCTCCACATCCATCTCTTAGATGCACTTGCTCATGAAACAAATTTCATAATCTTTTGGGCTTTTATTGATTTGCTCATACAAGTACATGTTAACGTACAAAGTACATTGATTAAATAAACAATTTAACGAATAGTAATTTAAATTATAATTAAGCATTTACATCATATAACAAGTAATGATAGAGCCAGTCATTTTATCCTATAAAAACCAACTGAAAATCATCCCAGCTTATGTACTTGTAGTTCTCATACCCAAATAAATCGTCTTCACACTACACTTTCATAAACTCTTCCTTTGAAACTTGTGAATCAACTATGCATTGCACTCATTTTCAAATTATTCAAAACACTGACTCCTTTCAATCCTTATCCTTGCCACCAATTGTGCTCTCTTCCCCATCCTTCACATGATATATGCTCCATTTTCATTTTCTTTTACTTTCTCATTTTCTTCATCTGGTTCACTTTGTAGTTCTTTTCTTTCTAATTCTTCTTCTTTTGCAAGTTCGTGTCATACTTTGTATGTCATCAAGGACCAGAAAATGCCTATTGTCTAGTAGTGAAAATTTTGATCTACAAACCCAATAATTAATTTCATAATATCTAGCTGGAGACCCGGGGGCCAACTTTAGAATCGCGACCATTACGAAAATGTCAATTTTCTTCATGAATTGCTTTGACCACGTTCACCAAAAAAAAAAAAATTCTTTTCTAAGTAAAAAAAATCTACATTTATTTAACAATCAATTAGCTGCAAAAAAAACCTCCTAATCCCAAACGGCCATCTTTCAGAAACCCAATGCAATACTTTTTTATATCTCTAAGGCTACATAATACGATTGGAAAAAATTTCATCGGTATCTATGTGGCAAGGCCATGCCATGTCATCACCGCCCTGTGATGCCGACATAGATCTTCTTTGGCAAGGGAATGTCTGCCTCCGACTCTCTTCTCTTCTCCCTTTTCTTTCTTTTCTTTCCGCCGTGGCACCAAATTATGTGGTTGCCGCTGACAACCGCACCTTCCAGCCTAACCCCCACCCCACCTCTTCCAAAATAATGCACTTCTCAAAGCTTCCAATTTGTTCACAATTATTTTCGGAACCTTGAACATCGAAAAGGGATCTATACATATGTCTGAACTCCCCAAAATAGATTTAATGAAAGTAGTCATTCTCCCAAATCCCAAATCGATAAAATTTTCACTGTCCAACTCAACACCACCTTTTCAAGGTTTTTTATAATCAAACTCCAATGGATCGTTTTCATCACACTGCTTTCAGTTGGAATACCAAAATAAAATATAGTCAACTTATACCGAAAAACTCAACCATACTTTCCATCTCTGAAAAAGAAACTCCAGCCCCATAAAATATTACTCTTATGCTTAATTAATTTTCAATACAAAAGCCAAGAATAAACAATACAAAATTAAAAGGATATACATCATATTGTCATTTAACCACTCCCTAAAAAATAGCATAATCTGCGAAATATAGATTTGAGATATATGAAAATCATTTATCCCCAAACCATAGTACTCCTTTAAAATCTCATTAATTCCATGATAGAATTCAAGTATCAAAAGAATCATACATCTTATCAAAGTCAATCATAGTTTTTTGTTTAAACTTTAAATCTTTCTAGCCACATCAATTATCTCGTTCATCAAAAATTTTGCATTCCAATGAATAAAAAGTTGTTTGAACCTAGCTAACAACCGAAGCCATCACCGGCTAAAATTTTTGCAATCACCTTATATCGAATCACTATCATACTAATTGGACGAAAAGCAGTCACACAAATAGGATCCTCATTCCTTAACATTTAGTATTAAAGTAATTAATGAAAAAAATACGCCCATTGGATTCTCTTCAAATAATCAAAATTAACCCAACCAATAATTTGAAATTTCCACATCGATATATTATAGAAAAATATAAATTAATTCCTAACAAACAAAAAAATATTAGTCGACATCGCCGGTTCGTGGTTTTTTTATTTTTTTTATTTTTTTATGGTTCCAATACCCATGAGATCCCAAAAATTCATGTCAAACCCAATAAAGCATTGCTGTTTTTGATACAACAATAACGCCACTAACTTACTAAAATACACATTCATACAAGAAGTGCACCACAATGCACTAATACAACAATAACGTCACTAACTTACTCAAATTCCCATTTTCACACGTGTTTCAAATTTGCAACTTTTTGAAAAACCTACCCCCTCGTTTACCCATTCCGGACCCCAAGAGACTCGTTGAGAGAACCGATCTGTTATCCGGCATCCATTTCAAGTCTTTAAGACTGTAAAATAACATAGAGAGCACAGGACTCACTTCGTCATCTTTCATATTTTTACACGAAATGACCCTCAGACTTTCAAGCTCTTTCAAAGAAAGGACAACAGATTCTAAACCTTCCGTTGTTAGCCTCGAGCATCCTTCTATCCATAGAAATTTTACCCACCTGTCAACACAATCCTGAAATTAGCAACTTTTCCTATTTTCCATAACGGTCACCAAAGTATTATTTTTTTTGTACATCTAAACAATTTTTATTCTATTTATACCATTATGACCAACTATCATAAATTTGGCCGGTTTTAATGTTTGTACGACATTTTAAAATGGTCGCTAAACTTTTACTTGTACCATGTCCCTGAACACAAAAAGTGCTTTTTGTACGACATTATTACTGATTTTTGCTGGTTATAAAAAAATTGTGCTCTTTATATCTATTTATTTTGTACACCTAGGTCCCTAACCAAAAAAAATTTTATTCTTACACCAAAAAAAAAATTGATTAAACTGCAACAGTGAATCCAAAAACTCTCACTACTGAAATATTGAAATGCAAATTAAATTGGAAATGGCATAAGAAAAAGGTATAAAAAGCACAAAAATGTTTCTTTTTTGTTTATTTACTATAATAAATAATAACTATCAATATTGATAGTATAAAAAATTGTCCAGAACTCCAACTACTGTTGCAGTATAATGATAGTACAAATAAAGGTTTACTGACCATTTTGTAAAGCATTGATAGCCCGTCATAACAACGGTTTATATAGCAAAATAAAAACTTACTGTATTAAAAAAGCTATTTGATGAAGATTATGAGAAAATAAGTAGTGAAATAATTAACAACGTCAAGAAAACAAGAATACCTGCACAGATTTGTATCGAGGAATATGTCATCTTTCAAACCCCAGCAATCTTTAACAACCATTTCTCTCACAGATCGACAAACGAGAAAAAGAGCCCTCAGACTTTGTTTATCATACAACCGACACCTCTCCAATTGTAATCTTTCAAGCAGTTTACAAGATCCCAAGTGTTCATCAAGTCCAGGACTTTGATCAATGGATTTACACGAAACCAACCTTAAAATTTTCAAATTTTCACAGTAAGAAAGAGCCGACAACCACCCATCATCCATTCGATGATCACAGAAGGTGAGTTCTTCAAGCATTTGACAACACTGTCCGATTGCTCTGATTCCATCATAACTCCCCTCGCATCCTCTGAGTTCAAGTTTGATTAACCTTTTACACCCTTGAGCGAGAATGGTCAACCCTATGTCGGAAACCAAAGAGGAATAGAATCCGTCAACGGTTCCAATTAATTTCAGTATCTGTAGATTTGTAAACCCTGCAATTCCACGCAAAACTTGATCATGGCAGTTATGCAAAACCATTTCTTGCATTTTCGGACACCCTTCTGCAAGATTCAATAATCCAATCTCGGTACAGTTTGCGACTACGAGTCTTTGAAGATTGGGGTACGCGTTAGCTAACGATTTCAAACCAGAATCGATTTCGTGTACAGGTCGGAAAGTATGGTTGTGTGGTGAAAAGACATTGGAATCGATGCAAAAGGGGCCAAATTCACGGCCTAAAGAGAGACCCCAGCTTTTTGTAAGGCTGCTAGAAATTACGCTTCCGTGAAGTAAATCGACGTCTATGAGGTTTGGGAATCTTGTAAACATACGACCAGATGTGAGGAAGTTCCAGTCGAATACCTTAACTGACCTTACCAAACGACCTTGGAGATTTAACCATGATTTCGAGACCAGAGAATTCGAATTCCTTTGAGATTTCTCGGGGAGTTTGGAGAGGATTTGCAGGAGTGTCTCATCGGAAAGGAGGGAGATGAAATCATGAGAGGGAGCTGCTTCGGGGGATTCGGGAATTAGGGTTTCGTTGCCATGGGTTTGTTCAGAAGGGGGTGAAAGAGGGACAACGGTCACATCCTCTGGCTGTTGTTGTGGCGGCGGTGGTGGTGATTTGGGAGTGGGTGGGGGTTTTCTGTAGAATGAACGCCGGCGGATTGCTGATGAAACGACATGATCGAGAGCTTTCTTGTTCTTCGACCAAAGGTTGGACCAATTTAACGGTGAAAGATGGTTAGGGTTTTGATTCTCCACAGAGCAGGACGACATTGGAAACTTGTTCCTTCTTCTCCGCTTCACATCTGATTCGAAGAATTTTGGAACTTGTGTTCTGATTTCTGTTGGGTTCTTGAATCAGTTCGTCGTCTTTTTTCTTGAATTTGTGTCGATGGATTTGAGCTGCTTTTTCTCTTCTGGATTTATGGATTTTTGAATTGAGTTTGCACTTTGCAGCCAACGGGCAACGGCCATTTTAAGTGGGCCCTAGTAATATTTTAATAGTTCCTACTTTTATATGCATGTATTATGTGGTGACAATAAATGATTTAATAGAAAAGATCAATGTTATTTTTCAAAGTTTTTATAAAGATTAGTAATAATTAAAGATTTCTATTAGTGACCACTAATTCGGTAGTGGGTCATTGCGAAATGAGCAGGAAAAACTTAAAACGTAACATTATAACAAAAAAAAAAATCTATAAATATAGTTTAAAAAATAGTTTTATCATTTAACGACATAGCTTGTACTCGTATGTCTTCTATATCGATTTAGAACTTTTATTAATTAATAATTATTTGATAAACATGATTGTGTTCTAATGTTTTACATTTTGCAGTGATCTTCTTGAAAATCAGTACCATACTATGAAATGGACTTGGTGTATAGGGCATATTTGAAGTTTTTCTTTTCTTGTGCTCTTATTTTATATGAAAAAAATATTTTAAAACTATCTTCTTCCTGATACCAAACTCCAATCTTACTTCAAAATTCATAGTATACATGTAAAATAATTCTAAATGTATCTTGAAATGGTATGTAGATTTAAGTTTCTAAATGCATTTCTCGGTATATATTCCACATTGGCAGTTTTTAGTGCGCAATAACGATCACTTTGCAACATCCTACTTCACAGTACGACATTTCACAATGGCCATATTTCGCAGTACTTAGTTAGTCCTTATCTTTTGCTTTGTAGGTTTTGGGCATTTAATTAATTGTCAACAAACTAAGAAAATAATGAACTCATAGGGAAGCCATACAATGTATACGTGTTTAAGTGGAGATAAATTTGAAATCTGGCATGGCTTCGACTTTCCCAAGCATAAATTTTGCATACTCTGATAATTCGGTGCATAAAGGCTACTGATAGAAACTCAAAAATATATAAAGTAAACATATGTGGATGACCTTGATCAAAATGCCGTGCATATGTAGTTTATGGACTTAGATATCATTCGTGTAAATGTATTATATAACTAGGTATGTCTTTGTTTTTTAACAACTCATATGGGAGTGTGTCAAAGACAAATATTTTAGGTGAGTTGTTGTTGACTGAGAAATAGATGTATATTCATGTATCTTTAATTAAACAAAAGTGATGGTTATATGTAATTGATGTGAAGTGTGATTCCGAGTTGCCCGACAAGGGGGTCTGAAGCTTAGTCGTGGGCGGAGAATCTACAATCATAATCACAAAAGAAGGAGGTGATTAGCCGTACTCCGGGAGGAATCCTGCCAACAATCAATTCAGTCTCCGGCGGATGAGATTATGAGTGAAGGTAATAGTGAGAGTGTGAGAGATCAATCCTTTTACCGTTTACCCTGTGAGGGTTTATATAGTTGATGCACGTCTCGTTTTCGGAGACAATGATGCATGTTGTGTCAAAGGGGACAACTCGATATACATTCCAAAGACATGAATGGCATTGTAGATGCTTTTTGTAATGTCGAATAATTAAGGACATGCTTCAATTTATAGTCAATATCTACATTCATACACAAAATGACAAAACACAATGTTGATTCATGGCCTAATATTCAGCTATAAAACATGAACAAAATGTGGGTCATGTTTACAAGCACACAAAATACAATTCAAATATACATCCATCTTACTTCATTCTTTTGAGATTCTTCAACTGTATGCTTGCTGTTTCAGAAACAAAACAAGTTGTGAGTTGCGTGAAATCAGAATGATACGCTAAAATAATACATTTAAAAAAACAAAATGTCACTGAAAATGTAAAAAATATGTTAGTAACATGATTAAAAAAAAAACAATGAAGGAACATAAGCAAACCTTGTTTATGAACGAGGAGCAGCCATTTGTTGCTTCTTTATCCTCTCATCATGTTTTACCATGCTGCAAAAGCATATAAAAAGTAATTAGATTTTTCTATCGTAATCATTGAATTTAAATAATAATAATAAATAGTGATTACCTTATATCATGAGGTGTAATAAATATCCACTGAGATCCTTGTGCCAGAGCAAAATCCACAATCGTGTCCAAGCTTATTTTCCTACTCACAGCATCCTGGAATTACAACACCAATAAACAATTATTATTTGTGAAAAATACTTGTACAACTTTACTAGTTAAATTAATAATAATAATAAATCAGTTAAAAGTAATTAATTACCATAAACACATCAAACTCATCCATAGCTCGAAATGGAGCTTCTGTCATCTCATGAAGTGCTAAGGCAAAACATAATGTTGAAAATGATCGCTCTCCTCCTGTTCAATCATCATAAAGTAAATGTTTATAAACATTAAAAAGAAATTAAAAAAAAAATTGATTTTGATATAATCGATAAATCAAATAAAAAGAAACCTGAAAGCCCTCTAGTGTCGCGAACATTGCTGCTAGTTGCATCTTGGGGCATCTTAACCTGAATAATAACCAATATTAGGGTTTACTTGCATTTGGTAAAGTATTTTAAATAAAATACATTTTTGGTCCTCAGACTGATTTTTTCAATTCGGTCACAAAAAACTTTTTCTTGCAAATCGGGTCCTTATTTTCGGTTTTTGTAACATTCCTGGTCCATGTTCTATCTATGTATAATGACTATAAAACCCTTCTCTAATATTTAAACATCAAATTATTATTATATTACTTTGGGCCCACCAACCCTACCCCACCTCTCTCCGCAAAGTCATATAATAAACTTTTTCAAAACAGAATAATCAGAAAGGGTAATACAGTCATTTTACGTGGGAACAGGGACCAAAAACATATATTACTCGAGCATTTAGGTTACTTGCCTCTATTGAAAGCTTCTGTTCTTCATAACTAACTTTAATATGCCCACTGATCCCTTTCTTTCTGAGATGCCCATTAAACCTACCACACAACATTAAATATGTAAAATTAGTTTCATATTGATCAACAATTTTCTAGAAATTAAGAAATAGGTGGAAAATCATTCATCGTACTGCCACGTCAGCTGTCTCTTTAAAAGGGTAGCATTTCTCTGAAACTTGCTCCATCGTTTGTCAAGAGCCGTATGAATTGCCTGAATTTGGTATGAAGATAACAAGAAACAAAAGTAATTTAATATCGGAAAGATATTAAAAGAAAAGAAAAACAATTTAAGGGGGAATAAATAAATAGTTGGCTTACAGAGAGTTTTTCTCTAAAAGCTTTGTAAGTTTGTTGTTGTTTTAAAATCTTGCGTGCTTTTTTATCATGCAACATTCGAAGTTCCTCAATGGATTCGTGGTGCCTTTGAGTTTCTTGTTGAAGTCTTAATTTAAGCCTTTTGAGATGTGCTTGGAGTTGTTCTGATGTGGTATCATCACATCCTCCTAAAGTTTCAATTTCACTTTCAGGACATATGATTGAAGCTTTCTCATAACTTACCTGTATTTTTATATTTAAAACCATTACATCACTGTTGAATAAGTCCAATGCAGATGGATTTTTTACATCTTATAAAAAAAATACACACACACCTTTCGTTCACTTTCCAATTCCTGGTATTTTTGCTTTGCAGTTTCAATTCCCTTGTGGACCTTTTGCTGCATAAGTCCTTCATAATGGCGTTTTTCCTACATAGGAATTAAGTTATAAAAAAAATTATAAAAAAATATATTACATCAATAAAATTAAATTACCGCTTCAGCAGAACGTAAATCCTCCTCAATCTGTGTCAACTCACGGGATGCTTTGTCCAGAGCGCTGATGTCAGCTTTCGCGGATTCTGTATAAAAAAGGAATAAAAAATGTATTAAAGTCTGTATAAATATAGATGATAATACTTTTTATAAATAAATAAAAATACCACAAAGCTCTTCAAATGAGACTTTAAGTTCATTTGCTTTAGCTTCAGCTTCCTTTAATCTGTCTTGAATCTTCTCAAGTGAACTCTCAAATTCAAATTTATCGTTTTCTAATTTCTGGATATGGTAAAAAAAATAAATAGTTGGATTAAAGGAGACAGGTAACATGAATCTGTTTAAAGGGGCAAAGTGGTAATTTAACACAAACCAAAACTTCTTGGTGGAGCTCATCAACATTAGATACAGATGAAGTTGCTGCTTCTGCAGCAAGTGAATTCTTCAAATCTTTTAGTCCAAAATTCTTGGACATTAACCACTTTTCTGAACCCACGCGTTGTCTCTAAATCAAAAATAAATAAAAATAAAAAAGGATCGTGAAAAACACAAGTATTAAAATAATGAATATTAGTGACTATAGCTGATTTTTTCCATTTTAGTCGCAAAAAGTCTTCTCTAGCGAATTTAGTCCTTATTTTCCAGTTTCCTAATGATTTTGGTCCGTGTTTCCGCTAAGTCAACGTTAAATTTGTTAAAATGGCCATTTTGCCCTTGGACCAAAACTGAAAAGATAAAAAGAAAAATGTATACCATATACCACATGAACCAGATTTATTATTTTCTCTTATCTGCTAATTAATGTTTGAAACATTTAATATTTGCACGAAGATTTTTCGTGTGTATTATAAATTGAATCATTTGTTAATAACTTAATATATTAATTCACATTATTTATATTTTATAATATTAATATATCTTTCTTTAAACAAAAAATAATATTCCCTTGCTTATATATTAACATATCTTGTTTGGAAACTTCAAAATAAAGACCAGATTCGCAAGATAAGTTTTTGGGACCAAAAATGTAATTTAGTCTAAAAAAGATCTCAAATTCCAATATGGGCATCTTACTTTTGCGTTCTCTAATTCCCTTTGAAGATTCCGAACCTCATCTTCAAAACTTCTCTTCTTCCCGCGAATTTCTTTAACGTGTTCATTCATGTGTGAAACTTCTCTTTCATGAACTTTAATTTGATCATCAAATGAACTACAAAGACGCCCACTCCTTGAGTTCCTATTCGGGGGTAAAATCGTCTGTGCTGAACCACGAGAAAACCTAAAAACAAACCAATATATCATCTTTATACTTTATAAAAAACAAAAAAACAAAAGTGAATTAATAATTATATTAATCTTACATCCTATGACCCTCTAACGTGTAAACCTCCTTGAGATTTGAAATTCTTTGGTCAAAAGCAACCGTTTTTCCCATATCATAGTCTCTTACAAGCACTTGTCTCTCAGCTGAACCCTACAAAAATACACATCGGTTTTTTTATTTTTTCACAAATAGGAAATTAAAAAAATAGGAAAATGGTGATGTCATTATTACCATATCTATCAAGACATTGACTACTGTTGGACTGTCGGATTGTATTACTGAAATTGTAGTTGGGTGATTTGTTTGAGGAAGCATGTGATTTGGAATTTGCAGCCTACATGCAAGATTAATCGTCACAAGTTAGCAACTTTTATTATGATATAAAATTAATAAATAAACATACCTTGGTATAGAAAAATCATATATAATAATTTGAAGGTTGTGGTAGTTTGCGTCTCTAGCACATGATCTTAATAAACGGGAATCTTTATGATCTGTGACTATGAAAGCATTAAGCAACTTGCCAACAGCATTTTCAACAGCAACAGCCCATTTGTCACCTTGAATCAATGCCTGTGATTATAAAATATAAATTAAATCCCCGTATAAAGATATAAGAAAAACAGGGATGATAATTAATTAATTATTTATTTATTTATTTGACACTGACCACATGTGCTCCTAAAGGACCAATGGGAGGTTTTTTGAACTTGTGGTGGTTCCTCTCAATAGATTTTAGAAGATTAGTAACTTTGACTCCTCCAAATGCTGTCACCTTTTAAAAAAGAAATACACCAAAAAGCTACAATCTTAATAAAAAAAATTCCTCATAAATAAGAAAGGGCATATTGCATAGAATAGCAACATACTTTGGCGATGTACTTTACTTTTTACCCTTAATAGCAACGTACTTACATTTCTTCACCAATATTAGCAATGTACTTTACTTTTTACCCATAATGGCAACGTACTTACATTTCTACACTGATAAAAGCAATGTACTTTGTTTTTTTACCTATAATGTCAATGTAGTTACATTTTGCTACCAATATGGGAAATGTACTTTATTTGATACATATTCCTATTATAACTATTATTGGTATAAATCATATATGTTGCTATTATGAGTAAAGAATTGCAAGTATGTTGTTATTATAAGTTAGACATTGCTATTATCTTTACAAACATGCAAGTACATTGCTATTATGATTAAATAAACGTTAACATATTGCTATTATGGGTAAAAAGTCAATTACATTGCCCACATTGGTAAAAAGAATGAACTCAGTAAAGTACATTGTTATTTCCTGCAATTTGTGAAAATAAGAAATTTCCAGACCTTGTTTGTCTGATTCAATCGCAGGTCATTAATTCGACGTCGACTCTCACTGATTTTCTTTTCACACTCATCAATCTGGAAGAGAAAAAAATATAAAGAAATAAATAAAGATGCATTTTTTATAAAACCGAATAAAAAAATGTAGTAAATCATGACTGATGACTCCACTAAGCAATTTCATACCTCAGAAGTGATTTCTCTAAGCTCATCTCTTGCATTAGCTAACTTTTCAGCCGCATCATCCTCAATTTTCTTCAATCTAAATAATAACAAATTGTTAATAACAAATTACTCTTACGTACACAAGACTAATGAAACAAAATAAAACCTTTGACAATCTGACTCAGCAACATTGATCTCATCTTGAAGCTCCTTCATTTTTTTCGCCATCTCATGTTCTTCAGCCTAAACAATCCAGATAGGAAATTATATTCCACTTTCATTATAAATTGCTAAATATTAAACTTATGTAAGTAAAGATTATATAGACATAAAACCTGTGTGTCTTTCATATGTTGTTCACTGACATCACTGATTTGTTGCTCAAGTAACTTGATTCTTTTAGCCATTTTAACAACATTGTTCCTTCTGCGCCCGTATTCTTGCTCTAACTCAATCCTCTCTTTGGTAGCCTTGTAAATAAATATTTTTATTAGTATGAAAAACTCAATGTAATTTCCATTATTTCTAAAGAAAAGGATAAAAAAGTCATTTACTTAGATTCAGACAGTTCGTTCAGTCCCAAGTTAAAATCTTTATGTATACAACACTTTATTATTACCGATTCAGCCACTTTATCTATATAGGACTGAATGAGGATAAAAAAGAAACAGACCCTCAATTTTTTAAACATACCAAAGATAGTTTCTGCTCCAATTCACTCTTCCTTTTCCTTGCTTTTGAAGTACTTTCCATCATAATGGCACTTTGAGCTTTCTTTTTGTCTAAACAATCCTGCAAGTCTGCTACTTTTGCCTGAAAAATACATTCTCATAAGTATTAAAAAATACCCAAAAATCAAAAGTATACACAAAGTATGTAAACTCTTTTACTTACAATTTGCTGATCAATTCGGGCTTGACACTGTGGTATCCTTTCTTCATATTTTTTAATCCTCGCTGTCTCTTCATGGATTTGTTTGTCTATGTCATATACAAGTGACCATGCACATTTTTTGGTTAACAATTGCACTTTTTGAGAAATTTCTTCAATATGTTCCATGCTTTTAATCTTTACTTGTAAGTCATTTAATTCCTTTTCTATAGGTGCTATTGACCTTTCCAACTCAACAACCTCACTATTTGCCTTGTCAAGATTGTCTTTGACACTTTTCAATAGATCATCCACTTGACTTAAAAGTGTTGCCTTGAAAAAGAACTGTACAACAATTATGTTAGAAAAAGGACCCTATAAAGATTTTACAACCAGATGTATACATGTCAATGAAAAATGACCTTAAATTTATCTTTGTCATTCCCTGAATGCAAAAACTCTCTGCTTTTGTCCTGGCTCATGACCACACAAGGATTCTCAACATCAATCTGGACATGTAAATGCCAGATGTTTAGAACATGTATAAGATTAAAACATGATGTGGTGTATATATGATAAAAGCAACATGTGAGATTTAAGCAGATACACACATTAAAATGTTCCACAAGCTCACGGATGTCTTCTCTTCTGCCAGCTACTTTTTTTCCTGTTACATATAACATCTTGAGTAAAAGAGAAAAGTAAACAAACATGATGCAAGAAAACACTAGGCAAAGATTGAACTGAAAGTTTATAACTAGCAGCATATTGACAAATATAGAATTTAAATTTCAATAAAAGAAGGGAAGAGAAAGTAAGCCAAAAACCTTGATGATCTTTGAGAACGCTAGTACTGGTTGATTCAGTGATCCTGCGCTCTAATATAATGATATCTCCATAAGTGTCAGGCTTAAAAGCATCCTCCCCTTGATTTTTAATTTCCAAATGAACAAGGGCGTAGCTGGAAACAAGTATCAAAGTATCAAGACAAAGATCGTGCATCATTTGGGAATAACGATAGAGAGGACATAATTAACCTTTACAAAGCTACAATCTTACGATTTCTGACACAAACTAAACCTATCACATAAGTAAGAAACATAATTTAACCACCTACACCAATGACCATACAAACCTGCAACCAGTCTTTATAAAATCCTTCAATGTCGTTGCCCTGTCTGTACTTTTTGCTCGACATCCAAAAGCAATACACAACGCCGTAAGTATCGCACTCTTTCCACCTATAAGATAAAAAAGACCACTCAAACGTGATAAACTTTTGAAAGAGAAATGATGTCTAAATAATAAAAGAGCCATGGCTCCACTGACTTCCGTTTTGTCCGGTGATGAAATTAACACGGTCGCCAATATCAATTTCCATATGACTATGGCACATGAAGTTCTCTAATCGGATTTTGGTGATGACGCCTGCTTGCAAAGCCTCGGCTGGTCCATTGAAAACCCTAGCATCTGCCATCTTTAGGGTTTTGTCGCCAACTACAATATGTTAACTACCGATTATACCAGTGACGCAGATTTCTGAACCGATTTCAATTCGCATAATCATCAACAACAACAAGCGATTGTCGTTCTTCCTTTCCTTTTCCCCAAAATTCACCCTGCGATTGGGAAAGATTTGGCGGGAAAGAGTGCTATGCCGTCGTTTATTGCAGTGGTTTAGAGTTCTAGGGGCATGTTTTTGGATTGTATAGTCAAAATTTGACAAAATTGCAAAAATGGTCCCTGTTGTATGCAATCTGTAAATAGGATTTCCAAGTTTTCAAAATCGTGGAAATAGTCTTTATCAAGAACTTACTTTGTGGTTATGGTCCCTAGATTTAACGGTCGTTACTTTGTGGCTGTTAAGCCCTTCACGTGCACAGCACACGATGGCAAAAATGTCTTTACTTCACGAAGGTATTAGCGTCATAATTAAAAAGAGTTTACTTAAGTGATATCTCATTTATGATCCCTAAATATTTGTTAGCCTCGTCAACTACTCTTTCTTTTTCATTAGCGTAAACAACGTGAAAACCCTAATCAAGATCATCAAAATTATGTTATGTTTTTGCATTACAACTGAAAATGTTGTTTGTAATGTGGACCATCAAGCCATAAAACCATACGTATGACACCTCAAGCATTTACAGTGAGTTCCTATAATCCTTTTTGTTTAAATTCTATGTTTTTCTTCATGATTTGAGTAGCAAAGTCAATAAACATCTGACACCTTAACAACTTAATGTTCTATGTTTTTTCCGTAGAGGGTGCACCCACAATGTTTACCATAGAGCTTCATTATCGTGGCAAGTTTACCAAGCTTCCAAACACCATATATGTATGTTGAAGGTGACATGAGATGTTTTGATCTAGTAGACATCGACGAGTTCTCAGTTTATGAACTAGACTCAATGATGTTAAAACTGGGTTATTCGTTACTCCTAGAATAAAAATGTAGCATACCCTGTTGGTATATTACCATTAGGGGTGCAAACGAGCCGAGCCCGAGCCTGACCAAGCTCGGCTCGGGCTCGTTAAGAAATATATAGGGCTCGGCTCAGGCTCGGCTCGTTACGAGCTTTATGGTCCCAAGCTTGGCTCGGGCTCATTAAGAAAGATGCAGGCTCGGCTCGGGCTCGGGCTCGGGCTCGGGCTCGGCTCGTTTATTTTCTGACAAGCATAAATGAGCTTAAGCTTGACTCGAACTCGTTAAGAAACTCGTTTACTCTAATGTAGGAAAATAACAACTTACTTAATTTATATGACTAAATATGTTTTAATTTTAATTTATATAAAAATAAAACAAAATTTATATTATATATAGGCTCGTTTAGGGCTCGCGAGCCTAATCGAGCTTGGTGACAGGCTCGGCTCGAGCTCGTTTAACAAATGAGCCTTATACTTGGATTTGGGCTCAAAGCTTTAGGGAATGATGACGATATCTTGAATCTAGCAAAATATGTTGGAGTTAGCAAGCTCTAAATGGAGACTTCTGCAGCCACAATACCCAAGACAAACCTTATTGTAGTCATCTTCACAACTGCAGAGAATATATTATTGTAGGCAACCCCTCAATTCTATTGAAAACCCTTGCCTGCTAATATTTCCTCGCACATTTTGTTGCAATCTATTTCATCTTTAACCCCAAACACCAACTTGTTCTGTAGTGTTTTCTTATTTGCTAGTAGCTTGAGCATGACCATGCGTGGTTCTTGTAAGTTGAACTCAACTCATCTTCTATAACATTCTTCTAGGATATGAAGTATTTCATACTCAAGGCCTCTATATAACATTTAGATTCATCATTCTCTATTGATAACAAACAGTGAACTAAAAGAGAGTATCTGACTGTATTTCTTCCTTTTTTAGTGGAGCTTCGGATAGTGTAAGGTTTAATTTCTGTATCATCTACAACTTCATCACCGGAACTCTCATTATCTATTGTGCTCTCACTATCTCCTGGATCATCCGAGCTTCCACTGTTTTTAGAACTTTCACATAGTTATATACAACCGATAGGTCTCACAATGTCGTCTTCTAAAATTTCATCAAACTCAATCTATATTTCTTTTTTCTGGTTGTATGGTTCTACTGGGGGTTTCATATTTGTATAGAGCATTCTCATTGAATACACAATCATAGCATAACTAAAACATACAAAGGCAGGCGCATGTAAATAAAGATGGAATGACCTAATAACTAAATAGGCTAGACCTACGCATTTTCTGGAAACACGTTGCTAAGGCAAGCAATGCATATTGCCAGTGTCTGCTTGCCCGACACTATAGCCTTGACTTTCGACTTTTCGACTGTTATGGTTGTGATCAGAATAGTTATGGCCCTGCATTGCTAGTGTCTGCTTTCTTGACACTATAGCCTTGACACAATCGTTGTGATCAGAAGAACTGCAACAATTATGGTTAACCGAACCGCTAAAATTTTCGACTTTTCGGTTCGATTACGGTTCATGTTTTATAACATGGATGGTTAACCGAAAAACCGGGTTTTTTATTTCCTTAATATGATAATATTTGATCCAATATAAGATATGCAAAATACAGAGAGTTATTGAAATGCAAAACTATAAGACGATGACATTATTTACTTTTTGTAGTTATTTTGATGATATTTGTTTGAACTTTAAACCTATATTTCTCTTTCTGAATGATTGTCGTTATTTTGTATATTAATATGGAGTTTTTTAGTTTTGAAACATATTTTTTAATTCGTAGACGGTTAATAGGTTAACCGCATAACCTAATTAACCGGAAAAATAGGTTAATCGAAAGCCAGTTAACCAGGTTTTTCGTTTCGATTAACTTTCCGAAATATGATTTCGATAAGGTTAATCTTCCATGAACTAACCCTACCCGTACCTAACTATAGCAATATATAGATACTTTAAAAATCCCTAAATACAAGTGATGGCAAACTTTGGCAAGAAAAGAGAGTTTTTGACCTAATCCTTGTATTTTGAGAAAATATTTACGGATGTATAGTAGTTTTAAGATTATTTACAAATACATAGTGAAAGTAGTTATTATGCATGTGGACCCCACTTTCCTTTATTAAAAAAAATTCAAAAACGAATAAACGACATCTATTTCCCATATCCTTTGTATCACTCAGAAGAAACGAAGACCATTTAAATTTTTATAGATTATACGAAAGATCAAATCAGCTGGAAATTTTATATGTTCAGATATCTTAATTGTTGCTTCAACGGAGGAAGAGGATAGGGTCATAGGCTATGTGTATGGGGGAAGAGGAGGTCAAAGGGTCATAAAGCAACTGAAAATATAATCCATGTGTTCCACACAATTGAAAATCCACCTGCAATTTCAATTTGTACTATAATCATCATTTTTCCTGCAAAATAAAAGAAACACATGGTCTAATTAGTAAAGGCTAAATCCAGAAACCTAAATTATAATAACCAGTCATGATGAATGTAAATGTTCAAGCAAAGACAAACCGAAAGGAGAGTTAACTACAGTTGCGAGCATCGATAACAATTGCACCAAACCGTCGCATATCATCGGTGAGTTTTTGTTTACCCACGTTGAACTGGTGAACCTTCGCCCCCACATGCATTGCCGGTCAAACCTTGCCTAAATGCTCGTGTTTCCGACAAGAAAAAAAAGGAGATGACGTTGGTAAAACTTATCTGTGTCTTTTTTTTATATAATAAAAAGGTGACGTCCACATTTCATATATAAAAACTCTTTTAACCATCTTTATGTAAATACTTTTAAAAGAACCATACTTTGGTAAATATTTTAAAAAAATACTTTGGTACAAAACTCCAAGAAAAGACTACATGCTCTCAACATTGCATGGTTCAAAAGTTGACTTAACCCAACAACCGTAACGTGCTCTCAAGTCTCAACATTACATGCATAATTAAGTCAAAGGTTGACTTCCATGCAACCCTCAACCCGTATAAATTGAGCCAATTAGTTTCCCGAAACTACCACAAATTCAAAATGGATCATCGTCCCCGTTCCAGTGGCCGTCACCAACCATCACCCGTCGGAAAACAACCGTTGCCCCGCCTGATACGTTGCAAAAGCGAAAACCCAGCTACATCTCCGCCGTTCACCGCTACATTATCCAACAAATCAAACGCCGTCACCAAATCGCGCTCAAGATCCACTGCGAAAACGAGAAATCATAAGGAAATGGAAGTAAATAGTTTCATGATTAACCTTTCGAATCAGATGAAAATCAATACTGGGGTTACTAATCCGGCGGGTAAGAAGAAGGCTGCAGACGTCTGTAGCAATGGAGACGGAACGTTTGTTAAGCTTTTGCCACGAAGAAAGCCTACATCTCCTTCCGCATGGGCTTTGTCGCCAGGGAGGCCTGCGCCTATTAAGACGGCGGTGGTGCCGCCAAAGTCGCCAAATCCAGGTGGCAGGACCAGCGGTGATCAGGGTGGCGGCGGTAGAATCAGCGGAGTTTTAAAGTACTTTAGGCAAAAAAAAGTGACGTCGTCGGAAGAAGCAGATCGGCATTACTCCAAAATGATGAACAATCGGTTATTGCAATGGAGGTTCGCAAATGCTCGAGCTGAGGCCGCCATGTCCACCGTCAAAACCGTGGCGGAGGTAACTGACATGTTTAAAAAAAGTTAATAATTTAATTCCGGACAACTTCGGCTACCATCCGTTTTTTTAACTATTTTTATATTTTACGTGCACTCACTATTATATAAATAAGTCGAAATTATCTTTTTAATTCAACATAACATTTCTTCTTGATCGAACATATTTGAAATTTTAGTCTTCACTTGATCACAAACATTTTATTTAAAAGGTAGATCGTAGAACACCAACGCTTAAAAAATATTCCTGAGTTTGATCCCAAAACCCCACTTTCAAGATTCCAGTCATTTAACATTCAGACGCAACGACTAGACTCTATAATTTATTCATGTTATAAGTCGCTTTAGGCTATGTTTGGCGCGTCACAGCTAGCGTATAAACTAACGTTTTTTTCGAGCTTTTTTAGTTTGACATGTTTGGAAATCCAAAAACTAACTTATAAGCTAGCTAACAAGCTAGGTTTTTTAAACGCTACTAATAGTAACGTTTTGAGTAGCGGTTTCAAAATGTTCTCATTTTACCCTCACACTGGATATGATTCCTTTTCTTATAATATTGGATTAATTTTGAGCATGTCCTTTTATGTTCTCATTTCACCTACTTATGTAATGGGTTCCATCTTTATAATAGCAGGTAAGATCCAATACGTAATTAAGCAATGATTCCGTTATATCTTACGTTTATAGTTCTTTTTTGATGCAGAAGAAAACGTTCAACGCATGGCTCAATATACTTGCAATACGAAATTCCAACATGGTAAAGCGAACAGAAGTACAAAAGCTCAAAAACAACATCAAATTGTATAATATTATGAATTCACAATTATTCTTGCTAGAAAAATGGTCGAGATTGGAGGCTAAAAACATTGAAGCTGTAGGACGAATGGTTAGAAAATTGTCCGTGGCATCAGTTAATATTCCGTTAGTCCATGATTCTAAGGTATTATTAACTTTGTTGCAATTATATGTTTTGCAAGTTTCAAAAAGTATTTAATAACTCATATCGTCATAATATATTAATTCATTTATAAACTTAAAGATATATTTAAAACACTATGCCGTGCTTTATATACATTAGCTACTACTGTCACAGTCCAAAGCTAATCATATTGGCAATACATAGGGAGATATTTTAGCGGTTCGTGACGCATTGGACACCACAACGAGACTCTTGGAAGATATAGAATCAACGGTCCCAAAATTATGTTGTCAGGTGATAATTATATATTATTTTTTTCAATTGAGATACAATAGTACAGTGTAAATTTTCTAAAATGTCATGGTTTTTAAAACAGGCGGAAAAGTCATGTTATTTGTTAACCGAACTTTCAATTATCGCCAAACAAGAAAAAGAGTCTTTGGCTGAGCTGCAAACATTGATGCTTGTCGTTGCTTCGCTTAAGGTGAACCATTAACTTGCATTTTAATATTTAAACTATGTTTATGTTACAAATTCTAAATTTTACCATAGACTTAATCTTTGCACAGTCCGAAATGAACAAACTAATAAGTGCTTTTGTTTACTAAATCTTTTTTGATTTGAAGTCTCGAATGATACAGGAAAAAGAAAGAAGTTTACGTGCTCATTTAATCCAAGCCGAGTGACGACTATGACAACCAACTTCATCAATTTTGACCGATGTCTCTTGTGTCACGACGACATCACCAATCACCACCATCAACAACTTTTTTCGTGTTGTATGCTTAGCACCACCAAGCTTAGCTTAGATTCTTGCAACATATTCCATCACATCCAGCATTGACGGATCGGTCAGATTAATTGTTGTATTGATAGTTCCTCCATCATCGAACTAGATGATATTATGATGAAATGGACAAATGATATATTGAGAATTGATGCCTTGATCTTGATTAATGATTATGCACACTATTGAATTACGAGTCGGTTGAGTTTTCTTTTACTAATGATGAAAATTGATGTTGTCGTTGATTTGAATTTTCTTTATCTTTATATGGAGTTCTCCTAAAAACAATACTCGAAACAAAATCAAGCATGTCTCAAAGCATAGCATAGCGATTTGATCATCTACCACTACAATTGCAAAAACTTCTCTAGAATCGTAGGATTAGTCATAGCAAAGTTGTCTCGATAAATAATGTTTAAAAGAATATCTGGAAAAATAGCATACATAGGTAAACAAAAGAAAAACTATTATAAGAACAATTTATAAAAAGAAGTTAAAACTTATTAGAGAAAAACTAAAGGAACATTTGCTTTGCTGGATATATTTGCAGTAATGGAATGTATTCTATGTATTTATTTGTAATTATCATAAAGATTGTTCCATTGGCTATCCGGATTGTATTTTGTATTGTATATATATTTGTTATCATGATAATGAGAAGGCAATGAATTATGTCAATTATTATGACAAGCCCTACGGATAATGCCAATGGTACTAGAAATCGGTTTCATCCGGCATTTGGTGTGAACAACATCAAAATTTCCATTCCCCTTCTCTTAGATCAATATGATAGTCGTTACGTACTTACGTATTGTAAGTGGAGGTATTTCTCACACACATGCGTGCACCTACAATGTGATAGATTACATTAACCCTTATTTTAATTTACTTGGGCATAACATATTTCATTCTAGCTACAAAGTAAAAATCAGTGCATCTTGTAACACGTATGCTTTAGGCAAGCATTGTTGTTTACCTTTTCCTTAAACAATAACCTATGCACCATTTGATATAATTCATGTTGATTTTGGACTTCTCATGCACATTCCAAATTGAGTCACAAATATTATCTTGTGTTGCTACATGATTTCTCTCATTTTGTCTGGACATTTATATTACAAACGCAATTCCAAAGGACAATTAAAGCCTTTCAATGCAACATTCGTCGCGAGTTTAACAAATCTCAATTCAACAATTCAAATAATTATTTATGAGATTTTCTTGCCCTTCCCGTACACCTCATCACAAAATGGTAAAGGTGAAAGAATCATGCAAACAATAAACAATATGATTCCAACAAATCTCATTCAAGCTTTCCTTCTTCCCTCTTTTGGAATTATGCTTTTGCTCTCACCACTTATATAGTCAACATTCTACCTTCCATAACTATTCACAACAAAACTCTTACCGAAATACTATATCATCGAACACCAACATACTCCTATTTACACACCTTCAGGTTGTTATGCTATCCCAACGACCTATCATGGCTACCTATACCATTAACTCTTCAGCAACCAACAAATCATCTCTCATCATGTCACATTTGATGAAGACGTCTTCTACTATAAGCTTCCACAATAGAGAGTGATCTTATGACTTCATAGATTACATGCCACCATCTCCATAAAATTGTATCTTCAAACCAAGTCATCAATTCTCCTTTCATACTCAAACCATCTACCATTCCTTCCAATCCCAAAACTAAGTCATGTTAACCAACTATTCACATGAATCTTTTTACTAAGGCGCCTAAACGGTTTAATTAGTCTATACTCCATACAAAGCTAGACTTGTTCCCAAGGTTATCTTAAACCTTCAAGGTTGTCAAACCAATAAACTATTCACATGAATCTTTTTATTGCCTATTCTCATGGTTAGGATATACAAATAGTCAATATCAGCATTGCCTTTTTACATGGAGTCTTTTGCAACTCTTTCCCATGTTTGTTCAACTCCATTAATTTTAACAGAAAACCATTCCATACACCTTTCCAAAAGCAGCAATTTAGTAAACAAAAAGCAATGCATTAAGGCATTGAAGCAATTAGATATCTCAAACATAAAACTCAAAGACAATAATTAACCAAAAACATCTGGACGTTCAATATCCCCAAAACACAACTTGAAAACTAAGAAAAAACCAGACATTACCACAATATAACAATTCATCAACGGTAACGACGAAGAGAGAGTGTGTTGTTCCTCTTCCATGTTGCCCTTCTAGAAGGACGTGCCTTGTGGTTTAAGTGTCCCTTGCCACGTAGACCTCTGTACTTCTTACCAGCTGATGTAAGCCCACGAAGCTCTCTGTGTTTGTGAACCGGGTTACAGATCCAGTTGATCCGCGGGTCGTTACGGATAGCAGCATGAGCCGGGTCCACCAAAATCACCTCAAAATACTTGTAAGTGGAGTCCTGCATAAATCATATTTTATATTTTATAAATAATTAGGAAAATAAAAGCAAGCATGACAGTTGTATGAAGTTAGGTATGATCATGCTCTGTTAAGGAAACACCGGTGTATGGTTTAATGGGTAAACGGTATTGAATGTTAAGACTAAATGCCCGTTTTACCCTTAATTTTATTAAGGAAAATTTCACAATGTTGATCGATTTTACAAAGTTATTAAGAACATGTTTAAAGGTAGCTGGTAGTTGTAACTAGTAAAGTAATAATGTTTGGTAAAAACTAGCAAATAAGCAAGATGGCAAATGTAAAATGACAAACTAATTAGATATACAAATACAAACTAACATATAAGGGGTAAATTTGTAAAGCTTATCAATAAGCTATATCTATTTTTTTTTTCTTAAATGAGCTTTTAAGCTACTTTAATGGTCTCAAACACTACATTGCAATAAACTAGAAAAATAAGCTAAATGCACATCAAACACACCTCAAGCAAAATTAAAAAAGAAACAGTCATGTGTAGCTGTCCAGATTAAGTGCTTAATCTATCAAGCTCTTTAAGTAATATAAAGAAACAGACCATAGGTCCATTAAATAGAAAAGAAAACGCATACAACTATTCCAAATGAAAATTAAAAATCTTGATAAAATGGAAGAAATTGGCATACCTCATTGAGCCAGTAAGAGTTGAGAACCTTGAGACCACCCAATTTCCTTCCAGCTCGTTCTTCAGCAACGGATCTCTTGCTACGTTGGAATTTAAGTTGGGTGACTCCCTGGTTTGTGGGCTTTCCGTACACAATACCCTTGGGAACTGGCCTCTTCCTTCCACCACGCCTCACACGTACACGATAGATGACATAGCCCTACAAAGATTTTGATGAATTCAGATGTTGCTACTAATGTATAATGTATGATTATATGGTATTTGGTCAAAATGGTGATCCTATCAATGGTATTACAAGTTCACAGACACGAAATACAAAAAATAGAACCATCAAAAATACCTGCTTGGCTTTGTAACCCATACGGCGAGCCTTATCGGGTCGGGTGGGATGAGTAACCCGGACAATGGAAGGAAGCTGGCGGTACTCCCAGCACCTCACCCGCTGCATAAATCTCATCACATCCGACTGCTTCTTCCTCCATAGCTCCGACACATACGTATAAGCACCTGTTAAAATCACCAAAAGCACAAGACGTTTCAACTATTTAAAACCTTGTCATACACATCCAACTAATCGAAACGAATTCGTATCGGATATGTGAGAAATTAGATTATGGATTTGCAGAATCAGAAAGCACGGAAGGAAGCCATACCCATTGTTGCGCTCTCTCCAGTCTATGAACCGCACAGCGACGGTGGAAAATGAAGCTATGGATTAGGGTTTTTGATAGCGGCAAGCCGGAACATATAAAGAATTCATTGGGCTCGGTCTCATCTGCAAGTATTGGGCCGAATCGTATACCCGGTTTGAGATCCAGCTTGGGAAAATAAGCCTAAACTACTTTTTTATTTTTATTTTCATTAAAAGCCTTTTAGGAGGAATTAAATTCTGGGAAAATATTGACATTGGATGTGTTTTTCGAACTATTTAATCGACACATTAGAGATTGTGAAAATTTTATTATACACCTTTGTACACGCTTCTAAGTAGTCATCGAGTAAAAACAAGACCATAATCGAGTCTTTTTAATAGTCATAAATATTTAACACAATTAATACCACTAGTCAATACAACATATGCAAAATGTATTTTATATATAAATGACGTCACTTTAACGAGAAAACTTAAAGCATTTTAACAAACTCAATTAAGAAACATGTCTATTAAAGGAGTTTTTGAGATTGTTTATTTAAAATGTTTATTAGCTTTAAGGGTAAGCATGGTGTGGTTTAGGCACAAACTGAACCGATAACAAATTGTTAGATTGTTACATTTACATAAACCGATCGGTTTCGCTGTTGGCACTGGTGTCGTCTTGGTATGGTGAGAGTTCGGGTTTAAAATTGCATGGTTGTACATGGTGCGATTTTTGCATGGTGTGGGTCGTTTTAGAAAACCGCAAGATGATTTATGGACTCCTTTTGTTCGATTAACAATGTCCCTTAAAGCCTTGACATTGTAATATTCATATTTTTTATTTCTGATGCAAAGGATTTAAGATAAGGTGAACAAACTAGAGTCTGAAATGGAGCAACTCATATGATTTGAATTTTGAAAGTTGAAATTGTTGGATTAGGTGTCTAAGCCATGACTTTATATTTGTATTTATCTTATTAATATAAGCAAAGTCCATTTCGGTTGCCCTCATAGCAGGATGATTGATGTAGAAGTCAGTAGAGAGAAATGTTGATTTATTCATTGTTTAATAAATCAATAGAAATAAACAAATAGTTTATTAATATATTTAAGTGTTAATATATTAATTAGAAACTATAATAATTAATTAGAAATTAATCTAGAATTAATTGAATTTAATTTGGAGATTAAATTAATTAATTAAAAGTACAGGGACTGGTTTTGTATTTATTTAATAGTTGAATATTAACTGGCCAGTCTAGGGGTTAAAGGTGGCGAGATTTGTGGTGCCACCACAAGGATCTCGAAACCCTAATTAGGGTTTAAGTAAAGCCTTTCCAATTGGTAAAAGGCTTATATGATTATATGTACATTTAAATATTCATGGTCCAGTGAGATATTTGTTAGATATTTTGGGACCACTTAAATTAAATGTAAATTATGTTATCATTAAAATTCGGATTTAATATAAAATGTTATTTAAAATTGTTGATGGACCGATTTTATAAGGATATACACTTGCCATTGTGGGTTGAGTTCCCGGTTTGACTCAAGATCCTCCAGATCCCTTCCATCTCTCATATTAGGGCATATCTCCATCTATATATACACATGTTGATGAGCATATTCAGATATACAAAAAATCACACTAAAATTCGTAAGGCTTTGCTGAGGGGTTTTGAGAAGTGTATTGAGATCAACTGGAAACCAATCTCACTCATCATATCCAAAGGTTTCAATGGAAGCAGGTATACATTCTTCTTTTCTCTTGTTTATTTCTTTTATCAGATTCAAGCTCTTGATATTTGTTTATGCTTCCGCGATTTTATGTTTTGATGATGAAAATAAAACCAACAAAAATAAATATCAAACACGTTTTTGAGTGTAACCATAGTGGAAACGGTTTGAAGATAAAACATACAAGATCTTCTTCAAAATTGAACATAAAACGTTTGAGTTACAACTATTTTACAGAAGGAGGAAATCACCTGAGGGTCACCAAATTCATAAACCCTAATTGCTTTAACCATGGTGACTGTTGCTCGAACTGAATCTCTCTGAATGATTGAATCTGAAGAGTTGTCAATCGAGTCTAGGTTGAGGATTGGTGAATTGGATTTTATATACAAAAAAAAAAAGTTTCTCCTCAAATAATGGTACGTGGATCTACGTTTATTTGCCTTGCATATTTAAAATATTTTACATCTGTTTTGTTATTTTAATTTTTTTATTTGTTTCTAGGAGGTTGACCCGCAATTATTGGCGGTATTTGACATTGTTTCTTAAATAGGGGTGCAAACGAGCTGAGCCGAGCCCGAGCCTGACCAAGCTCGGCTCGGGCTCGTTAAGAAATATATAGGGCTCGGCTCTGGGTCGGCTCATTACGAACTTTATGGACCTAAGCTCAGCTCGGGCTCGTTAATAAATACACAGGCTCGGCTCGGGCTCGGGCTCGGCTCGTTTAATTCTTAACAAGCCTAAACGAGCTTAAGCTCGGCTCATTTAATTCTTAACAAGCCTAAACGAGCTTAAGCTCGACTCGAGCTCATTAACAAGCTCATTTACTCTAATGTAGGATATATATATATATATATATATATATATATATATATATATATATATATATATATATATATATATATATATATATATATATATATATATATATATTATAATATATATATATATATATATATATATATATATATATATATATATATATAAAAAATAAATATTGTATTAGATATATAGGCTCGTTTAGGGCTTGCGAGCCTAATCGAGCTTGGTGACACAGGCTCGGCTCGGACTCGTTTAATAAACGAGCCTTATATTTAAGCTCGGGCTCGGCTCGGGTTCGTTTAAAATCGGTCTCGAGCCGAGCTTTTATCGAGCCGGTCCCGGGTAGCTCACGAGTCGGCTCGACTCATTTGCACCCCTATTCTTAAATAGAGGTTGCGTCCGTAAGTGATGTAGCAGAACCACTAGATAGCGGTGTAATTAGGTTTTAGATTTGAAACATAACATGACAAAAAGTTTATTAAAAATCACGTGAATTATATCGTCCGTAAAAATCACATTTTGTCAAAATATAATGTGTGAGAAATGAACTTTAAAATGATGAAGAGAAAAAACCTGCTTTGTTAACTCTCAAAAAAGATGATACGTTGCATATGTGTATTGACAGTAGTGCCATCAATAAGATCATTGTGAAATAAAATTTCATATTCCTTGCGTTGGTTACTTACTTATCAGATAATTGGTGCCACTATTTCCACAAAGCTGGATTTGAAGAGTGAGTATTACCATATTCGACTTAGGCATGATGATAAGTGGAAAACTGCCTTCAAGACTTGTGAAGGATTATATGAGTAGTTAAGATGCCTTTTGGTTTATCAAACTATTGAAATATGTAATATTTCATTATTCAGTCAAACTTAACAAATTTCTGTAAAATTAATAGTTATAACTTGTAATGTTGTATTTTTGGTAGCAGGGGCATAAAGGAACATTAGCAAATATTAGGTAGCTGAGGGGGGGTAAAGAAGCAAAAGGTTGTAATTGGAAGGGGTGCGGCTCACATTGGATGAAGTCAGGGATGGAGTAACACGCGGATCTTTGCTTAAGATCCATAGGTCGACCCGTTATAAAATAAAAATACATGAGCTGTAGATTTATTAATTCCTGAAATATCTTAGGGGTTTCTCTCTGTTTTCTCTCTCAGTAGTCTTGATATATCATATGATTGTATTGCTGAGTTCTGTTGTTTTCTTAGCTAGTAAGTGTGTGATTCTGAATGTAGAAATAGGGTTTTTGTAGTGAGGTTGATTTGTAATACGATTGTGTGTTGGATTAAAGGTTCATTCTGTTTTTAAGGAAACGCTCCTAGTACGTTCATCCGTGTGATGAACCAGTCTGTTCAAGCCCTTTATTGGCAAGCTTGTAGTCGTCTATCTTGCTGGCATCCTTATCTACAACACTACTTTCAAATTGCAATAAAGTAAATTAATCTTCTCTTATTAAAAAAATCATTTCCGTTATCCCTCTACAGAAATAATATGTGGGAAATTACTGACTTGTCCGTAAATAGGAAACCAATAGGGTGTCGCTGGGTCTATAAAATTAAATATAAATCTAATGGTGAAATAAAACGATATAAAGCTAGGTTAGTAGCAAAAGGGTATAAAATTATCCCTCTACAGAAATAATATGTGGGAAATTACTGACTTGTCTGTGAATAGGAAACCAATAGGGTGTCGCTGGGTCTATAAAATTAAATATAAATCTAATGGTGAAATAGAACGATATAAAGCTAGGTTAGTAGCAAAAGGGTATAATCAAAGGGAATGAATAGAGTATGAGGAGACATTTTATCCAGTAGCTAAAATGGTTACAATTCGTGTTATTATTAATCTAGTTTTTAACAATAACTGGACTCTTTTTCAACTTGACATAAACCATGCTTTTTTATATGGTAACCTTGATGAGGATGTCTATATGACATCCCTTCAAGGATATTTTACAAAAAAATGATAAACATTTGTGTAAATTGTTAAAGTCCTTGTATGCGCTGAAACAAGCCCCTAGGAAATGGGATGAACGGTTGTGTACTGCATTGTTTGATGTTGGATTTGAACAGAGTATGAATGATTATTCTCTATTTGTTAAAACAAAGAATGATCAAATTGTTGTGCTGTTAGTTTATGTAGATGACATAATTTTAGTCGGAAATTGTGTTGATGAAATAAACAAGGTCAAAGAATTTATGAAATCTCGGTTTTTTATAAAAGATTTGGGAAAATTAAAACTTTTCTTGGAATATAAATTATTGATATTGAAAATGGAATGAGTTTTATTCAAAGGAAATATTGCTTAAAGTTGTAGCATGAATTTGGTATGCTTGCATGTAAACCAGTTAAGACTCTTTTAGACACAAATATATTGGTTAAAAAAGATGGAGTTGATAATCGTGATTAGCTTACTTATAAACATAACAAAGTTTCAAAGAATTGGAAAATTGATTTACTTGACCATTACAAGGCGTGGCATTTCCTATGCTACAAACTTTTAGTCAGTCTATGCATTGCCCACGAAAGTCTCATCTAAATGTAGCTTTGCGGTTGTTACGGTTTTTGAAACAAAATCTAGGTAAAGGAATTAAAATTGTAAAGTCTAACTTGTTTGATTTGGAAGGATATGTTGATGCTGATTGGGCAAAGTGTGTGGAAACAACAAGGTCAGTTACTGGATACTGTTTATATTTGGGTAATTCTCTGATTTCAGGGAAGAGCAAGAAACATGATACTGTTTCTTGTTCTTCTACTGAATCAGAATACTGGGCAAATTGGGCCAGTTACTTGTGAAATTCTGTGGGTTTTAAAAGTTTCGTATGATTTGAGAGTTAAAAACTTATTACCTATCGTGGTTTTTTTTTTGTGATAATGAGTCAGCCATTAAAATAGCCGCGAATCCAGTCTAGACTCATGAAAAGACCAAACATTTTGAAGTTGATGTTCACTTCATTCGAGAAAAGGTGTCAAAGGGAATTATGAAAGACACAAAGGTTTCTTCAAAAAATCAGCATGCTGATATTCTGACCAAACCTTTAAGTTTTCCAAAACATGATTATCTTTGCAAACAAATGGGGTTGTTTGATCATTTTTCTAAAGAATAGTTTGTCGTCTGTTAAGTTTGAGGAGGGGTGTTGAAATATGTAATATTTCATTATTCAGTCAAACTTAACAAATGTCTGTAAATGGATAGTTATAACTTGTAATGTTGTATTTTAGGTAGCAAGGGCATAAAGGAACATTAGCAAATATTAGGTAGCTGAGGGGGTAACGAAGCAAAAAGTTGTAACCAGAAGGGGTATGGCTCACACCAGATGAAGTCAGGGATGGAGTAACACGTGGATCTTTGCTTAAGATCCATGGGTCGACCCGTAATATAAAAGAAAAATACATGAGCTGTAGATTTATGAATTCCTGAAATATTTTCGGGTTTTCTCTCCGTTTTCTCTCTCAGTAGTCTTGATATATCATACAATTGTATTGCCGAGTTTTGTTGTTTTCTTAGCTAGTGAGTGTGTGATTTTGAATGTAGAAATAGGGTTTTTGTAGTGAGGTTGATTTGTAATACGACTTTGTGTTGGATTAAAGGTTCATTCAGTTTTTAAGAAAACGCACCTAGTACGTTCATGCGTGTGATGAACCAGTTTGTTCAAGCCCTTTATTGGCAAGCTTGTAGTCATCTATCTTGATGACATGCTTATCTACAACGCTACTTTTAGTGAACATGTTTGCCATGTGCGCCAATTTTTCACTTTACTTCGTGGGATAGTTTGTATGCAGCCGCAAAGAAATGCATTTTCATGACCTCCCAAAATCCTGTTTTTGGGTTATGTTGTTCCTAGCAAAGGAATACGTGTGGACGAGTTTAAGGTAGCAATTGTCAAGCAGTTGCCAACCCAAACTACCATCACCGAAGTACGCATTTCCATGGCCTTGCTTATTTCTATAGGCGGTTTATCCCACACTCCAGTTCTCTTATGACGCTCTCTTATGACGCTGGTAACCGATTGTATTAAATGGAAGGCCTTTACCTGGACCGAGGCAATAGAGTTAATAGAAGAAAAGCTTACAACATCATCGATTCTGATATTACCATATTTCTCTCGAATATTTGAGTTGCATATGAATGCTTCAACGGTTGGGATTGGGACAGTTCTTAGCCAGGGGCGACCCGTTGCCTATTTCAATGAAAATTTGACGGGGCCAAAGTTACGTTATAACACTTATGATGTTGAACTATATGTAGTAGTCCAAGATGTGAAACATTGGCAACATTATCTATTCCATAAAGAGTTTGTTTTGCTCATAAATCATGATTATTTAAGGCACATTCGAAACCAAGATAAGGTGTCACATAAACATGGGTGGTGGATGAATTTCTTGGAGAAATTAGTTTTGTTGTCAAACAAGTTTGGAGCTTCAAATTGGGTGACAGAAGCCTTGAGCAGATGTAATAACTTGTTGGTGTCTATGAGGGTTGGTGTGCCTGACCTGGATGTCCTAATGGAGTAGCTTACAGTTGATACTTATTTTTCTATTGTTCGGCAGGATGTACAATCTGGACAGATGTGATAATGCATGACAGTATCCTTTTCAAAAGGAATCAATTATGTATATATCCCTGGATCTGTCTTCAACTCATCAAAGAGTTTCACGGCAAGGGGCATGTTGAGCGAGTTCATACTTTATATTTGGTGCAATTGTCTTATTGTATAAACATAATGCATATATCGTTTGGTTGAAATGTAAATAAATTTGAATCTTTAATTTTTTTAAGTCTTTACTTCTTTGAATATAATATATCTAAACATAAGCTTCAACCAATACATGCGTATGGTTTGAAATATCTCATAACTTATCACGTCATTATGAGCTGATAATGACCAAAAAAAAAAAAAAAAACGATTATGAATATAAGTGCTTTTTTTGTTGTTGTGTGGGCATTAAGTAATTAATTTGGTTTTACTCACTCCATAATATAAATCTAATATTCGAATGGTGCATGTTTAACCATATAACATGAGGTGGTAAATCACAATGTCGTATAGCACAAAAATATGATGGATAAACATAAACCCGAAACCTTATTTATTAATTTACAACATTTTACCTATAAACGTCATATATATATTAGTTATCGGGTACCAAAACAATAGAGCCGGTTGTTTTCCGATCCTGAAGGTCTAAATGGGCTTGAACCACTTGCGACAAAGGGTACTTGTGATTTGCTCGAACACGTAAAACTCCTTTTTCAATATTAGAAAATAACTCATTTGAAGCTGCAAGGAGGTCGCTTCGTTCATTTGTGAAAAGCATCATAGCCGGACATGTCAAGTACAAACATTTCTCATATAACATTTGCAATTTTATAGGTTCAGGTGAACCAGATGCTTTCCCAAATGAAACCAAATGTCCACGAAATTTTAAGCAGGCCGCTGATCCCTTCAATAACAAAAGATACATTCATTTGTCTCGACTATTTTTCTTTAATTCCCCTTTCACCGAACAAAATCCACTTTGCCTTTTAAATCAGGATTAAATAGAAGTATTCTATTTTCGTAAAGTATTACCTCAAATGTGTCTTTCCCAACAGAATCATACGCAACATCAACTCCTTTTCCTGAAGTGATCTCCATAACACGATCCATGAAGTTTTCTTCTTTGTAAATAATGACATGGTGGCATCCGTCTTCCTTGGCTTGAACCGCCTTCGTTTTGTTTGAAACGGTTCCGATTACGGTTGCACCAAGCGCGTTTGCCCATTGACACACCAATGATCCAACTCCACCCGCAGCTGCATGTACAAGGATCGTGTGTTCAGGTCCGACCTGTTTTCAAATTTAACAACCGGGTCATATTAACGATGATATGTTGGCATTCGTGGATTATGATTTAATAGAAAAATTCTCATCACCTGAAAGCAACCACGAACCAAAACGTGGGTGGTTAGTCCCTTAAAGAGCACGGCAGCGGCTACAATAGGATCAATTGAAGGTGGAATAGGTACAACTCTATCTGCAGGGAGTACTTGTTCTTCGGTATAAGCACCCACCGGAAAGCCAGCATAAGCCACCATATCTCCAACTTTACAGGTAGTCACTCCGGGACCGACTGCTATGACAACTCCGGCCGCCTCCATACCTTTGGATTAAAGTTAATAGTAAAGTGGAGTACTTAATTTTAAATTTTATTGGTAATTGGAGAAATATCTAAAAAACAACACTAAAACACATTTGGCGAAGGAAGAATAACTGGCAATTGTCGTAGCTGGTAACAAATGGATATTAAGTTATTAACTTATAATTATGTTCTAAATCACAACTACATTTTATTTTTACTATGTAAAATATATAACAATAGCTAAAACTAGAAAAGTAAAAACCAAATAGGTCGAACAGTTTAAATTATGTAGTTCAATGCACAATCGATAATTACGACCTCATAAATTGGTTTTATTTACAAAGTTATATCGTTATTTTAGTACTACGTTTTTTTAATTATATATATATATATATATATATATATATATATATATATATATATATATATATATATATATATATATATATATATATATATATATATATATATCATTTACTTATATGAAAGCTGGGAGGCTTTAGAATTCAGGATTTTTCACTTGGTTTTGCCTCCCCCTTCTCCAATCAGAGTGGCTTTTATTTTCCTTGTGTGCTGCCTGTTTCACCATCTTGCCTGCCTCACCATATCTCATCAACGCACACCCATTTTCGCCTTCCTTTGTCCTTCGTCTCATTCTATCCAATAAGAACAAAGCCACCGCCCATTTCTCCTATTAACTGCTTGAAACTTGAAAGCCATCGGCAGCAGCTTCCCACACTTCATGCTTTCGTCACGCGATGTCTTCAGCCTGTGTGTGTTTCCTCAAAATCGGTTGAGTCACCTTCTCCTGCTTTTACACACGTCTCGATTGCAAGCACCGACCCGAAATTCGAAGTGAAAATTTTGATTTGCCCTGACGATACATTTATCCATGTTAATCGCGTCTCCAAATTAAAGAAGTTCAAACTTGATGCTCTACAATTGTTTGACCTTCACCTTCATATCGATAAATTGCTAAGAGTAAGCAATCCCTTGATCGTATCTATTTCTTTTAAGATTCATACTTTTCCAATTTTGATCGTAATTCCACTTGGGTTTTGACAGATCTGGATGTTATTGGTAACGATCACATCAATTACCTGGAATTGTTGATCCCCCAGTGATTACTAATTACATGAGGTGGCGATCCAGTGCAAGCAGGAGGTGGGGTGTCATCGGCACGCAGGAGGTGGCGAGCAGCTTTGTGTTTGGTTGTAAGCAGCCAAGAAAGCAGGTGCTCAAGGTGAGACATCAACGTCACAGAAGCATGACGGGGGAGTGGTGATTTTTCGATTGATAATTTAGTTTTTCATCTTATTTAGGTGTGTTACTTTGAAGCTTAAAGTTTGTTTATTTTCTATAGCAGTATATAAAATTCTAAGTCAACAAGGCAAAAATGTTATATGCGCAGACAACATGTTTGATAAAATGCTTGATAGGGGACAACCTTTGAAAAGCGGCTACAATTTACTTCATCGAATATAAATTTGCATTTGAAGGCAAATTCTTTTGTTATTCTCCAGAAGCAGAGAACTTGGTCAATGGCCCAAAAGTACGTTCTACGACTCCTCTTCTTTCCTTGGTTATATCTTTAATTTATGGTGTTTCTTGATTAATTTAAAGTAAAATTATTGTTGGGTTTTTTCTAGGAACCTATGACTAAGGAGGTGAAATTTTTAAGTGTCTCGCTTTTCACACAAATCATTGAATTTTTTACTACTGGTTTTTCACACTTACATCATAAAGTTTTTAGGTTTTGTGGCAATATCTTTTTGGGGTTAGCCATGATGATGATGATTTGAATTAGTTGGTTCCCCCACCCAAGGTGGCTGTTGACAAGGTAAAGCCATTTGAGAATCCGACTATAAAGGAGTTGAGGTATGTTCTATTTATGTATTATTAATTCTAAAAAATTATCATGTACGCACCATAATTTAATTAGGTTTATTGCAATGTGCAGTTGGAATAGTAATATATAGAATTTTCTACGACTCGAACAAAGTTCTCGAGCGTTGGTCCAATCTACCTAGATTAACAAGTCAACACTTACTTGCATATTATTTTATTATTATTATTATTGATAAAAAATTATAATTAATTAACTTCAGCCCGATGCGTGGTTCGTAGATCAATACTTCATACATATGCTTATGATGACATTGGTTCATCAACCTTGATGTGAAGCATGTTGATGACACCAAAATTTGTTGCTCATGTTGGTCTGCTGGCAATTCTTCTAAACCCCTTGGACTTTCTATATAAAGTCGTTTTTTCTATAATAAACCAAAAAGAAACAACCATGTTATAGATCTTAACAAAAGACACGACTCTATAGTATTGTTCCCAATATAATGCAAAATTATTGTTCATCATTCATTTTGTATTTCTATTTCAAAATTTTTAGAGTTTATTATGGTCTTAATGTGTACAGGGGATGGATGACTGTTGTCTGGGAAAGAAACAAAGATCAAAATTTCACGAACAAAAATTGTATCATTATTCAGGTGAGCAAACCAAGAAATGATAGTGACGTTTTGAAAGGGCAAATTGCAAAATAGCAAGGAACTTTACTCTCTCTACCAATATGAGTGATGTACTTTATCTTTAACCTATTATAATAACATACTTTCCGTCCCTTGTCTATTAGCAATTCACTTTACTTTTTAAATATTATAGAAACGTACTTGGATTTTGCTTCCAATATACGCTTTGTACCTTATTTGTCACATATTTTGTTATTAATGAAAAATGAAGTACGCTGCTATTTTGAGTAAATAATTGTATTGCCTATATTGAAAATCAAAAAGTACATTGCTATTTCTTGCAACTTTTCCTCTTTAAAATTTTGCATTACCTAAATACGTGGGAGTCTTGATAGTTTTAATATATCACTAATAAACTTGGGAGTCTTGATAGTTTTAGTTGTTAACTACAGGGGTAAGTATCCTCAGGATATCTACTGCCCATTGTTGATGATGGCAAGAGATGTGAGCTTCTTCTGTCCTTAGCACGGCCAAAAAACCAACTAGTATATATATATATATACATATATATATATATATATATATATATATATATATATATATATATATATATATATATAATACTATTGAAATATGTATGCTTTGAAATTCACAAGAGATGAACAATCAACATGATGTCATTCGTTAGGAACCGCTATAATTCTTTTGACCATACTTAATATAACAATTATTAACCATTATTAGATAACACGATGAATAAAAAGTTTATAAATATGGGTCATCGATTCGAAGAGATAAAACTAATAAATATGATGTCAATTAGGCGGCAAGGTATGCACCTTATGCGTTCAACGTGATGGGCCATTGAACACCATCTATGTGATGGAGGGTGAGGAGGTGAGTATGATGTGTTTATTAATTCTTGAGAGTGTTTTTTTATTGTACAATATGATTTAAAATAATCATTGAAAGTTAATTATTATAGTCACTTTCAAATTTAATTTATCATATAATTGCAATGCTTGTAAAAATTTAAAACTGTATGAAATAAATAACAAGTAATAATTTGTAGCCGTCTTAAATAAATAACAAGTAAAGCTTCCTATCTCCTGAATGATCATACAATTATAAATCATTTCTTTAACTCGACGACAAGTACTCATCAACAACCGAGATTTAATTTAACATATAAATGATGGAACTCATGTTTTTTTCAAGGCACATGTTTAATAAAAAAAAACTTACTTTTTTTTTTTAAAATACGAGCATACGTAATAAAAAATAGGATAATGACTCAGAATAGTAACTATCTTTTGCGTTTGTTCATATTTGGGTAATATCTTATTTTCTATATATATATATATATATATATATATATATATATATATATATATAGACCAACGAACTTGTTTAAAATGTTCATATATTATCAGTATTACCGGTTGGTGTAGGTTACAGCTGACGTGACGTACACGTACAATTATGTAATGTCACATGTGAGTAATGAACTATTGATTTTGTTCATATTTTAGTAATTTTTTGTACATATATATCAACGAACTTGTTCAAACTGTTTAAATGTTACCATTATTATATTTAAAAAAAACATATATACTTCTAAAAACGTATAAATATACATATATACTTTTGAAAATGTATTTTATACTTCAAAAAATATAAACTATATATCTAAAAAATGTATTTATACTTCTAAAAATATACTTGTACTTCTACAAACGTATTTTGGTTCATTTTTTTCTCTCCTATTATTTATAATTCTAATAAAATCACGTAGCTAGTCAATATGATTATATGGGAAGTAATACAATAAAGATTAAATGATCAAAGTGGTAGCTATTTGTGAAGTAACCCATCAAACATGAAGGTAGCTATTTCTTATAATTCTTAATCTAATCACATAACTTTTGCAATAAAGTACGAGAAAAGAGAAGGAATTAAAACAAACTGTACCTGGTGTGTAAGGGAACGAAGGAATTACACCGACGGAACCTTCACGCATATAAACATCCAAATAGTTTATTCCAATCGCCTTGTTTTTCACTTTGATTTCTCCACTTTTCGGTTCGCCTACATTCACATCTTCCCATTTCATCACCTATAACAATAATTAGATCAATAAACAAATGAAACTACTGCCATTGAATATAAAAATAAATATCAAGCATGTTTTTGAAGGTAACAGAGTTGAAACGATTTGGAGATAAAACATACAAGATCTTCTTCAAATTGAACATAAAACGTCTGAGTTACTACTATTTTACAGAAGGAGGAAATCACCTCAGGGTCACCAAATTCATAAACCCTAATTGCTTTAACCATGGTGACTGTTGCTCGAACCGAATCTCTCTGAATGACTGAATCCGAAGAACCGTCGATCGAGTTTGGGTTGAGAGTTGGTGAAATGGATTTTATTTATATGGGTATATCTATTCACACGATAAAATCGTGTAAACGTGATTATTTGGTTTGGCAAAATTAACGCGCTTGCAAATTGTAATAAAGTAATTCAATCTTCTCTGATAAAAAAATCATTTACGCTATCCATCTACATTATTAGGTAATGTTTACTAATTTACGTTCAATACCCTTATAGTTAAACTAATTTTAAAATTAACCCTTTAGGATTTTTTTTTATTGTGGGATTTTTCCATTTGTGGGGTTGTTGAAGATGAAGATAAAGAAGGTGACGGAGGACGGTAAGTGATGATTAACCCGACTTTCTCCCTGGCTTTCATTTTCTGGCTGCCCGTCATGAACACTTTTTGCAGCCTCTTCGGTAGGAATTGGATTAGCACTCGGATTTGGATTGCCGCCCAGGTTGGAATTATTTATTATTGCAGGCATCATCTGCCTAACCACTTCTTCCACAATAGTTCGTATATCAGGTGGATTTTGTCCCACCGGTTCCCTTGCTGGTGCTCTTCGCCCAACAGAGCCGCGTGACCTAGCTGGTCCGCTTCTTGCAGTTCCACGTGACCTAGCTGGTCCGCTTCTTGCAGTTCCACGTGAATTCACACCAGTAGGATTGCTTCGTGTATTTCTCATACTTCAAAATTTCAGCAAACTGTTAGATTACATATATAGTAACAACCTATATATATATATAACAGTCCAATTATCTGTGCTTCTCTCAAGGTTTAAGTCCAGGGATCTAATCTAAGACACCTAGTTCACTTAAACCACGGCTCTGATACCAACTTGTAACACCCGACTTATTAACAAAAACACCCCAAAAATTTTTTGTTTTACAAACCAAATATTTTACAATAAAAACCATAAGTCTGGGGTATTAGTTAACAAAATACGAGTACAAGTGTATCACGAAGTACAATACATAAATATTATACATCTTCAAGCCGGGTCGTTACTTCAAATGTTAAGTCCTCAGTCACGGACTTTGTCTTTTCCCTTGGCAGGGTCACGCTCACCTGCAGGGACATATCAATAAAACTGTGAGCTATAAAGCCCAATGAGTAATCAAACGAATAATAACATGTATAAGAATAAAATTTCTCTATACAAGGTCAAACATGTATTAACACACAATACAATATCAAATGTGGCTCACGGGTTAGCCCGCTGTTGCCATGGCTCACGGGTGAGCCCGCTGTTGCCTAGACTCACGGGTAAGCCCGCTGTTGTCTATGTAAATCTGGCTCATCGAAATAAACTGCGGCTCACGGGTAAGCCCGCTGTTGCCTAGACTCACGGGTAAGCCCGCTGTTGTCTATATAACAGTTTACATAGATATATTGACTCACAGTTCCGTTCTTGTCTATACTAGACTCACGGCTTATCTGGTCTTGTCATATCTTAAATCATGAAATTTTGTCATTTCTGTCCCTCAAATCATATTCATCTGCAGCTGCTCGAATAACATTTATCACAACAGATAACAGTGAGATTACTCACCTGGAGGCTTGCTACAACTAGCGTTTATCGTTCCTTGCTTTGAAATGAAGTCCGTATGATTTTGTCCCAAACCTATAATTTCATTCATTTTCAAAATGATTATAGGTTAATACCCACTTTAATTAACTCTAATACACTAGAGTTCAATAAAACAATGTTATAAACGATGCCTAGTTAATAAACTTTCCGTTTACTAACTTTATGTGAATTTTACTATTCACCGAGGCATTCGGACCGGTCTACAGTGCTCCCGAGGGGTCGGAAACTCAATCTAAAAATTTTCCCAAACTTTTCAGACCATAATGCACTTATGGTTCAAATTTGAGCTTAATCGGACAAGCAACGCAAAAGTTAGCGTTTCAAAGTTTCTGTCTGGCCACTGCATTGGAGGCGCACTGCGCCAGGAATCAGGCGCACTGCGCCTGGGCGCACCCCGCCCTGATCCTGGGCGCACTGCGCCCTGCTCCTGGGCAGAGCTCCTGGACAGTCGCGATTTTTGCACTGTAGCTTGCAGATTTCGTCCCTTAAGTCCTTGATTTCGTTTTTAGTTGTTTGGGGTTTGTTTCTAGGCTAAAACCTTACATTCTAACAAGGTTTTTAACCCCCATAACACCCTAAATCAATCACACAAGGAATTAGGGTTCTTATTTCTAACAACCCCAAATCATCAATTCTACCATTTATAGCATTCTACTTCCATTGGATTGAGTTAGGACTTTGTTATAAGGACTTAATGGAAGTATTTCCTCATTTTAACCCCATGATCATGGCTGTAATTTCAGTTTGCAAGTCCTACTCAACTCATCAAGATGAACAATCAAGAACATGAAGAAACTTACCACAATTTCTTCCAATAATACCCTTTGAATGCCAAGAATCAAAATGCAAGCTTCAAGCCTTCAAACTTCTTCAAAATTCTGCAGAATTTCAGCTCCTAGACTTGTTCCCGTAACCCCAAAATTCTGCACACAAGTCTTGCTTAAATACTTCTAGAAATTGCACTTTGGTCCTTTAAGTTGCATATTTCAAAGTTTTGCCACAAATAACACAATTTATGACAAATAACCAACTTTTATAACATTTTAAGTCCAAGACCTAAAATATTATTACATAACAAGTCCTTTTCTGTCCAAATGACCAAATTACCCTTTTGGGGTAAAATGACCATTTTGCCCTTTTTATTATAATTATATAATAATTACATTTTGGCGTTACAAATTCTCCCCTCCTTTAAGAGATTTCGTCCCCGAAATCATACAAAAAGTTGAGGATATTTCTCCCTCATCTCACTTTCGGTTTCCCACGTCATGTCGGAACCTTTGTGATGACGCCAAAGTACTTTCACCATGCTGATCTTCTTGTTTCTAAGCTGTCTTATCTTGCGGTCTAGAACCCGCTCGGGTTGTTCCGGGTATCTCAGCTTTTCATCCACCTCAATTTCAGCAAGAGGTACATATTGAGATTTATCAAACAACGTCTTCCTCAAATGGGACACATGGAATACATCATGTATACCATGAAGTTCATCAGGTAACTCCAATCTATACGCCACGGCTCCAACCCTTTGGGATATACGGAAAGGTCCAATGAAGCGAGGACTTAACTTTCCTTTCTTCCCAAAACGAATCAAGCCTTTCCAAGGGGATACTTTGAGCATTACCATATCTCCCACTTGGAACTCTATCGGTTTCACCCGTCTGTCCGCATACTGCTTCTGTCTATTCTGAGCTACCTTTAAATTTTCGCGTATCAATTTGATCTTTTCTTCAGTCTGAGCTACAATTTCGGGTCCAGCCAACGGCTTTTCCCCAGCTTCAGTCCAACAGGTCGGAGTACGGCACGGTGCTCCATACAAGGCTTCATACGGGGCCATCTGAATGCTGGAATGATAGCTGTTATTGTACGCGAATTCCACTAAAGGTAAATGATCTTCCCAGCTTCCACCGAAGTCTATGACACAAGTCCTCAACATATCTTCCAAAGTTCGGATCGTTCTTTCACTTTGGCCATCAGTCTGCGGGTGATATGCGGTACTCATAAGTACTTTCGTACCCAGTTGCTCTTGAAGACTTTGCCAAAAATGGGAAGTAAATCTGCTGTCTCTGTCCGACACAATCGATGCTGGTACTCCATGCCGACAAAATACTTCATCAATGTAGATTTTCGCCAGTTGATCTACTCTGTACTTTTCCTTATATGGTATAAATTGTGCCGATTTGGTCAATCGATCCACAATCACCCATATAGAATCATAACCTCGCGGTGTCCGCGGCAACTTTGTCACAAAATCCATAGTAATATGGTCCCATTTCTTCTCTGGAATCGGCAATGGCTGTATTTCTCCATACGGTTTCTGATGGTTTGACTTAACTTGCAAACAAGTCAAACATTTTTCCACAAATCTTCCAACGTCCCTCTTCATTCCAGGCCACCAATACATCGGTTTTAACGTCCGATACATCTTGGTACTACCCGGATGAACTGCATATCGGCTATAATGGCTATCTTCTAGAAGCAAGTTTCGTGCTTCTCCTTGTTTCGGGACCCATATACGGCCTCTGAAGGTCTTCAATTTTTGAGAATTTTCTTCCAGATGCTTCAAATATCCAACCATTCTTTCGCTTTTTACATTCTCCGGCTTACACGCTTCCTCTTGTGCCAAACGAATCAATCCTGGTAACCTGCTCACTACACCCATACACGCGGATGTAACTTTCAGAGGAGCTTCTTTTCGGCTTAAAGCATCTGCCACCACATTCGCCTTACCAGGGTGGTACTGAATTTCACAATCAAAGTCTTTCAACAGGTCCATCCACCTTTGCTGTCTCATGCTAAGCTCTTTCTGGTCAAAAAGATACTTCAGGCTCTTATGATCAGTGTAAATAACAAACTTTACACCATATAAATAATGTCTCCACAACTTCAATGCTAGAACCACCGCAGCTAATTCCAGATCATGGACGGGATACTTCTTTTCTGCATCTTTTAATTGGCGTGACGCATAAGCTATGACCCGACCTTTCTGCATCAGAACACACCCAAGACCAATTCTAGAAGCATCGCTGTAGATCACATACTCTTCTCCGCTTTGAGGTAGTACTAACACCGGCGCTTCACATAAAGCTTGTTTCAGTTTCTGGAATGCTTCTTGCTGCTCTTTAGCCCAAGTGAATTTCTCACCTTTCTTAGTCAACTTGGTCAACGGAACAGCTATCGAGGAGAAGTTCTCGACAAATCTTCTGTAATAGCCTGCCAAACCAAGAAAACTTCTTACTTCAGTGGGACTTCTAGGCGGTTCCCATTTCATCACGGCTTCAATCTTTGCTGGATCTACTTTTACCCCTTCAGCATTGATTACATGGCCAAGGAATTGGACTTCTCTTAACCAGAATTCACACTTGGAGAATTTAGCATACAGCTTTTCTCGGCGAAGCAACTCCAATACTTGTCGCAGATGCACTTCATGTTCGGTTTGACTTCTTGAATACACCAAAATGTCATCTATAAATACTATCACCGAGGTATCAAGGAACGGTCGGCACACCCGATTCATAAGATCCATGAATACGGCTGTAGCATTGGTTAACCCAAAAGGCATTACCAAAAACTCATAATGACCGTATCTCGTTCGGAATGCCGTCTTCGGAATGTCTGACTCCCTTATCTTCAACTGATGGTATCCTGACCTCAGATCAATCTTGGAAAAGTAGGACGCGCCTTGTAGTTGGTCAAACAAGTCGTCTATTCTGGGTAGCGGATACTTGTTCTTCACCGTGATCTTGTTTAGTTCCCGATAGTCAATGCACATGCGCATTGACCCATCTTTCTTCTTGACAAACAAAATAGGGGCTCCCCAAGGCGATGTACTCGGTCTGATGAAACCCCTGTCTAACAATTCTTCCAGTTGCTTCCGCAGTTCCACCATTTCTGAAGGTGCTAAACGGTATGGAGCTCGGGCAACAGGTGCAGCTCCCGGAACTAATTCAATCGTGAACTCAACCTGTCGATCTGGTGGCAACCCTGGAAGTTCGTCTGGAAACACATCTAGGAACTCGTTCACCACATTCACATTCGCTACCCCCACTTTAATCGGTTGGGCCACCGACACATAAGCCAAGTAAGACATCCCTCCTTTACTAATACAGCCTCGGGCTTGAGCAAAGGAGATAACTGGCATTCGTAACCGAGGTCGTTCACCTTGAATTTTCATCCATTCTCCTTCCGGTGATAACACTGTAATACTTTTATTTCTGCAATCCACATTAGCATAATTTGTCGCTAACCAATCCATTCCCACAATTACACCAAACTCGTTGGTAGTCATCGGCTTCAAATCTATAGGGAAAACGGTCCCGTAGATTTTAAGCTGACAACCTTCCACCTGTTCAGAAACCCAGACATATCGGCCGTCCGCTATAGCTACTTCTAGACTTTCCTCCATCGGGGTTAAAGGTACATTCAGGCGTGGCAATAAAGATTCCGATACAAAACAGTGAGTGGCTCCCGGATCAAAAATAACATATACAGGTATGGTATTTAGAGTGAAAATACCTGTCACCACGTCCGTCTTCTCACGGGCTTCTTCCACAGTCATCTGGAAAGCTCGTGAGGCCACTGGTCGTCCCCTGTTCTTCGACTCTTCTTTCTTTCCCACTTGATCATCCCTGGGCCTTTCGCTGTATACACCAGATTTCAGTTGGGGACAATTTAGGCGAATATGATCCGTAGCCCCGCATTGGAAACACCTACGGTCCGACCGACAGTCCCGTGTAGAATGACCCGTCTTTCCACAATTTCGGCAGCTAACTGACCCAGTATCACTGCGACAACTACCCGTGTGCCGTTTTCTACACTTTTCGCGCCACCTTCCTTCATCTTTCTGACCCTTTCCTTTAGAACCGGATTGTTGCAACTTTTTCTGAGGCGTCCAACCTTGGTCTTCCGCCTTTCGTTTCGTTTCCAAAACTTTCTTTTCATCTTCCTGTCTCTTCAGTTCTGTTTCTCTTTCCGTGGCTCGATCCACCACTTGTCGGAAGGTAGTTAGTTTCAACGGTTGCACAATTTCTCTAATTCGGGTTGTCAACCCCCGAACATATTTGTCAATCTTTCTCTTTTCAGTGTAAATGTGGTGCTCCGCAAACCTAGCTTTCTCCAGAAAGCTAAGAGTATATTCCTGTACAGATCGGGAACCCTGTTCCAAATGCAGGAATTCATCTTCCAACTTCTGCATAGCTACCTCCGAGCAATATTCTTCATTGAATTTTGTCTTGAATTGCTCCCAAAGTATCGATTGGGACGAATCAAGATCTAGTGATCTGTAATAGGTTTGCCACCAATGTAGTGCGCCACTTGTAAGTTGGTTCGTGGCAAACTCCACTTTATCTTCATCCGAACACTTGCTTACTCTGAACACTTTTTCCATATGCATGATCCATTCCATAGCTTTGACTGGATCATCTGTCCCCGAAAATTCCTTTGGTTTACAACCAAGAAAGGATTTATATGTACACCCAACTTTCCTTGCTGAAGCTTCCCCACCTTGTGTTTCTTTTACTGCCCGGGCCCGACTTTCTCCCTGGCTTTCATTTTCTGGCTGCCCGTCATGAACACTTTTTGCAGCCTCTTCGGTAGGAATTGGATTAGCACTCGGATTTGGATTGCCGCCCAGGTTGGAATTATTTATTATTGCAGGCATCATCTGCCTAACCACTTCTTCCACAATAGTTCGTATATCAGGTGGATTTTGTCCCACCGGTTCCCTTGCTGGTGCTCTTCGCCCAACAGAGCCGCGTGACCTAGCTGGTCCGCTTCTTGCAGTTCCACGTGACCTAGCTGGTCCGCTTCTTGCAGTTCCACGTGAATTCACACCAGTAGGATTGCTTCGTGTATTTCTCATACTTCAAAATTTCAGCAAACTGTTAGATTACATATATAGTAACAACCTATATATATATATAACAGTCCAATTATCTGTGCTTCTCTCAAGGTTTAAGTCCAGGGATCTAATCTAAGACACCTAGTTCACTTAAACCACGGCTCTGATACCAACTTGTAACACCCGACTTATTAACAAAAACACCCCAAAAATTTTTTGTTTTACAAACCAAATATTTTACAATAAAAACCATAAGTCTGGGGTATTAGTTAACAAAATACGAGTACAAGTGTATCACGAAGTACAATACATAAATATTATACATCTTCAAGCCGGGTCGTTACTTCAAATGTTAAGTCCTCAGTCACGGACTTTGTCTTTTCCCTTGGCAGGGTCACGCTCACCTGCAGGGACATATCAATAAAACTGTGAGCTATAAAGCCCAATGAGTAATCAAACGAATAATAACATGTATAAGAATAAAATTTCTCTATACAAGGTCAAACATGTATTAACACACAATACAATATCAAATGTGGCTCACGGGTTAGCCCGCTGTTGCCATGGCTCACGGGTGAGCCCGCTGTTGCCTAGACTCACGGGTAAGCCCGCTGTTGTCTATGTAAATCTGGCTCATCGAAATAAACTGCGGCTCACGGGTAAGCCCGCTGTTGCCTAGACTCACGGGTAAGCCCGCTGTTGTCTATATAACAGTTTACATAGATATATTGACTCACAGTTCCGTTCTTGTCTATACTAGACTCACGGCTTATCTGGTCTTGTCATATCTTAAATCATGAAATTTTGTCATTTCTGTCCCTCAAATCATATTCATCTGCAGCTGCTCGAATAACATTTATCACAACAGATAACAGTGAGATTACTCACCTGGAGGCTTGCTACAACTAGCGTTTATCGTTCCTTGCTTTGAAATGAAGTCCGTATGATTTTGTCCCAAACCTATAATTTCATTCATTTTCAAAATGATTATAGGTTAATACCCACTTTAATTAACTCTAATACACTAGAGTTCAATAAAACAATGTTATAAACGATGCCTAGTTAATAAACTTTCCGTTTACTAACTTTATGTGAATTTTACTATTCACCGAGGCATTCGGACCGGTCTACAGTGCTCCCGAGGGGTCGGAAACTCAATCTAAAAATTTTCCCAAACTTTTCAGACCATAATGCACTTATGGTTTAAATTTGAGCTTAATCGGACAAGCAACGCAAAAGTTAGCGTTTCAAAGTTTCTGTCTGGCCACTGCATTGGAGGCGCACTGCGCCAGGAATCAGGCGCACTGCGCCTGGGCGCACCCCGCCCTGATCCTGGGCGCACTGCGCCCTGCTCCTGGGCAGAGCTCCTGGACAGTCGCGATTTTTGCACTGTAGCTTGCAGATTTCGTCCCTTAAGTCCTTGATTTCGTTTTTAGTTGTTTGGGGTTTGTTTCTAGGCTAAAACCTTACATTCTAACAAGGTTTTTAACCCCCATAACACCCTAAATCAATCACACAAGGAATTAGGGTTCTTATTTCTAACAACCCCAAATCATCAATTCTACCATTTATAGCATTCTACTTCCATTGGATTGAGTTAGGACTTTGTTATAAGGACTTAATGGAAGTATTTCCTCATTTTAACCCCATGATCATGGCTGTAATTTTAGTTTGCAAGTCCTACTCAACTCATCAAGATGAACAATCAAGAACATGAAGAAACTTACCACAATTTCTTCCAATAATACCCTTTGAATGCCAAGAATCAAAATGCAAGCTTCAAGCCTTCAAACTTCTTCAAAATTCTGCAGAATTTCAGCTCCTAGACTTGTTCCCGTAACCCCAAAATTCTGCACACAAGTCTTGCTTAAATACTTCTAGAAATTGCACTTTGGTCCTTTAAGTTGCATATTTCAAAGTTTTGCCACAAATAACACAATTTATGACAAATAACCAACTTTTATAACATTTTAAGTCCAAGACCTAAAATATTATTACATAACAAGTCCTTTTCTGTCCAAATGACCAAATTACCCTTTTGGGGTAAAATGACCATTTTGCCCTTTTTATTATAATTATATAATAATTACATTTTGGCGTTACAATAAGTAATTTTCATTTGTTTTGGCAAGCGGTTCCTTGAAATGCATTTTTGGTTGTTAAAGAAAACCATACTTTATAATAAGGGTAAATTGAATAAAAGTCACTAACTTTTTCAATTTTCTCGATTTTTTCATTGTACTTTTAGTTTTTGCAATTAAGTCATTATGTTTTCAGAAAATTGCAATTAAGTCATTACGTTTTCCAAAAAGTTGCGAAAATGACCATATGACAGGATGACAACAAATTACCAGGTCATATGGTCAAATTTATAATTTTTCAGAAAACATAATGACTTAATAGCAAAAATAAAACATAGTGTCAAAATCGAAAAATCTGAAAAAGTTAGCGAATTTTATGCAATTTATATAACTTAATCACTTTACATGCCCTATACGTGTCGAAAAAATAAATTTATTGTTACCTTGTTTTTCCATTTAAAGTAATCAAATTTATTGTCCTAAAAATGGAATTTCAAAAAGATTTAGGATAAATGCATACGAATAACAACTAACTTACATGCCCTCAGTGTGAATATCCTATTGGGTAATTGGTTATGTAACAATGTCTTTATATGATGGGTTATAGAAATCTATATTGATGTTCGTTAATTTATTTATATAAATGTACAAAAATAAAATAAAATTATACAATGATACAAAAGAAAAACTTGGTTATTATTTAATAAAATTATTTTAATGTTTTCATGTGAATCTTCAGCAATAATATTGGCCGTGGAATTGCCATGTTATCGTTCCAAAACAGAATACAATTATAAATTACCTAATACAACAAATTTAATTTTTTGGACACGTATGAGGCATGTAACGTGATTAAGTTATATAAATTGCATAAGGTAAATTGCATAAAATTCGCTAACTTTTTCAGATTTTTCGATTTTGACATTGTTTTATTTTTGCTATTAAGTCATTATGTTTTCTGAAAAATTCAAATTTGACCATATGACCTGGTAACCTGTTGTCATCCTGTCATATGGTCATTTTCGTAACTTTTTGGAAAACATAATGACTTAATTGCAATTTTCTGAAAACATAATGACTTAATTGCGAAAACTAAAAATACAGTGTCAAAATCGAGAAAATTAAAAAAGTTAATGATTTTTATGCAATTTACCCTTATAATAATGTGAATAACATGAGACTTATTCTTTTAGTTGTTTATGTTGATTCAGTCATTCATGTTCATCATTTTAAGGTGTTTTAAGATTGTAAACGGGTATTTCAGGATTCTTATGATTTATTTCTATATGATATTAGTATAATTATATTTTCAAGCTCCATTTTGTCTAACTCGATAACATGGATAAAACAATAAATTTTCTTTTATTTCCTTTTAGCTTCAAAAAGAACTTGATTTGCAATCTCTACATGGGCGTCTCATTAATTTTGTGGCCCCGTACGAAAAATAAAAAAGGGTCACAAGATATATTTTTTTTATATATAAACAAAATTCATTAACAGTACGATAAGTCGATAATGATTATTATAAAAACACGCAATCAGGGATGCTGAGATACGAACTCATACGAGTTGGACTTGGATATTTCCCGTTTAAAGTTGCAGCTTATAACCTTAATTTTAGGTCGTCATTTCTATATGAATAATTGAATTCTATGTAATTTTGGCCCCCCTACACAAGACAGGCCCTGTGCGGTCGACCACTTCACACACCTAGGGATGCAAACGAGCCGAGCCGATCCTGAGTCTGACCAAGCTCGGCTCGGACTCGTTAAGAAATATACACGGTTCTGCTCGGGCTTGACTCGTTACGAGTTTTATGATTCCAAGCTCGACTTAGGCTCGCTAAGAAATATACAGGCTAGGCTCGGCTCGGGCTCGACTCGTTTCTTTCCTGACAAGCCTAAATGAGCTTAAGCTCGGCTCGAGCTCGTTAAGAAGCTCGTTTACTCTAATGTATGAAAATAACAACTTTCATAATTTGTATGACTAAATATGTTTTAATTTTAATTTATATAAAAATCAAATAAAATTTATATTATTTATAGGCTCGTTTAGGGCTTGCGAGCCTAATCGAGCTTGGCGTCATAGGCTCGGCTCGAGCTCGTTTAACAAACAAGCCTTATATTTAGATCGAGCTCGGCTCGGGCTCGTTTAAAATCGGTATCAAGCCGAGCTTTTAGCGAGCCGGTCCCAGGTAGCTCACGAGCCGACTCGACTCATTTGCACCCCTACGCACACCTTCAAAAACGACCCTGACTCTCTAGCCAGGGTCACTACTAGAAAATTGGGTAAAATTCAACGGGTTAATCCGCCAGAATTTCGTCGCAAAATGTATTATTCCAATAAAGAAATGACAAATTGAGGCCGTAGGAAACTTATCCGACAGAAATATGACGAAACAGTGTCAAAAACACGACGGAATATTCCGACGGATTTACGACAGACTCATTTTGCAACAAAATTTCGACAAACTAATGTTGGGTGATTTCCGACGGATTACGTCAAATAAATTTGCGACCGATTAGCAACGAAGAAGTTGTGGGTGATTTTTGATGAATTTGCGACAAATGTTTTCCATCACAGTTTTAGTGACACCCTTTCGTGACGAAATTTTCGACGAATCGTTTTTATTTTGCAATAGTTTTTCTGTCATTACTCTATCAGCAAAAATCAGCATTAAACGAACCCCACTACTAGGGGTGAGCGTGGTGCGGTTAGACACGGTTATTGGCTAAAACCGTACCGCTAATCACAAATGCAGTTATTAAATTTTCAATAACCAAATTGTGCGGTTAATAGTGTGGTGGGGTTATTCTATGCGGTTGTGGTTTTTGCGGTTGCGGTTATTAACCGCATATATTGGATGCGGTTATGTTCTGCGGTTATTATGTACGGTTCCTTTAATCATCTGGATTTTATACTTATTTTGTGATTTAACTAATTAAATATTAAAATAAAGCAACCACATATTAAAAACTTGTCACAAACTTACAAGTTACAACCACTAATTCATTTAAAACACCACATTAATTAATATAAAACTATATAATTATTTAATTTAACGGTTAGCAGCGATGTTATTGAATGCGGTGCGGTTGCGGTTATTTCGGTATCGACATATTTCATATAACCGCACCACAATTTTGCAGTTAATTCAAAATTGAAAACCTCATCGTCTATTATTGCTTCGGTTGCAGTTAATCGGTTTCGGTTTTTGCGGTTTTTTTACCATGCGGTTCAGTTTTTGCTCACCCCTACCCACTACAATATAAATAAATAAAAAACTAAGGTTCTCTGCAAATAAAGATCCATACATTACTTATTACAAAATTTCAAATTCAACAACAATCCTAATAAACGCGAGTATTAAAATTATCCAATACAACACGTCTTAGTATTTTCTTATAAACCACAAACATAATAAAACATAAGATAATTAAGTTTTCAACAAACTAAGAGTGATCCATAATAAATTACTAGAACCATAAAATTCTCAAATTTTCGCCAATGAAATAAAATTCTCAAATTCATAATAAATTACTAGAACCAGGGTCCGACTTTGAGAAATATGTCAAAAGAGTGATCCATATATAAAAGAACAACTATCCTACATACCATTAAAACAAACATGTATAAAACCAACCAAATGGAACTACACTACTGAACAGCCTAGGCATCTGGTAGATGTTGGTTATCAGGTATCAAGACAATAGAACCAATTGTTTTCCTATCCTCAAGGTCCAAATGGGCTTGAGTAACTTGTGACAAAGGGTACTTGTGATTGGCTCGAACACGTAGAACTCCTTTTGCAACATTAGAAAATAGCTCCTCTGAAGCTTCAAGAAGGTCCTTTCGTGCTTGTGTGTAAAACATCACGGACGGAAATTCTAAGTGCAAAAATTTGTCAAAAAACATTTGTAAATTTACATGCTCGGGTGAACCGGATGCCTGCCCGTATAAGACCAAGTATCCACCCGCTTTTAAGCACGCCACTGATCCCTTCAAAAAGAAAATATTCTTTCATGATATCCTTTTTTTTTTTTCTCTCAAATTAGGATCAAATAGAAGAAAACAACATGCTTCCATTTACTTTGCTTCCGTGCTTCTTATACCTTATTATTCCTTCAACTTTTTCCCTTATCATGGCATTGTACTTTATAGAACTATATTTAATTAATAACATTATACTTTTGAGTTTTTTTTAGAGCAACGTTTCTTGAAAAAAATCACCAAATCAATTAAAGTGCATTGCTATTTCATTTAACTCTTTGGATTAAGATCATAAAATGTTACCTCAAATGTGTCTTTCCCAACAGAATCATAGACAACATCAACTCCTTTTCGTGAAGTGATCTCCATAACACGATCGACGAACTTTTCTTCTTTGTAAATAATGACATGGTGGCATCCATCTTCCTTGGCTTGTACCGCCTTCACTTTGTTTGAAACGGTTCCAATCACGGTTGCACCAAGCGCATTTGCCCACTGACACACCAATGATCCAACTCCACCCGCAGCTGCGTGCACAAGGATAGTGTGCTCGGGTCCAGTCTGTTTTCAAAATAACTACCAAGTCAGATTACCGAAAATATTTGTTGGCATACATAGATTCCAATCTAGAAGCAAAATCCCTATCACCTGCAAACAACGGCGAACCAAAACTAGAGCGGTTAGTCCCTTAAAAAGCACAGAAGCTGCTATAACAGGATCAAGTGAAGGGGGAACAGGTACAACTCTATCTGCAGGAAGTATCTGTTCTTCCGTATAAGCGCCTACCGGGTAGCCAGCATAGGCCACCATATCTCCAACTTTGCAGGTAGTGACTTCAGGACCAACAGCTATTACAACTCCGGCTGCCTCCATACCTTTAGATTAATAGTAAACTGACTTAATTAATTAAAACCATAAATCGTGATTTGGATTGAGGATGGACACCAACACCCTACATATTTGGTTGGTAACTAATGGATATTACTACATACATTCCTGTTATTTCTAAGACCGTTCTCTTTTCATATAAGTTCATTTATAGGGTTGTGATTTAAAATACAATGAAATATTTGTTACCATCTTTTAGGTAACAATGGGTGTCCATGGCATTTATAAGATATGATATTAATTTGCCAATGAACTGCGTATTCTTTTGACTACGACATGTTTCTGAAAATGTGAACCGAGCACAAAAGCACGAATAGGCATTACCGCATTAGATACTTGCCGTGACGTTAAAGTTCTTTAGAGAGTTATTTATTTATTTATTTACTACGATTACTATTTGTTTAACCAATTATCACCATCCAACACAAGCAGGCCGTCCGATAATTTCGCAGACCTTGTGTAAAAGTAAAAAATGAGTCTCAAATATAGTTTTTTTATATATAAATAAAATTCATTAATACTACGATATATCCGACGCTTAAAAAACCATGACAACTTTTAATCGACGAATAAAAACAGAAAAGTCGTTTTGTTGTCGACGTAATAGAGATAGATAACGACAGAGTGACAAATTAGCGACGATTATTGACGAACCACAACAAAATTAAAATTTAGGCACTTCAGATGTGGGTCCTGTGTGTCGCACCCCCTGCACCCTCTCAGGGTCGGCCCTGACACTGAAAAGAGTGTTCTTTCTCCATTTGATTTGCCATCAACACATAACCACCATCTCCATCCATTATCACTCTCTCATGTTTTCATTTTATAGTTCTCCTAAATTCTTGCAGGATAGGGTTGCTATATTCGGTACGTAGTCCATCAAACAAAAACATAGCTATTCCATATAACTCTTAAGATAATCACATAAGTTTGCAATAAAATATGAGAAAAGAGTAAACACCTGGTGTGAACGGGGACGGGGGAGTTATACGAGGGACTAAACCTTTACGCATATAAACTTCCAAATAGTTTATTCCAATCGCCTTGTTTCTTACTTTGATTTCTCCCTTTTTTGGTTCGTCTAACTCTACATCCTCCCATTTCATCACCTGCAACAATAATTACATTGATAACCAAACAAAACTACTTCCATTGAAGATGTAACCATTGTGGAAACAATTTGAAGATAAAACATACAACATCTTTATCAATATTAAACATAAAACGTTTCAGTTTCAACTATTTTGCAGGAGGAGGAAATTACCTCAGGGCCACCAAATTCATAAACCCTAATTGCTTTAACCATGGTGACTGTTGCTTGAACTGAATCTCTCTGAATGACTGAATCTGAAGAACTATCAATCGAGTTTGGGTTGAGGGTTGGTGAATTGGATTTTATATTCAAAAAAAGGTTGCTTCTCGAATCATGGTCCGTGTATCCACATTTATCTGCACTGCACATTTGAAATATTGTATACTTTATTGTTATTTTTATTTCTTTTTGTGTTTAGAACGTGCAATTGAATTCGGTCTCAATTCCACAAAACCTACTGTTGCTGCCTCCGCCACCCCACCGCCAACTGCCGTCCGCCGCTACCGCCAACTTCAGGTTCCATATTCTTCCTAACCAGAGACTGACGAAATACGAAATGTTTGAGAAGTGCAAGAGAATGCAGAGAAACTTGAATCGAATACCTGTTGGACGTAATTGGCATGTATAACAACAAGAATAGACAAGAGGGTGATGATGCCTATGATTTGAATTAGATTTACGCGCTCTTTATTTTATTGTATTTATGTTTATCCTATAGATAATTGATCCTTTTGTTTACAATCATCATCCGCAACTTGTATATACCATGCATTGGTATTACGTTTTTCTCAAGTTAATAAAACCAAAATTAAGCACAATTTTGATCAAGATCTTACCCTATAATTGTCTCATGATATCATAGCAGGTCACTTGATCCGCGATGATGGTACCGGTGCTGAAACTCCCGTCAATAGTCTGATCCAAAGTCACCATTCTAAATCCATGTGAATAACTACCAACTACAAATGCATGTAATTGAAAGCCTCAATGACAGCAGTTACGCTGATAAGAGATGAAGGATTTTTCTTTTTCCAACCGACAATATCGATGGATATCGCACAACCAACGGAAGACTTACACAAACTAAGGGTTGACCTGTTGGGGTTATATATATATAGAACTAGGGAATGTTTTGAAATCACGGATTGAATCAAGAATCACACACTGTCCGAATTTGATATTTCGACCGTAATGTGTGGGTTGCATGAAATTCAAATTATAGGGATATTTTTAAATAACAAACTTGAAATTAGACACAATAACAAGTTCACACTTTCGGATGGGTAGAGAGGATTCGTATTCTAACTGTATCTCAATATGAACGTTCTTTTGGTCCTTTTGAACTAGAAAAACGAATCCAAAAAAGTAAGAGCAGTTAAAGTGGGTGGTTAGAGGCTTATCATCAGCGTCAATAACAAACTTGAAATCAGACACAATAACAAGTTCACATTTTTTGGATGGTTAGAAAGAATTTGTATTCTAAGTGTATCTCAATATGAACGTTATTATGGTCCTTTTGAACCAGAAAACCGAATCCAAAGAAGTCAGAGCAGTTAAAGTGGGCAGTTTGAGGCTAATCATCAGCTTCAATGTCAGCCCGAGTCCATCAGCATCAGCATACGTTGATGTTGATGTTGATGTTTTTGTATTAAATTTCTGATCCCTGCCAAAGGCTCTGCCCCTAGTACCCCGCAAGGGGGCGCAGCCCCCTTGACCCTTGCTATTTGGTGATATCGGTATCAACTTAGTTTGATCCAAGTGTGTACTCTCACACCTCCTAACTTGTATGAGAACTAAAGTGTGAACCCATTGACATACTTATGTTTCCATTATACTAAAATATAAATGTGACACTAAAATCACCAACATGACCCACCAGGACCATGGGAAAAGATATATGCAACAACATAAAATACACTACCATGACTAAGGAACTATAGGATGATCCCAAAGAGATGTCTCGGGAAAAAAGTGCCCCACATGCACATGAGTTGAAGCGGGAACTAACAACTTTGAGGTAAGACGATTTATCAATATAAATATACTTTAAGAATATGAAGGAAATTTGGGATGAGATTCAATTCGTCTCACTTATTCCAAAGTGCATATGTGGTAAATACAAGTACAATCTTGGGAAGAGGCTTGTAAAATACAAGGAAAATATATTTTTTTACAAATTTTTATTAGACAATACTAGTCGAAACACAAATCTTGAGCACCAAACTAATGGCTTCGATTGCGACAACTTACCACCTAGTGGCGACGGATGAACAACAGAGAAAACCTAAACTGTAAGTAAAGCGGTTGTTTATGTTGATGCGTAAAACAAAAATCCAATATAACTCAGACAAAAATTTGTAACGCCCCAATTTCAAAATTTTAAAAAATCCATTTATTACCAAGGTTCCAACAAAGTAATTATTCCAAAAGTAAAATTGTTCGTCATATTATTAAACTAGCAGCGGAAACATTTGAAAATCATAACATAGTTCATTAAAATAAGTCTCTTGTATGCGATGTGCTGCCGTCAAGCCTTGCCATTCCCTTTGTCATTTGAAATTCCTGAAATGTTATAAAATCAACGGGTAAGCTTAAAGCTTAGTGAGTCCTCAAATTACCATATATGCCCACACATTAAACAACCCGTCCTCGAGAACGACCCGACCCTACCCGCCATACAACAGCTACGGGCGTCCATCATACAACAGCTATGGACACGGGGCGGTTCTACCCATCATACAACAGCTATGGGTTCCCGGTTATGGCCTATCCCATCATACAATAGCTATGGGACAAGGCAATAGTCCAACTCGTCATACAACAACTACGAGTGAACACGCATCAGTACTGAGCCCAACCAAAAATAATCACAGATATAGAACAAATCATATAACTGTACAAAACACACAAGATGCCTAACATGCAACATCATATGGTAAGGTAAGGATACTCACCTGATTCGTAACTGTGTAGATATTCTCTAATATCCCCACTTAGCTCGTCCACACACCTAAATCCCACATACACCACATATCAAGCACTGACCAAACTCTTATAGACTTGCCTAAAGGTCAGACCCAACGTTTGCTAACCAACAAGGGTCGACAGTAAACTTTTGGTCAAACGGTCACTCGCCGTGGCGCGACCTTTCTCTCGTGCGTCGCGGACCACCATTACCCTTACGAGGTTCTACTCGAACCCGCGTCGCAGACATAGCCTGTCTGCGTCGCGGACTTGTAATAATCCAAAGTCTTATTAGCCCTAAATCAGTTCAGTCATCGGCTAGGGTTTCACTCTATACCCTTCCTAGGATCAGAAACTACCCTAAGATCACTTCCTTATGGACATGCAAGTCCATGCATGTCCTTGGTCCAAACCCTAAGTGTTACAAGTCTTCTAAGACTACTAACCAAGGGATAACACCATAAGTCGGGATAAAATGAAATATCAGAAAGGCAGATCCTCTTACCTTGTTTCTGGAAAATGGAGGAATGCACACGATCGGCTACAAGCCTTCCCCACGTTGTATCTCCTTCTTCCAATCTCTCAAAACCTTCAAAGCCTTGGAACCGAAGAGCCTCTGCTGAAACCAGTCGACTCTACTCCAGAAAACTTCCAAAAACAAGAACCTAGGGCTGGGACCCTTTATATAGGCGTTTAAATCCGAATTAGGGTTTTTCATAACTGCGGTGCACCGCACCGCGGATTCTACCGAGCCGCGCCGCGCGTATAAATCATTCACGATTCCATATCCTTCCTAAAGCCGCGCCGCGGATTCGTCCGGGCCGCGCCTCGGCGGAATGGGTCTTACAAAATTACATGAAAAAGAAAGGCAATAGTCGAGATGGGATGAAGTGTAAGCACAATGGAAAAATCGGCTACATTACTGAAGGTTATTTTAAGAATATATGTTACCCGAAATGGTGGTATATGTGCCAAGGCAAGCCAAAAGAAACAAGACCAGAGCGTAAGGAGAGAAATGTTGTGTTTGAATTTAGCCTTATATCAGGGCTCCGTTTACGAGTCCAGGAGCAGTGCAAACAGTTAATGAAGCAGCTAGGCAACATACAGAAGCCGAATGTCAATATGGCTGCTGAGATTAATTTTGGTACACCCTAGGTTATTGACTCGGGGGAACAAAACACATTACATGCATTAATTCTGTTCTGTCTAATGTAAGGGTTTCAAAGGACAGAATACATGTTGGTATACCTAATGGCAAAGGTATTTTGGTTCAAGGGGTTGAAAGTGCCTGTTTACCTAACAACATGAAAATTATATACCTAATTTTAAATGCAACCTATTTTCGGTTAGAAATATCACCAAAAGCTTTAATTACATTATGACATTTTTCCATATTTTTGTTTCATATAAGGCTTACACTCGGGGAAGCTGATTCTCATGGGGAGATGCAAGAATGGTCTACAAGACATGGAAAGGATGGACAAGAGAGTGGCAATTATGGTTGTCAAAATAGACTCAGAAATTTGGCATAAAAGATTGTGGTCGATAATTGTAACGCCAAGACACGTTTTATTATATAATTATAATAAAAGGGTAAATTGGTCATTTTACCTTGGAAGGGTAAATTGGTCTTTTGGACAGAAAAGTATTTAGTTTGAAATAATATTTTGAGTTTTGGACTTAAAATGTTATAAAAACGGATTTTTGGTCGTAATAGGGTATTTTGGTCATTTGACCATGTGAAGGACCAAATATGAAAAATATTGTTGGTTGTGGCAAATGTATAAAGAATGAAAGTTCTATTGTAATAAAACTTGATTTTGTGGTCAAAGTTCAAGAAAATGAACTTTAGGACCAAAAATGTAAATTTTAGAGGTATAAATAGAGAGTTTGACTCTCTTCTTTGACTAGCCAATTGTGCAGCAATGGGAGAGGGTTTGGAGATGCGATTTCTGCAGGAGATCATGAAGTGAACCAAGAACTTGAATCAATTGTTAATAGATGGTGATTTCCAAGCCAAATGAGGTTAGTAAATTGACTTTTTAAGTCAAATCCTTGAATATGTTCTTGATGAGTTTTGTAACAACTCAAAACTGCATTTGCAGTGATGATTATGTTGTTAAGTTGATGTAATACTTCCATTAAGTCATGCTAATAAGGACTTAACTAAAGAAAATGGAAGTAGATTGCTATTAGTGATGAATTTGAAGTTTTGGGGTTTTGGAACTAAGAACCCTAATTCATCATTTTGATTGATTTAGTTGTTTTGAATGGTTGAAAACCTTGTTAAAGTATAAGGTTTTAGCCTAGAAACAAACCCCAAACGATTAAGGACTGAAATAAGGACTTAATGGACCAAAACTGCTTGCTACAGTGCACAAATCGCGGCTGGACAGGAGACCTGCGCAGGCGCCAGGCGCAGTGCGCCCAGGCGCAGTGCGCCCTGGCCCTGGCGCAGTGCGCCCCCCAGGCAGGGACTCCGAAATGCTAACTTTTGCTTGGCTTGTCCGTTTTAGCTCAAATTTGGACCATAGGCTCGTTATGGTTTGAAAAGTTTGGGAAAATTTTTATATTGAGTTTTCGACCCTTCGGGGGCACTGTAGATCGATACGAATGCCTCGGTGAATAGTAAAATTCATATAAAGTTAGTAAACGGAAAGTTTATTAACTAGGCATTGTTTATAACGATATTATATTGAACTCTATTGTATTAGAGTTAATTGGAATGATTATTAACCTATTATCATTTGGTATATAAATGGATAAATAGGTATGGGACAAAATGGTTGTGGTGCACGCAAAGGCAAGAAACAACCGGGAATTAAATGCAGCTAGTATCCAGGTGAGTAATCTCACTGATATCATATGTGATATATGATGATTGAATTGTTACTGGTTGAAACAGCTTCGAGGGACGAAAACGACAAGTGTTAAAAATATGTGTAAAAGACAAGACCAGATAATCCGTGAGTCATTGCGATGACAAGAACGGAGCTGTGAGTCAATACATATATATATATACACTATGAATGACAAGACCAGATAAGCCGTGAGTCTATAATAGACAAGAACGGAGCTGTGAGTCAAACTTATATAGACAAGACCGGATAAGTCGTGAGTCATTGCGATGGCAAGAACGGAGCCGTGAGTCTAGGCAAAAGCGGGATAACCCGTGAGCTACAGTTTATTCCGAGGAGTTAAACTTATATAGACAACAGCGGGCTAACCCGTGAGTCTAGGCAACAGCGGGCTAACCCGTGAGCCACGGCAACAGCGGGCTAACCCGTGAGCCATATCTAACCGGTGCAGCCTATATGGCTATGATATTGTTACAGGTACATGGTGCGGCCTTTTGGCTATGATATCGGGTTATTAAACCCAGCTGATGCGGCCTGCGGGCTATGATTTATATATATGGATATTGTTTTGGTGCAGCTTATATAGCTATGACACAGGGTGCGGCTGAACAGCCATGAAATTCGATGCAGTCCATTGTGACTAAGAACCATGGAACAGAAATGGTTAAACATGAGTATATGTGCAAATAACTGACGTGACTTGATAATTACAGGTTATTGTGATTCAGCCGGTAAGGCTACAGATTAGGATGTGATATCCTAGAAGATATTTGGTCAGCCAGTAAGGCTAGAAGTTTGGATTTGATATCCAGACAAATACATGATTGTGTTTTTATACGTGTTATTTGCAGATACGATTACTCACTGAGCTTTGTAGCTCATACCGTGTGTTAAATGTCCCTGCAGGTTAGCATGTTCCTGATAGGGGAATAGATGGAGTCCGTGACTCGAGAAGTAGGACTCTTAGATGCTGTCAGTAGCAGCCCGGCTTCAAAGGAGACTACGGTATTTTATACTCTCCTTGATACACTTGTACCCGTTTTTATTAAAATATACCCCTTTGTTATGGTTTTAAATGAAAAAATTTTCAGGGGTGTTTTGTTTTAAAAGCCGGGTGTTACAATAATTGTCAATACGATCAAAATAAACCAACAAAACCTAGGGTACTAGGGTAAGTCAGGTTGAATCCATAGGGAGAATGTTGATAAATTATGTGTTTGAAATAATCAATGAACTAAAATAAATATATTGTTGAACAACTGTAAATTTACTTTCAAGGAAAAGTTTAAAGCTTTTCAGTCATTAAGAATACTAAAACAAGATTTAGTTAATGAGAGAAAACAATATCACTTTTGGTTCAATTGTTTAGATGATTAGAATTGTCACACTTATCTTCCCTTAACAACCGACTTAATTACATAGACATAATTAAGGTACTTAACATGCAAAGATATAATTTTCAGCACAAAATATGTTAATCCAACTAGTTGTCTTGGTCCTAAAATATATTTGTTAAAATATGTAAATATTTTTTAATATCTTTTTTACAATCTAAACAGAAATGTTGTATTTGTTTTAAAGGTAACTTAGTTAGTTTTGTGTAGGAGAAAAGCTGGGCTAAATATGATGGTGTTGGGCTGAGAGGCAGATGGGCTCGAGTTCGTGGGCTGCTGGTGATACAAGTGGGTTGTTGCTGAGTTGCTAATATGAGCTGGAGGGTTATTCTTTAACCCTAGGTATATAATGAAGGAAAAGACAGATTTTACTCTTACCTGATTGAGATCTTTTAGACATCAGCCTTGTACTCTCTCTCTCTCGTCACTTTTCCTTTCTCATGAGAACTCTCCTTTCTTCTTCCTTCTTTTTACGTGTTCTTTGTATTTGTACCGGAACTTATTAATCTTTTAGTTAGATTAGGTTAGGTTAGATACATTAGAGTGTGGAGTGAATATGTAGTGAGGTTTTCGGTGTATTTGTTTGATAATCTGGTTCTTAATCTAAGGGAACTGATTTGTTTTAATTCTTGTTATTCTGAGAATTTTATCTTGGTATCAGAGCGGTGATGTTCCGCGTGTGACCTTTGCTCTTGGCGTCTGACGAGTGGTTCTTGTTCCTGGCGTGTGACGAGAGACTGATTCTTCCTTTGTTCACTGCGAGCTGTTGGCCTTGTTGTTGGAAAATCAGATCTGCGAGTTCGTATGGTTGAATCAGATCTGCGATCTCAGCTTCAACATTTGAGTGATCTGCGAGTTCGTATGGTTTGAATCAGATCTGCGATCTCAGCTTCAACATTTGAGTGGTATCTTCTTTGTTTTTTTGTTTCTATCTCTTTTATACCTGTCTTTTCTGATCGATAACAACATCCTTGTTGTTGTTAGTTGGTGAGAAAGTCTTAAAAGGCAATATTTCTTTTAGTGCTCTTTTTGTTCGATCAATGAAGCTCTGGATCCGAGTGGAGATTGTTGTTTGTCACTAATAGTTGTTCTTAGTCCTTATTTTGTTGATTGAGTCGATCTATGAAGCCTCGTTTGTGCTGAGATTATTATATTAGTTGTGTTTTTTGTTTAATATACCTTTGATTCAGTTAGATCTGGCTGTTCTCTTTCGAGTTTTTTTGACTCGTTCTTTGACTTGTTTGTGCTCAGATCGACTGTTGAGGTTAATATCCTTTATTTTTGTTGTTCTTTAATTCCAGATCTGGTTATTCTCAGATCTGGTCAATATATTGTAGTAACCTGCTGTTTGTTTTCAGATCTAGTCCTTCTTCTTAGATCTGACCTGAATATAATTATTTATTCCAGATCTGGTCATTCACAGATCTGGACAATATAATTGTTGACTGTTGGTATAAATTGTTCAATTGAAACTACTCCTCAGATCTGGTCGTTTCCATAGATCTGGTCCTGTAATAATAACTGTTAAACGAATTGTTACTCAAACTATTCCTCAGATCTGGTCATTTCCATAGATAATTACTAAACGAATTTTTTTCTCAGATCTTGTCCTGTCCAGATCTGGTCCTGATTCTTTGTCACAGATCTAGTCTGTTCTAGATCTGGTCCATATCTCATTATTGTGTATTAGCTAATGTTCTAACGTTTGTGATTGTCTGTTTGGGTTACGATCTTATATTCACTGGTTAAAAGATTCATAACCAGCTGGTACATTCACGTGCTTCCGCTCACTGTAAGTCTTCTTTAAGCCTTGTTGTAGCAAGGACTCTGTTCAATTCCAACTACTGAACACACCTTGGCCTATAGCAAGGTTCCTTTTTTTTAATAAAAATCAACATGCCTTCTACTAGTGAATCTGAAGCTACTAGTTCTGGTCCTTCTGATTCTATTGTTAATCTTGATGATCCATTGTGCTTGCATGCTAATGACATTGTTTCTGTAACAATAATTGGGTTTAAATTGGTTGGAACTAACAATTATAAAAATTGGGCTACTGCCACTATAAGAGCTCTTACTATCAGAAACAAACTTGGTTTTATTAATGGTAGTTGCTCTCGTCCTATAGGAGATGAGGCTAAGGCTACTAAATGGGATCGTGCAAATACTGTGGTTGTTTCTTGGTTGTTAGCTTCTATGACTGAAAATATTTCGTCTGTTTATATCTTATCTGAAAATGCTTGTGATTTGTGGCTTGAGTTAAAACAAACCTATGAAAAAATAAACGGGTCTGTTACTTATAATGTTTTTCAAAAGATAAATGCGTATACTCAAGGATCTGAAAGTGTTTCAGACTACTTCAATAGTATTAACGGGTTGTGGAAGGAGTTTGACTCTTTATCTAAGATAAGTGAGTGTACGTGTACTGCATCTAAAGATCGACAGTCCTTTTCTAATCAACTTAAGTTGTTTCAGATTCTAATGGGTTTAAATGAAAGTTATAGTTCTGTTAGGAGCAATATCTTAATGCAAGAACAGTTGCCTAGTGTGCAGTCTGCTTTTGCTACTATTTCCAGAGAAGAATCACTTAAAATAGTTCTTCTGTTGGTCATTCTAGCACAACTCAAAATTCTGTGTTTGTTTCTAAAGGTCCTGATGTTAAAAGGAAAAATGTTAAAAATTTAAATTTGGTTTGTAAACACTGTAATATGAAGGGGCACACTATTGAAAGATGTTATAAACTCATTGGTTTTCCTAAAGATTTTAAACCAAGAAATGATGATAGTTTACAGAATAAGTCTAGTATTAATGTTGTTACTTCTGATAAATCTGTTTCCTCTGTTGATAATAATAAAATGGAGTTACAATTCACAAATGAGCAAGTTTCTAAAATTTTAGGGTTGATTAAAGAAAAATCCTCTGTTGAAGATGTGTCTGCTAATATGGCAGGTATATCTAGTGCGTCTAATGTGATTTGTGCTTATAATTCTATAAGTCATTGCTTGGGATATCGTGAATGGGTTGTGGATTCTGGAGCAACACAACATATGACTGGCAGTTTTACAAATTTTGAAAATTTTGTTGATGTTTCCGACTTAGAAATGAGTGTGGATCATCCAAATGGAACAAAAGCCATGATTTCTAAAATTGGAGATTTAAAAATTTTACCCTCACTTGTTTTGAAAGATGTTATGTTTGTTCCAGAATTTAAGGTTCATTTGCTTTCTGTCCATAAACTTGCACGTGATAGTAGATTAGGAGTTTATTTTGATGAAAATAATTGTTATTTGTGCAATACTCAGAATTTACACACCAATCCAATTGTGACGACTGGTAAAGTTTCAGGAGGCTTGTATTTTCTAGATCATAAGAAGGTTAGTTGTAATAATAGTTCTACTTTGGGAATGTGTTATGTGTCTAAAATGACTTGGCATCAGCGACTTGGTCATCCCTCAGATCAAGTCCTTGGTGTTCTAAAAGATAAGTTGAGTCTAGGAAATGATAGATTGTCTTTGTGTGAAGTTTGTCATAGGGCTAAACAAATTCGTGAACCATTTCCCTTAAGCAGTCATAAGTCATCCAGTTTAGGAGACCTTGTTCACCTTGATGTGTGGGGACCCTATCGTGTGTCAACTAGAGACGGGTTCAAGTATTTTTTAACTGTTTTTGATGACTATACTCGGGCTGTTTGGGTCTATCTTATGAGAACAAAGGACGAAGTGTTTGAAAATATTGTCACTTTTTTTAACATGGTAAAATTGCAATTCTCCAAACCTGTGAAAATATTTAGATCAGATAATGGAACTGAATTTGTAAATTCAAAGGTTAAAGATTTTTTTTAAAACAGAGGGTGTTTTACATCAAACTACTTGTGTGTATACACCTCAACAAAATGGAGTTGTAGAAAGAAAACATAGGCACTTGATGAATGTTGCAAGGTCTTTACTTTTTCAGTCTGGATTACCTTTGAATTTATAGGGGGAAACTGTCTTAACTGCTACTTTTTTAATCAAAAGAACTCCTACTTCTATTTTAAATGGTAAGTCACCATTTGAAATGGTTTATAAAATTGAACCAAATTTTGATTTTTTAAGAGTGTTTGGGTGTTTGTGTTTTGCAACAAAGTTAAACAGTTCTGATAAGTTTGCCCCTAGATCTGAAAAGTGTGTTTTGATTGGTTTTTCAAATGTAAAAAAGGTTATAAATTGTTAAGTCTTGATGACAAATCTATTTTCTTTTCCAGAGATGTACGTTTTTATGAGTCAGTTTTCTATCTTAAACTGACAGCTTCAAAAGGAGGTCATGATCTGTCCAACTCTGGAATAAATCATTGAAACTTTTTTGATTGTCTGTATCAAACTGTTCCTTTCTGTTCTAGTCCCGAGAATCCCAATGATGTTTATGTTCAAGGTAATTCTGTGAATATCGTCCCACCTTCGGTTCAGGATGGCGAAAGAGCTCTCGCAACCGAGTCGGAGGATAGGAATGAACGATATGTTGAAATTCCTAGTTTTTCTGAGGGAACTTCAACTATTGAAAATTCTGAACCCGCTCGATTTGATGATGCTTTAGGTGCACCACTCTTAGGGTTTAGAAGGTCTAGTAGAAATAGTAAATTGCCTTCAAAATATGATGATTTTCTTATAGAGGGAAAGTATAAATTTGGTATAGAAAAAACTGTTGGGTATGCTCATCTTGATTCCACTTCTGCTTGTTTTGCTGCTTCCTTAAATAAGTCGTTCGAACCTAGTAGTTTTGATGAAGCTGTTAAGGATCCAAATTGGGTCCGGGCTATGAATGATGAAATGGAAGCATTAAACCGGAATGGGACTTGGGTTGTTACAGATTTGCCAAAGGGGCGCAAACCCATTGGTTGTAGATGGGTTTTTAAAATTAAGTACAAGTCCACAGGAGAGATTGAGCGTTTTAAGGCGAGACTAGTTGCCAAAGGCTATAATCAACGTGAAGGTCTTGATTTCGATGAAACTTTTTCTCCAGTTGCTAAATTTACAACTGTTAGGTGTGTTATTACAATGGCAGTTCAGTTTAATTGGAGTCTTTATCAAATGGATGTTAACAATGCTTTTTTGTATGGTACACTTGAGGAAGAAGTTTATATGAGTTTGCCGCCGGCTATTTTTCAAAAAATGATAAACATGTATGTAAACTTGTTAAGTCTTTATATGGTCTGAAACAAGCTCCTAGAAAATGGAATGAAAAACTTACGTCATCTTTAATAAAATTTGGTTTTGTACAAAGTAAAAATGATTTTTCATTGTATACTAAACAGGATGGAGATATATTTCTTGTACTTTTGGTTTATGTAGATGATATAGTTCTAACTGGAAATAATGAGCTTGAACTAGAATCTGTAAAGAGTTTTTTGAAGTCACAGTTTTTGATTAAAGATTTAGGTCTTTTGCGATTTTTTCTTGGAATTGAGATTGTTAAAGTTAATAATGGATTGTGTTTGTCTCAACGAAAATATTGTTTGGAGTTGTTATATGAATTTGGACTGTTAGCATCTAAGCCTATTAGAACTCCTCTAGATGTAAATGTTACAATCTCTAGTGATGGTTCTGATGGGAAAGATGATTTACTTGAAAATGTAACTAAATATCAAAAATTAGTTGGAAAGCTAATCTATTTGACGAACACTAGGCCTGACATTTCTTTTACTGTTCAAACTTTAAGTCAATTTATGCATGCTCCAAGAAAATCACATTTGAAAGTTGCAATTCGTGTTTTGAGATATTTGAAATTGTGTCCAGGAAAATGTGTTTTAATATCTAAATGTGATGAGTTGTTATTAACTGCTTGGGCTGATTCCGACTGGGCAAAATGTGTAAACTCTCGGCGTTCAATTACTGGATATTGTTTGTTTTTGGGAAACAGTTTGGTTTCTTGGAAAAGCAAAAAACAGTCAACTGTTTCAAGATCTTCTACTGAGTCCGAGTATAGAGCTCTTGCTACAGTAACATGTGAAGTTTTATGGTTGTTGAAATTAATGAAGGATCTGGGTCTAAAATATAAAGTTCCAATTAACTTATATTGTGATAATCAATCTGCTATTTTGCTGTCTCTTAATCCAGTGTTACATGAAAGAACAAAACATATTGAAATTGATGTTCACTTGGTAAGAGATAAAGTTTCTGAGGGAGTGATAAAGGTGGTAAAGGTTAATTCTTTGGAACAAATTGCTGATGTTTTCACCAAACCTCTTGGTGTTAATCAGCATAATGTTTTGACAGAAAAACTTGGTTTGTATAATGCATTTCCTGTTTAGATTGAGGGAAGGTGTTAAAATATGTAAATATTTTTTAATATCATTTTTACAATCTAAACAGAAATGTTGTATTTGTTTTAAAGGTAACTTAGTTAGTTTTGTGTAGGAGAAAAGCTGGGCTAAATATGATGGTGTTGGGCTGAGAGGCAGATGGGCTCGAGTTCGTGGGCTGCTGGTGATACAAGTGGGCTGTTGCTGAGTTGCTAATATGAGCTGGAGGGTTATTCTTTAACCCTAGGTATATAATGAAGGAAAAGACAGATTTTACTCTTACCTGATTGAGATCTTTTAGACATCAGCCTTGTACTCTCTCTCTCTCGTCACTTTTCCTTTCTCATGAGAACTCTCATTTCTTCTTCATTCTTTTTACGTGTTCTTTGTATTTGTACCAGAACTTATTAATCTTTTAGTTAGATTAGGTTAGGTTAGATACATTAGAGTGTGGAGTGAATATGTAGTGAGGTTTTCAGTGTATTTGTTTGATAATCTGGTTCTTAATCTAAGGGAACTGATTTGTTTTAATTCTTGTTATTCTGAGAATTTTATCTATATTGGATTAAGAACAATTAGTTGTTTGATAATATCATGCCTTGTAATCAAACAATGACATGTTTTTACGAATGTTGTTTGATAATCTCATGTCAACACCTTTCATCATAATATTATGCTTCATTTTTCTTGCATTTCCATCAGTTTCTTCCCGTTTACGTTTTTACAATTCGTTCTACATATAATTTAAACCTATTATCATGGTAAAACCCACAATATAGATAAAGCAAAATCGACCGATCAAACCTTACCAAATTTATACTTTCCTGTCCTAATAAAGGATTTAATAAAATCACAACACTAAGGATAAATTTTTCAAATTCATTTCTAAAATCCCCTCATAACTAGTCGGACTCATTTCCTCGGGTTCTGTTTCATGGTTTACCAACTAAAGTTAGTACATTCAGTAACACTCAATGGACCAACCTATACACTTCCACTAATTGAGGGTCTATTATCAAGTTTTTTTTTTTCACTAAGACTATGTCATTTATAAAGTTCATCTCTTAGATATTCTTCTTACTTTTTGGCACGTTTATCTTTCCTTTATATTTTGTGTTCATTGACCTTTATTATTTATTTACATATAAGAATTACCTCATATTTATGTTTTGGCTTGTTGTCTTTGTTAATATCACTCAATTTTTGTAGGGGGTAGTGTCATCTGAGATTTGTTTAAGGGCCAAAATAGAACAATTTAGGAGTCCTTCTTAACCCCAAATGTGTTATTATAAGTATGACCAATTACTAAGAACATGGTGCCCCTGTTTTCTAGTTTGGTCCTTACTTGAAAACAATAGACGCAAACCAAATAAATTTCATATTTTCAAAATTCTTAATATTTCAATATAACCACTATTATTTTCTTTTATTTTTAAGAATCAAGTTAAACAACCACAAATACCACATATCTTATTAATTAAGTCCATTTTATTAAATTCAATAGTCTAGTTCCTATTCTAACCACTTATATCAACTTTTATCTTTCAAAACCACATTTGAAACACAAAATTGTCAAGGATGGGAAGGAATGGACAAAATTTTGTTATTTATTATCCCAAGTGAACAAAATAAAAAAAATTAAAAATATGAAATAAAAATAAGGAAGACGATACACCTCATGGTACCGCGAGGGGTGAGCAACGGGCGGTTTTGCGGTTTCGCGGTTTCGGCGGTTCGGGTTAGGCGGTTTGGGGATGAAGGCCAAAACGACCATAAACCGAACCGCTTAAAAGCGGGTTAAACGGTTTGCGGTTTGGGCGGGTACGGTTTGGTTCAAAACAATTTAAGTAAAAGCCCACTTTAAATCATATTATTAGTTCATTTTTTGGCCCAATCATACTATTAGGTTCTAGACCGTGAAGAGAAGATTAAGGTTTTGGTTGATAAAACAGAGAGCCTTCATTCTCAGGTAAGTTAATTAGAATGCAATTTTCACATAAAAAATTAAATCATTATTTTATTCATTCATTATTACTTGCAGGCGCAAGGTTTTAGGACACAGGGTACCCAATTGAGAAGAAAAATGTGGTTGAAGAATATGAAGATTAAACAGATAGTTCTAGCAATCATAATTGCACTGATTCTGGTTATACTTTTTTCAGCTTGTCATGGCGTGAAATGTTTCAAGTGAAGAGGTTCATCTTGGTTGGTCTTTTGTTCATTATTTTTACCTATCATCTTTTTCTTCATTTACAAGCTTATATTGCGAGATAATGCTTGTATAGTTTGTGTTAAAGGATATAGAAGCAAATAACTGAATACTTCATTGTTTCATTCATATGGAAGCCTTACATTAAGTACACGATACATGACCCTTTACAGCAATAAAGTACAGATTAAAGAAGTACAGTGGGAAACACAGTGGGAAACACAAAGAATAAAATGTGGGATCTAAGTGGAGGGAATGATGGAAACTGACCCCACACTTTAAACTATTTCTTTTAACACTCCCCCTCATGTTGAATAGTGGGATTCCCAAAATTCAACTTGACCAGACAATTGTTAAGAATTTTTCCATTTACAGCTTTTGTCAGAATGTCGGCTATCTGGTCTTCTGATCGAACGAACGATAGTTCAATGATTTGAGCTTCTAACTTTTCTTTGATGAAATGTCTGTCAACTTCCACATGTTTTGTTCGATCATGTTGAACAGGATTCTCTGATATTTGAATAGCAGCTTTATTGTCACACATAATTTTACTTGTTTCTTTACGGAAGAGACCAACTTCAGTGAGAAGTTTTCGTATCCATAGAGCTTCTGCGACTCCTCGTGCTATTCCCCTGAACTCTGCTTCAGCACTTGAAATGGATACCACCTTTTGTTTCTTACTTCTCCATGTGACTAGATTTCCACCAACTAAGGTGAAATATCCCGAGGTTGATCTTCGATTTCCTTTGTCTCCTGCCCAATCTGCATCAGTATAGATCTGAGTTTTTAGATGTCCGTTTGCTTTAAACAGCACTCCATGTCCTACTGTTCCTTTGAGATATCTGATAATTCTCCATACTGCCTCCATATGAGAGACTTGGGGTTGGTGCATAAATTGACTAACTACCCCTACTGCATATGAAATATCTGGGCGGGTATGTGAGAGATATATCAATTTTCCCACAATTTGTTGGTATCTTTCCTTATCTGTTGATTTTGCATTATTGTCAATATATAACTTTTGGTTTGTTATCATGGGAGTTTCTGCGGGTTTGCAATCAATCATTCCAGTTTCTGCTAATAGATCTAGGACATATTTCTTCTGACAGATAAAAATCCCTTGTGTTGACCTTAAAACTTCAATTCCAAGAAAGTACTTAAGGCGGCCTAGATCTTTCATCTCGAATTCTTGGAATAAGTTTTTTCTTAGTTTCGCCATTTCTTCTTTATCATTTCCTGTAATTATCATATCATCGACATAGATAATTAAACATGTTATAAGTTCGTTTCTCCTTTTAAGAAACAAAGTATGATCAGAATTGCTTTGTTTGAAACCATATTTTTTCATTGCTAAGGTAAATCTACCAAACCAAGCTCGAGGAGATTGCTTTAATCCATAGAGAGATTTTTTAAGGCGGCAAACTTCATCTGGTTTAAAATTCTTCGTGAAACCAGGAGGTGCTTCCATATAAACTTCTTCTTTTAGCTCTTCATGTAGAAATGCATTTTTAACGTCAAATTGATGTAGTGGCCATCCTTCATTTGCGGCTATGGAAAAAAGAACTCGAATAGTATCAATCTTTGCAACTGGGGAAAAAGTCTCAGCATAGTCAATTCCATAGGTTTGGGTATACCCTTTGGCTACCAACCTTTCTTTGTATCTTTCAACAGTACCATAAGGTTTATGTTTTATTGTAAAGACCCATCGACATCCTACTGGTTTTTTTTCGTTTGGAATAATGCATTTTTTCCATGTGTCATTTTTTAATAAGGCTTCTATTTCAGTTTCCATTGCATTTTTCCAGTTCTTCGTCTTCAAGGCTTGCTCCACGGTGGTTGGAATTTCGTCAAAATATAGTGCAACGTTGAAGGCCCTAGCTTCTTGAGTCAAGTTTCCCTTAGCCATATTTGCCATAGGATATCTAGAACCTCGAGATTCTCTTTCTGGGGAATATCTTTTTGGAGGAATCCCTCTGTTAGCTCTTGGAGGTAATGTGTATCTTTCTGTTGGTTGTTCCTGTATTAGTTCTTCGTATTCTGTGGCAGTTTCATGATCAGGGGTAACAGGTTCATCATTTTGAGCAGATTCAGAAGTTTGAGGAGACTGAGTGTTACTTACCTCGGATGTCAGGTTGGGAGACTGATCTGGAATGGCACTAGAATTAGGATTTGTATTTTGTGTGGATAAGTCTTCTGTTGTTGTGGCCTGAACATATTCTAACCAACTTAGTGCGTCTGAACACTCTATCTCCCCCTGACCACTATGTTGGGAGGCATAGTAGTAATCTGTTTCAAGAAAATCACAGTTCATAGTGGTGAACATGTGATGAGTCTTGGGATTATAACATCTGTATCCTTTTTGATTTACCCCATATCCTACGAATACACATTTTTCAGCACATGGGTCGAGTTTATTCCGATTAGACTTGGGTATATGAACAAAGGTAGTACACCCAAAGATCTTTGGTTCTAGCATAAGAAGTGAAGGAATTTTTTCAAATTCTGATAGGGTTTGTAGTGGAGTTTTAAATTTGAGAGTGTTGGTTGGAAGTCGGTTTATAAGGTATGTAGCTGTGGCAAGGGCTTCAGGCCAAAAAGATTTTGGAACTTTTGATTCGATTAAAAGAGCTCTGGTTATTTCTAACAAAAAACGATTTTTTCTCTCAGCAACACCGTTTTGCTCTGGAGTATGTGGACAGGTGGTTTGATGAATTATTCCTTTTGATTGAAAAAATTGTTTCATAGAAGTGTTAACGAATTCTCCTCCATTGTCAGACCGAAAAATCTGGATATTTTTTTGAAATTGGGTCTTAATCATGGTATGAAACATAACGAATTTGTCAAGAACTTCAGATTTATTTTTTAAGAAATAAATCCATGTCATACGAGTGCAATCATCTACAAACAGTACAAAGAAACGAAGGTTTTGTCCTCCGATGATTGGCGATGGACCCCATACATCAGAATGAATTAATGAGAAAGGAACATCAACCCTGGTTTTACTTGGTTTGAATGTTTGTCTATGACTTTTGGCTAAGACACATGTTTCACACAACGATAGTTTTTTTGAAGGAAATAACTTAGGAAAAAGAGTATGTAGATAACCCGTAGAGGGATGACCCAATCTTCGGTGCCACAACCAGGCTTCTTTTTCTGTGGTTCCATGAGCCATCATCACAGTACCATTTTGAGTCATCTCGTCCACATAATACAATCCTTGTTTCTCAGTGCCACGCCCAATGATTGCCCCCGTCCTGATATCCTGTAAGATACAAAAAGTTGGATGCATTAGAACTGAGCAATTTAGTTCTTTTGTAACATGACTTATTGATAACAGGTTTTGAGAAAGAGATGGGACATATAGACAATTAGAGAGTTTTATCATAGGAGAAAACTCAATTGTTCCTCCCTGTTTAACTTCCATTTTTCCACCATTTGCAGTTTGTATTTGTGCTTTTCGAGGTTTGGATAACGACACAAGATCCGATATTTCATAAGTCATGGTGTCGGTGGCTCCGCTATCAAGTATCCAAGTTTTATCTCGTGAATTATCACAAGAAAAAATTATATTTGCACTTCCTCCATTTTTTGGATCATTTCTGCAGTGTTTTAAGCTTTTTTCTATATAAGGCACAAAGGAATAAACTTCAAGGGTTGATTCTGTTATTTCATTTTGTTTAGGGTCAAAATGGTTTTTTGTCTTTTTAGGGTTAAAAATCGGGAACCCTACATTCCCTTTACCTGCTTCTTTGTTTCCAGTGGAGCTCCCTTCCTCCTCTCTCACGGTCGCAATTTTTTCTCCCAAAAAACCGATGAAGTCGTGGCTTTTCCGGTCGTTTTTCCTGTTTTCCTCGGCGGCGGATGGCTTTCCGTCCCGATCGCCGGTTCTTCTCGGTGGATGCGCACCAAATACGGACTCAACATATTCGTTTCTGTCTATTCCATCTCCGGTCGGAGTTGCGCTGCTGTTGCAGGCGGCGGCGGGAGTTTTCTGGTTGAGAGTGGTGGTCCGATTTGGCACAGTCGAGCGGCGGTCCTTTGGCGGAGATGTGGGTCGAGTTGTGGGTCGGAGTTGATTTGTAGATCCAACTGCTATTCCTCCGAAACCACCATAGCTACCGTCGTCGTCGATGGCGGCGCTGCTGTTGCCCACGGCGGCGGAAGCTTTACCTCGTCCCCCTCCATCTTGTCCGATTAAAGCTTTATTCTTTTTATGCCCGTCGATCCACCACTCGGGGTAACCCACAATATTGAAGCATTGCTCCTTGGTATGTTTCATCATCCCGCAGTGTTCACATTTTAGGTGTGTTTTATCTTCTTTGGGAAATCGGTTACCTTTTGAGAAATTTTCTGGTCGCCGGTTACCTTTTGAGATAAATCCACCTCCACATGAATCTGATGTAAATAGTCCCATCGCTAACCCCTGCGGTTCATTTGAAATGGTTCCTAAAATGTTTTGGTGAGCCGCTTCTTTTCGGACAGCAGCGTAAGCCGCCTCGGCGGTTGGTAGAGGATCCCATCGGAGGATCTCTCTTTTAACATAATCATATTTTCGATCAATGGCATTTAAAAATTGAAAAAGTTTTTGGTCAGACCTGATTCGGGTGTAAGTTTGAATGTCTACTGGACATTTCATGGGATTTGGATCGATTCTTTCGATTTCTCCCCAAATTCCTTGTAAAGTGATCCAGAAGTCTTCAAGTGAAGTACTACTCTGTTTAAATTCATTTGCCTTTACATGAAGATTGAAAGTTTGTAGCTTGTCTTTTCCGCTGCTGTAAGTGACCACCAAGGCATCCCAGAGTGACTTTGCTGTGGGATACTCGGTCAGGTTGCTTGCAAGTTGTGGTTCTATGTTTTGTATTAGCCATGAAAAAATGACCAGATCATCTTGTTCCCACTGCTCGAATTTTCCATCATCTTGATCCGGAGGATTTGAGGTTAAGTGGGATAATAGATTTTTTGATTTTCCGCCTATGGCAACCCGTATCATCCGGGTCCATAGAGCATAGTTTTGGCTATTGAGTTTGAGGTTGATTTGCAAGCTGTCGGATAATTTGGGATTTTGTGGTTGGGTGTTTCTGATCAGATTTGCTAGTTGTATAGCCAAATCTGTATTTGGATTATCACCTTCAGACATTTTTTTTTTTTGGTAAGTGATGAGCCGGTTGAGGATCTCAACACTGCTCTGATACCATGTTAAAGGATATAGAAGCAAATAACTGAATACTTCATTGTTTCATTCATATGGAAGCCTTACATTAAGTACACGATACATGACCCTTTACAGCAATAAAGTACAGATTAAAGAAGTACAGTGGGAAACACAGTGGGAAACACAGTGGGAAACACAAAGAATAAAATGTGGGATCTAAGTGGAGGGAATGATGGAAACTGACCCCACACTTTAAACTATTTCTTTTAACAGTTTGTACCTCAAAAAGTATTTTTGATATCAATTATTAATATATTTTATATATATTTAATATATAACTCTTAATCGGTTTTTGGGCGGGGCCCGTTTAATTTTTTCCAAACCGCAAACCAAACCGTAAACCACTTAAGCAACCAACTTAACCCGTTAACTGGAGCGCAAACCGTTTAACCCGAAACCATAAACCGTATAAGGTTCGGTTCAGACGGTTTCGTGGTTTAATTCGAATAACGCTCACCCCAGGTACCGGTGGTAGAGGAGGCGTTGATTCCCAAAATGCTTCAATAATTTGAGGTAACGGGAGAAATTTTTGTTAGGCCCAAACAAGACCAAAAAAGTATAAATAACTCGTCACTTTTATTCAAATTTTAGTTTTTCTTCCGTTTCTTGCCTTTCTTTTTTTTTTTTTCTTTTGTACACATCTTTTAACTTTAAGTCTTGCATCGCTCGTGATGCATTAAAGAGAAATTTGTAAAATAATATAAATAAAGTAAAGCCCACAAATTAAGTTAAGTAAAAATAGAATGCAACGATCTAGCCCACAATTTCGTCGGGTTTTGCAATATCACTTACCATGTACACCAGACTTTTGAAACCCCCCGTGAAGTCCCATGAGGTTTTCCAATGAACACACCCAAAAAGTTAAGAGGAATTGCAGTCCTAAAAATTTCCAAGTTTAACGTCAACCTGAGGACAGCACCTCACTTAAGTTGTCACAATTTTCTATTGACTCACATCGAGTGCCGCCTTCTATAAGAGTTTAGTTGCCACCAACCATTTGTATATACGGTTTGAGTCGTTCCCATTCACTTTGAATGACTCTTTCCCTTTTGTGTCCGTGATCTCAACCAGTGTTGTAGAAATCTTGGCGGCCGATCAGTCGTTTGGCGGTCTTCAACCGATTATGATTAGGCCTAATCGGTCAGCTTAAGGGTTTGCTAAATCGATCAAATATCGGCCATGGCGGTCATTTTTTATTTTTTTAGTTGTTATTTATTTTTTTATTTTTAAATGACGACAAAAACACTCTCTAATAACTCAAGAAAACTGAAAAAAATCAATATTAAATAATAAAAATAAACAAATGTATAATCTTTGACGTGTATCTCGAAATAAAATAAATCAAACTTTGCTATTTTGTTATATTTATATATTTTTAAATCAATTCCTTTATAATTTAGGATCTCCGATTAATCCCCGACTAATCCTCGATTAATCCAATTAACCCTTAACCCTACTCGGCCGCCAAGTTACCGTTAAACGATTTTTACAACCTTGATCTCAACGCACCATGACACACTACATTGGTGTCGACATATGGCCCATTCCACTTGCTATGTAACTTGCTCAAAATAGCTTTAAGAGAGAGTAGAAAACCCAAACCAACTGTCCCTTAACAAACTACTTTAAAACAATGTATTGGTCATATAGTTTCTTTTTTTTTTTCTCCTTGTAAAATGTTTAGCTCTCATAAAGATACTTTTAAATTTTCTTCCAACATCATAAGTTACAATTCCGTTCCGTACCTACATCGTCTAGTTAAAAATTACCATTTTTAGTTGCTTATGTGTCACGATATTCCAACTATATTGGGAGATGGCATGGTTTTTGTAAACAAGTCGATATAGGGACATTCTAATAGGCATCATATAATAGGCCCATGATGCATCATCCAACCGCAATGACCAGTTCTTACGGTTAGGCTAGACAATTTTTTCTAATATACACAAATTAACCACTTCAACTTTCTAGTTTGCTTGCTAATGATAACGAGTCGCAATTCTATGTGTGACACCATAGTGCTTAACTAGTTTTGAAAATGAGAATCCTCATCAATAATAATAGTTTGAGGGATTTCGTGTTTTGAAAAATGTTTTCCTTAAAAGATTTGCAAACAAAACGATGGTCATTTGTTCAAGTGGTTTCAACTTCTACCTATTTTGATACATAATCGACAGGTATAAGAATGTGTAGATTGCCAAAAGAGGTAGGAAACGCACCATGAAATCAATGCCCAAAAAATCTTATATCTCTACAACCAAAATAAAGGTCAACGACATCATGTCCCATCATGCAATTCACAGATTTTCTCAAAACTCAATATAAATATTGAAATGAGTAGGATCAACTTTACCTTGTAGATTTACTATGGATTCCATCACTATTAGTAGTTTGAATTAAACTAAAAACAAAATTGTCAATGTCCATGCATAAACCCCCACCCTTTCTCTCAATATTGAAGTTTCTCTCCAAACCTCTAAAATCCTAAATTTTATTGGCTTGGGTATTTATACCTTCATATAAGTCTTTTCAATTCATAGTTAAATTTCTATCTTATCAAGAGTTAGGGCTAATAACTCCAAGCTCACTCATCAATTTCTAGTTGGACATAATTTACTAATATAGATATAATTTTCTCACTTTATGATAAGTGAATGCTAATTTCATGACATACAATGTACTATGAAAATTCCTATATACGTTAGAAATTCCACATTTGAGTTTTTTCAGTTTTGTGGGCTTTGTTTATTTAACCCGCTCATGAAGCTCTAAGTTGATTACTAGTTTACTTAGTAAATAAACGGTATAGTCAAAATTAAAAGATAAAATATCTAGCCTCTAATTACGAGTGGTACATACTAAAGTACTACGTTTTTTATGCTCACCATGGTTTTTTTAAATTAAACTGGGTATCCGACTCACTTTGCAAGACCGACTAATCCCAAGGTGAGCACCCACTGCAGGCCACAAAGGGGATTTTGTTCCTTCTTGGATTCGAATATGGCACTTCCTAGTCATATTGACCGTTGGTGTAAGACCCGTTCCGCTGAGGCGCTGCACGGATGGATCCGCGGCGCGGCTTGGGGAGTTTCCTGGAGTAGAGTCGTCTGGTTTCAGCAGAGGCTCTTCGGTTTCAAGGCTTTTGAGGTTTTGGGAGATTAGAGGAAGGAGATCCAACGCGAAAGAAGGCTTGTAACGGGTCGTGGGCATCACTCCATTTTTTCAGAAGTAAGGTAAGAATATTTACTCTTCTGACTTTCCCTTTCATCTCGTCATAGGGTGTTACCCATTGGTTTATAGACTTAGATGTCTTGTAACACTTAGGGTTTGGACCAAGGACATGCATGGACATGCACGGACTTGCATGTCCATAAGGGAGTTACCTTAGGGTAGTTTCTGATCCCAGGAAGGGTATAGAGAGGAACCCTAGCCGATGGCTGTACTGATTGAGAGCTAATAAGATTTCGGATTAATACGAGTCCGCGATGCGGACTGTCTATGTCAGCGACGCGGATTTGACTAAACCCCGTAACTATACGAAGATAGCCGCGACGCGTAGGGTGAGGAGTCACGCCGCGGCGAGCGACTTTTGACCCAAAAGTTTATTTTCGACCAATGTTGGTTAGCAAACGTTGGGTCTGACCTTTAGGCAAGTCTATAGGAGTTTGTTCAGTGCTTGATATGTTGTGTATGTGGGATTTAGGTGTGTGGACGAGCTAAGTGGGGATATTAGAGAATATCTACACGGTTACGAATCAGGTGAGTATCCTCACCTTACTATATGATGTTGCATGTTAGGCATCTTGTGTTTTTTGTACAGTTATATGATTTGTTCTATACTTGTGATTATTTGTGGTTGGGCTCAGTATTGATGCGTGTCCCCTCGTAGCTGTTGTATGGCGAGTTGGACTATTGTCTTGTCCCATAGCTGTTGTATGATGGGCTCCCATAGCTGTTGTATGATGGGTAGAACCGCCCCGTGTCCATAGTTGTTGTATGATGGACGCCCATTGCTGTTGTATGGCGGGTAGGGTCGGGTCGTTCTCGAGGACGGGTTGTTTAATATGTAGGCATGTATGGTAATTTGAGGACTCACTAAGCTTTAAGCTTACCCGTTGATTTTATAACATTTCAAGTATTTCAAATGACAAAGGGAAGGGTAAGGCTTGACGGCAGTGCATCGCATACAAGAGATTTATTTTAATGAACTATGTTATGATTTCAAATGTTTCTGTTGTTGGTTTAATAAATATGTCGAACAGTATTATTATTTTTAATAAAGATTTTGTTGGAACCTTGGTAATAAATGAAATTTTATAATTGTGAAATTGGGGCGTTACAAATTGGTATCAGAGCCTTGGTTTGAGGGATTTGGATGAACTGTATTGGGAATCCAACCTCAAACTTAGGACTGAGCGATTTTGTTAAGAAAATGTTTTTGGAAAACTAAAATTAAATAAGAGAAGATGCGATGCAAACCGTCAACCGAGCTCAAGTAAGTTTGTGATTCTCAATTACCATGCCAAGTTTGTGCTATGTATTATGCTAGGATGTAGAATTGCCTGGATAATATATTCTACGGACTGTTTTGTACAATATGTGCTACTTTGGAATTTTATGCTAGTGTCGTTAGGTTGCTTAGTGAATGCTGGTAGGTTATATACAATTAGGGTAAGATAGCCAATGAGTTCTTGGTCTGGCCTTAATGGCTGTTCCTTGTTTGGTTGTGACTTTAGGGTAGGATCAGTTATTCAAATGTCTATCTTATTCCCGATTGAGTACGGCTGTGTGTCCGTGAGGCGACTCGACGGCGTTAGTAGTAGTTCTCTTAGGCACATGTGGGAGGGAGAATTAGGTCAATGATTAGGCACCACGGTGCATGATCACAGGATTCATAGAAAGTGGTTTTAGCGTATGTGCGACAATTTAGGGGGATGGTTGATGAACTTGGAACAAGGGCGAATAGGTGTGGAAGGTAGTACCAGGCCAATACTACCGAAAGCACAGGATTCATGCTTGAGTCAACAGTAGTCAACCAAAGTCCTAGAAAGTCGAGTAGTTGGGTAAATGGGTGTAACCTAAGTATTAATATTCGGATTTTGCAATTTAGAATGGCGATCACCCGAAGTAATGGTGGACCAGGTGCGGGTACCTCGAGTGGGGATAATTCGGTTGATGAGAACCTTTGCGACTTGATCGCTGCAGAGGTTTCACGAGAAGTGGTGGTAGCAGTATCTCAATTCTTTGGCACCACAAAGGCTGAACTGATAGTAATGCTTGAGGATCGACTAGCTGCACATAGTTCATCACGGGCCAGGGATGCAAGCTATAAGGACTTTTCGGCATGTTTTCCTCCGATGTTCGATGGGGGCAGGGATCCGATTGTCAGTATGCTGTGGATTTCTGCGGTGGAGGGTGCCTTCCGCACCTGTTCATGTCCTGAGAACTCCAAGGTAACATTTGCGGTGAATCTTCTGAGAGAGGGTGCGAAAGATTGGTGGGAATTACGAACGAAAGATCTCACCTCTACTCAGCTGGATGCTATTACGTGGCCGCAATTCAAGGAACAGTTCAAACTGGAGTATGTTCCACAGGTGGAAATGGAACGCTTGGCACAGGAATACCTGAATTTGACCTAGACCACTGAGACGGTGACGGAGATCACCAAAAAGTTTAATGAGCGAGCATTATTCTGTCTAAAGTTTACGGCAACTGAGCGCATGAGGATGACTTGATATTTGGCGATGCTTCGCACAGACATTCGAGAATTTGTGTCTGCTGCTAGGCACCAAACTCTCACTAATATGATTGTGGCCGCTTGGGCCCGAGAGTTGAAATTGGAAACCCAACAAAGGCAGAAGCGTCGGCGCCTACTCAGACTCAACAGGTGTTAAAGAAGTTTCGAGGGGCAGATCAGGGAAAGCAAGGGCAAAGGAGCCTGGGTAAGTGTAATAAGTCTGGGAAGAATCATGAAGGGCGTTGCTGGGTACTAATATGTCATAAGTGTGGAAAGGAAGGCCACTATGCCAAAGATTGTCGACAGGAGGTCAAGATTTGTTTTAATTGTAATCAGGTGGGCCACTTCAAGGCCCAGTGTCCCCTTCTGACTCGAGGGACGGTCCAAAATCCAGTGCCCACTACTCTCCGAATTACTGATGGTAGGCAGGGGAAAGGGGAAACCCCTAAGACCAAGGGTCGAGCATTCGTCGTGACCGCCGAGGAGGCACAAGATGCGTCCGACGTCGTTACGGGTACTCTTTCTTTACTTGCCTCATGCTTTGGTGTACGAATTTAATGTATTTATTATGCTTGATTAGGAACTTTCTTAGTCAACTCCACGCTTACTTTTGTATTGTTCGATTCGGGTGCTAGTCATTCTTTTGTGTCTGCCGTTCTGTGAAAGAGTTTCGGTATTGCAATAGGGACTCTTCATCGTCCGTTAGAAGTAGAAATTGCAGATGATAAAACCGTGCACACGACTAGTGTTTATCGGGAATGTGAAGTAGTGATTCAAGGAATAAAGTTCCCGATCGATCTCATTCCTATACCGTTGAGTGACACTCGTGTTATTATTGGCATGGATTAGTTGGGTCAGCACGAGTCATGGATTGACAGTAAGAACAAGCGAGTGTGGATTCAAACACCTAGCGAGGGAGAGCTAGTAGTACAGGGGGAAAGGAGGAATCAGGGTGCGGTCTTCTGCTCAGCTGCCAGGGCATGCAGACATTTTTATCATGGAGGTTCGGGATTTGTGACATATGTTTTAGATGCTAGAGAAAAGAAGTCACAGCAGAAAGCAGATGATGTACCGGTGGTTCGGGATTTTCCTGATGTTCTTCCCGAGGACCTGGCTGGCGTACCACCAGAGAGACAGGTGGAATTTAAGATCAACTTAACTCCCGGTGCGGCTCCAATAGCTAAAGCACCGTATCGTCTTGCGCCTCCGAAGATGCTGGAGTTGTCTATTCAACTTCGAGAACTACTGGATAAGGGATTTATTCGACCAAGTTGCTCGCCGTGGGGAGCACCCATTCTATTTGTTAAGAAGAAGGACAGTTCAAATAGAATGTGTATTGACTACCGCGAACTGAACAAGCTTATGGTGAAGAATCGATACCCATTACCTCGCATCGACGACTTATTCGATCAACTGCAGGGCGCTTCGTGGTTTTCAAAAATCGATTTGCGGTTAGGATACCATCAAATGCGAGTACGGGAGGAAGACATACCGAAAACGACTTTTCGAACGAGGTACGGCCACTTCGAGTTTGTAGAGATGCCGTTTGGACTGACCAATGCCCTGCAGCTTTTATGGACTTAATGAATCGGGTGTGTCGACCGATGTTAGATCAGTCGGTTATAGTTTTTATTGACGACATCTTAGTCTATTCTCGGAGCAGGGAGCAGCACGAACAACATTTAAGGGAGGTATTGGAGACCTTAAGGAATGAGAAACTTTATGCAAAATTATCCAAGTGTGACTTCTGGCTGCGGGAGGTCCAGTTTTTGGGTCACATCGTCAACGAGCAAGGAATCATGGTAGACCCGGCTAAGGTGGAGGCCGTGATGCGGTGGGAGGTTCCAAAGACTCCCTCAGAGATTAGAAGTTTCTTGGGTCTGGCTGGTTATTATCGTCGTTTCATCCAAGACTTCTCAAAGGTTGCTGTACCTTTGACTAGACTAACTAAGAAAAACGCTGCTTTTCGGTGGGGTGAGGAGCAGCAGCAAGCTTTTGAGACTTTGCGGCAGAAGTTATGTGAAGCTCCAGTTCTGACCCTGCCTGAAGGGATGGAAGATATGGTAGTTTATTGTGATGCATCTATCTCCGGGTTGGGAGTAGTCTTTATGCAGCGAGGTAGGGTAATTGCTAACCATGAGGCTAACTATCCCACTCGTGACTTGGAATTCGGAGCAGTGGTCTTTGCTCTCAAGATTTGGAGACATTATTTGTATGGAGTGAAGTGCACCATCTACACGGACCACAAGAGTTTGAAGTATCTGATGGACCAGACAAATCTTAATATGAGGCTGAGAAGATGGTTAGATGTATTGAAGGACTATGATTGTGAGATTCACTATCGCCCTGGAAAAGCCAATGTAGTGGCGGATGCTCTAAGTCGTAAGGTTACGGGTGCGCCCCTTCGGGGCATTTGTCTTAAAATGACGGTTGTGGCACCACTACTCGAACTGATAAGGGAAGCTCAGGTGGAAGCAAGCAAGAGCGAGAATCAGAAAGGTGAGAGAATTGTGGGACAGTTGTCAACTATGGTCAAGGATAGCAGAGGCTTGTTAACTCTCTATGAGAGAATTTGGGTACCGAAATTTGGTGGGGTTCGTCAAACTCTATTGGAGGAGGCACATAAGTCCAAGTTCTCTATCCACCCCGGGGCGACGAAAATGTACAGGGATCTGCATGATTATTATTGGTGGCCCGGCATGAAGAGGGGGGTAGCTTAGTTTGTCGAAAGATTCATGACCTGTCGTAGGGTCAAGGCCTAGCATCAGCGGCCTCATGGTAGACTACAGCCTCTTGAGATCCCAGAATGGAAATGGGAGCATATCACAATGGATTTCATAACGAAGTTGCAAAGAACCCCTCGACATATGGACACCATTTGGGTTATCGTGGATAGGTTGACTAAAAGTGCTCATTTCCTCCCCATCCAAGAGACCTTTTCTGCAAGGGAATTGGCTAAGGTCTACGTAGACGAGATTATCTCTCGGCATGGTATACCGGTCTCGGTGATATCCGACCGGGATGTCCGATTTACGTCTAGGTTTCGGAAGAAGTTTCACGAGGAATTAGGCACTCGCCTCCATTTCAGCACAGCATATCACCCTCAGACGGATGGGCAGAGTGAAAGGACGATTCAAACGCTGGAGGATATGCTTAGGGCATGCATTATCGATTTCGGTGGGAGTTGGGATTCCCATCTCCCTTTAGGTGAGTTCTCCTATAATAACAGTTATCTTGCGAGCATCGGCCGGGCTCCCTTCGAGATGCTGTATGGAAGGAAATGTCGGACTCCTGTTTGCTGGGGCGAGGTTGGCTAGCGGGTATTGGGTAGTACTGAGGTAGTACTCAAGACTACTGAGCTAATCCAGAAGGTTCGAGAGAGATTGTTAACGGCTCAGAGTCAACAGAAAAGTTATGCTGATAGACGGCGGTCCGATCTCGAGTTTCAGGTTGGGGATTATGTCCTTCTAAAGGTGTCGCCTTGGAAGGGAGTTATTCGTTTTAGGAATCGGGGAAAGCTTGGCCCTAGGTACATTGGACCATATCGAATCATCGCACGAGTAGGTAAGGTAGCTTATCGGTTCGAGTTGCCCGAGCAGCTTAGCCAGATTCACGACACGTTCCACGTTTCGCAACTCAGGAAGTGCATTACCGAGGAGACTACAATTGTGCCTTTGGAAGATATTCAACCAGACGAACGCCTAAATTATGTGGAGCGACCGATTGCCATCATTGAAAGGAAAATAAAGACTTTGCAAAATAAAACGATAGGATTAGTTAAGGTATAGTGGCAACATCGTAAAGGGTCCGAGTGGACTTGGGAACCGGAAGAGGAAATGCGGAGGCATTACCCAGAATTGTTTACAGGCGCGGATTTCGGGGACGAAATCCAGTTAAGTGGGGGAGAATTGTAAGACCCGTTCCGCTGAGGCGCGACCCAGATGGATCCGCGGCGCGACTTGGGGAGTTTCCTGGAGTAGAGTCGACTGGTTTCAGCAGAGGCTCTTCGGTTTCAAGGCTTTGGAGGTTTTAGGAGATTAGAGAAAGGAGATCCAACGCGAGAAAAGGCTTGTAACGGGTCGTGGGCATCACTCTATTTTTTTCAGAAGTAAGGTAAGAAGATTTACTCTTCTGACTTTCCCTTTCATCCCGTCATAGGGTGTTACCCATTGGTTTGTAGACTTAGATGTCTTGTAACACTTAGGGTTTGGACCAAGGACATGCATGGACTTGCATGTCCATAAGGGAGTGACCTTAGGATAGTTTCTGATCCCAAGAAGGGTATAGAGAGGAACCCTAGCCGATGGCTGTACTGATTAAGAGCTAATAAGATTTCGGATTAATACGAGTCCGCGACGCGGACTGTCTATGTCAGCGACGCGGATTCGGCTAAACCCTGTAACTATGTGAAGATAGCCGCGATGCGTAGGGTAAGGAGCCACGCCGCGGCGAGCGACTGTATGACCCAAAAGTTTATTTTCGACCAATGTTGGTTAGCAAACGTTGGGTCTGACCTTTAGGCAAGTCTATAAGAGTTTGGTCAGTGCTTGATATGTTGTGTATGTGGGATTTAGGTGTGTGGACGAGCTAAGTGGGGATATTAGAGAATATCTACACGGTTACGAATCAGGTGAGTATCCTCACCTTATTATATGATGTTGCATGTTAGGCATCTTGTGTTTTTTGTACAGTTATATGATTTGTTTTATACCTGTGATTATTTGTGGTTGGGCTCAGTACTGATGCATGTCCCCTCGTAGCTGTTGTATGGCGAGTTGGACTATTGCCTTGTCCTATAGCTGTTGTATGATGGGCTGGGCCATAATCGGGAACCCATAGCTGTTGTATGATGGGTAGAACCGCCCCGTGTCCGTAGCTGTTGTATGATGGACGCCCGTAGCTGTTGTATGGCGGGTAGGGTCGTTTTGTTCTCGAGGACGGGTTGTTTAATATGTAAGCATGTATGGTAATTCGAGGACTCATTAAGCTTTAAGCTTACCTGTTGATTTTATAACATTTTAGGTATTTCAAATGACAAAGGGAAGGGCAAGGCTTGACGGCAGCACATCGCATACAAGAGATTTATTTTAATGAACTATGTTATGATTTCAAATGTTTCCGCTATTGGTTTAATAAATATGTCGAACAGTATTATTATTTTTAATAAAGATTTTGTTGGAACCTTGGTAATAAATGAAATTTTATAATTGTGAAATTGGGGCGTTACAGTTGGAGACCAAACTTGACTCAACTCGACAGCACCCTTGTATTTTGTGATGTGTTTCTTAGGTGTGTTATGAACTAGATGTGGACAAATGACTTTGAATGAATAGTTCATGAGTATTATTCTTTACGAATGTGATAATAGCATGATGCTCATTCTTTTAGTTGTTTATGTCAATTTCAAATACCAATACTCTATGTTGATAAATTAAGGCGTTTTAGGATGGAAAAAAAGTCATTTCAATTCGATTCGAGATTAAAACCGAAAACAAACCAAACCCAGGCACCGTCTCCGTCTGAATGAAAAAAAGTTAGAAAACGATGAAAGTTATACATTACCCCAAACCACATGGATGAGGGGAGGGTTGGTTAGGGTTGACATGCAAGAGAGGAGGAGGGGGAAGGGATAAAGGAGTGGGTGTAGAGTAGTGGACCTCACATAATTTATCAACAACTTTTTAACAAAATAATTAAATAACATATGGGTAAATAGTCATTTAATATGGATTAGTAACAAAGCCGCAACAAAAACATGTAATACATACGGCCCAATTGAAAAGTTCTTTTGTACAGACAAAACCCGATAGATTGGACCAAATCACTAAGACGACTTATTTTGCTCTTTTTTAGTAATATAAGTACAATGCTATTTCAATGTTCTTTAAGGTTATTATATATCGAGTTGTTTTTGCTCTTACTCTCCAACTCACGAACACTAAAAAATATTAATTTTCCGTTTGTTTATTTCCCAACTCGAGAACACAACTAAAAAAAAAAAGATTTTTTTTTTGTTCGTTTCATTACATCCCCAAAAAGAACTCCATAGAACATTATAATGTTTGTGACTTTCAGAATCATGTCTCACGGATTAAATGAAGTTGGCAATAACTTATTATTAATGCAATGGATCAACTTTGAGAAACATGTCAAAAGAAAGACCCATATACAAAAGACAAACGACCTCACATCACATACCGTTACAACAAACACGTATAAAATCAACCAAAATTAGCTTGTTGGCCAGGTAGATGTTAGTTATCGGGTATCAAGACAATAGAACCAGTTGTTTTCCGATCCTCAAGGTCCATATGGGCTTGAACAACTTGCGACAAAGGGTACTTGTGATTTGCTCGAACACGTAAAATTCCACTTTCAATATTAGAAAATAACTCCTCCGAAGCTGCAAGAAGGTCGCTTCGTTCTTTTGTGTAAAGCATCATGGAGGGAACCGTGAAAAACAAACATTTATCCGAAAACACTTTGAATTTTACAGGCTCGGGTGAACCCGAAGCAAACCCAAATGAAACCATGTACCCACGAAATTTCAAGCATCCCACCGATCCCTTCACATAATAAACAAATACGTTAAAAACTTAAAATTACGTTACTATTTCTTGTATGGATTAAGATCAATTACTATTTTACCTCAAATGTGTCTTTCCCTATAGAATCATAGGCAATATCAACTCCTTTTCCTGATGTAATCTCCATAACACGATTAACGAGGTTTTCTTCTTTAAAGATAATGACATGGTGGCATCCATCTTCCTTGGCTTGCACCGCCTTCACTTTGTTTGAAACGGTTCCGATTACAGTTGCACCAAGCGCGTTTGCCCATTGACACAACAATGATCCGACTCCACCAGCGGCTGCGTGTACAAGGATCGTGTGCTCAGGTCCGATCTGTTTTCGTAATTGATTAATGAGTTATATTTATTACCAATGCAAATTTGGGGGGTCCGTCGTTTCAAAATAAAATTGGGCGTTCATGAATTCCGATCTAAAAGCGAAATTCCGATCACCTGAAAACAACTGCGAACCAGAACTTGAGCAGTTAGTCCTTTAAAAAGCGCAGCGGCGGCCACAATTGGATCAATTGAAAGTGGAACTGGTACGGCTCGATCTGCAGGGAGTATCATTTCTTCGGTGTACGCGCATACCGGAAAGCCAGCATATGCCACGTAATCTCCAACTTTGCAGGTAGTGACACCTGGACCGATGGCTATTACAATTCCCGCTGCCTCCATGCCTTCAGATTAAAGGCAGATTCAGTTAATTTTAACTGTATTTGGACTAAAGTACTCTCGAGAGACAAGAAAACAATTTTATTTGACATGGTGACCTCCATGCTCTTTTCAGATCATCATTTTAAATTGATTTATTAATTATTTAATAAAGAAAATAATGAGGGGATCCTACTTGTATTTTATTTTCTAAAGATAAGTATGTAAATTTGACAATTTTAAAAAACGAAACGCATCTAATGCGTCGATTGAATTGGATGTTGAAGAAACATACGTACACAAATGACTCGAAGGGTCTGGCTAATTGGTTAACGGTTTAACTCTTTTTTTGGATGAAAATGTTGATTTAGTCCTAGATTGACATTCTCCAATCATAATACTGTTTTTTGTAACAAAAATAGTGCAAATAACTATTTATCTCGATCTTTACACCATTTTCTACGAAAAAAAATATTATAAATATGTATATTTTCCTGACTTATTTGGATTTTCAATATATTCGTCTATTTATTAGATTTTTATAATATTGCCTTACATCCTTTTTGTTACAAAAAACTTTATCATTTGTACAATGCTATAATGATATTGGAAATATGTTTTAAATATGTTTGAAACAATTATTAAATTTAAAACTTGACTATATAACCAATTTCCATGAAATTCATAAACTTAAACTTGGAACAATTAAAATAAACTAGCAATATATAAACATTTAACTTGAAGAACAAAATTCACATGTGAAACTTTAACATAAAAAATAATGATAATGAATAGTAAGACACCGTTTTTGGTGTTATATTGTGCACAACGTCGGTTTTGGTGTTGGAAATAGTGTTGGTGTGGAGCACCGATGTCCTTTAGGGGTTGTATTAGTTAACCGTTAAAAAACCATCTTAAATTAGTTTTGTTAGAAAATATCGAGGAATTATTTTAGTACCTAATGTTTCTAATAAAAATTGATTTGTTTATTTTTTTAATAGAATAATATTGTTAATAATAAATTAACAACTAAGTTTTGGAATTGAGTCACAAAAGAATTATGTAAAGACATAAAAATGAGAAAAAAAGATGTTAATTATGCTGAACTACAATACTATAATGCGTGTTTGGTTCACATTTTCAATGAATCCAAAAGAATCAAAATAGCTTTCATCAACAATGCATTTGTTTGATAAATGAATGGAACTGGATTTGATCTGTTTATTTTTTTTAAACAGAATAATATTGGTAATAATAAATTAAAATTTAAGTTTTGGAATCGAGTCACAAAAGAATTAGGTAAGGACATTGAAATAAGCAAAAAGATATTAATTATGATGAACTACAATACTAAAGCGTGTTTGGTTCATAGATTCTCAATGAATCCAAAAGAACCAGAACGGAAGCTTTAATTTCATCAATGTCGCATTTGTTTGATAGATGAATGGAACTGGATTCAGTTAAATTCCATTAGTATCCATATTTTGATAAATCGTTCCTTACAATTTGCTTCCAACGTTTCTAAATTCCAGAGTTAATCGGTTGATCGGGTAATATTAGAGTATCTCCTATCATGAACCTCGTGTATAGCTTTTTTTGGAGATCATTTTTCCACTAGATTTATCATAGAAAATGCTCTTAACTTAAATAATCTCCTATCATTGACCTTTTTTATTTTAGTTTTTTAATGAAACTAGGGTCTCGACTGTCCGCGCGATGCTGCGAAAACCAGGTATATTGAAAAACGCAGCTCGACAAAATAACAAATTATGTAAGGACGAAAAATGTAACTTTGAGTATATAATAAGGGACCGGAATCGCAACTTATAAAATACCGATAATATAACTTTATAATAAATATGGATGAAAACAATTAATTCGAAATTAGTTGAGAGGAAAAAACGTAAATATGAAGTTTTGCTATAAAAAGAATAAAAAAATACTATTTTCAAATAAAAGTTTATTTGAGTTTTGTATTCACTACTTTAACTATTATACTATGAGCTGGATTCATGGTTTTGGTTTTGGAGATAGTAAAATCAAAATGAATAGTAATTGTGTGAGACAAACCAAAGTTCCAAATTAATATATATATATATATATATATATATATATATATATATATATATATATATATATATATATATATATATATATATATATATATATATATATATAAAATTAACCAATTATCTTCAAATTTATGAAATATGTTACAAAGCCCCCTTAAATGATTTATTATTTTTAAACATATGTAATATTTATAAAATAAAAATACTTTGACAATAACATTAAATAAAATATAATGTATAAAATAATGAGAAAGAAAAATATATCGGGTCTTTTTTATATAAAAAGTATGATAAAGTTATTACGTTTATATTTTTCATAATAAAAAACGATAAAAATATCATATAATTATTATGAATTTAATATTTTAATATTGGAGATTAAATTGATCAAAAATAAATAGTCAAAATATAATAAAAATTTACATGTTGAGTAAATTAAAATATTATTAAATAAATGATATTAAATGTGTCAAACTTTAGACTAAAAAAAGGTTTAGTAAAATTTAATCATTTTATATTATTGACTCAAAAAATCATTCACTCATATAATAATAATAATAATAATAATAATAATAATAATAATAATAATCTATTTAAATCTTATTATTAATATTTAACTTCTTAAAAAAACTCTCAAATATAATGTTACTTTCAAACAAGGAGGTCATGGGTTCAAACCCTGACACTAACATAATAAGGAGTAGTTTAGGAGTAGGAGTGGGGCTAGCCCACTTGGCTAACAAGGTGATATACTAACAAGGAGGTCATGAGTTCAAACCCTGACACTAACATAACAATGAGTAGTTTAGGAGTAGGAGTAGGATAGATTTGCCGTTCAAAAAATAATAATAATAATAATAATAATGTTACTTTCAAACAAAAATATTTTTCAAATATTGTATCAACAAGAAAGATTAAAGAAATGTTCGCATGCGTGGCAATGGATTAGTACATAAATAATGCAATTGTACCTTTTTAGAGGCACACCGCACACATGCTAAGTAAAATAACTTTACTTTTTTCAAAGCATTACCTAATCCTCTATATAAACTTATTTGTTTATTTTGAGATATATTAAATCTAATTTATTGCATATTAAAGAGTAAGCAATAGAGATGTCTCCCTTGATTATGTATCTAAGAATTTCCTCATGCAATTTTGAATCTTATTTGTAGTCCTTTTTTAAGGATCCTTACACTTTTGATCCATGTTTAAAATTAGTATAAGATTATTAATAACAGAACACCGCCTCCATCCATTATCACTCTATGTTGTTTTCATTTCTTTTCAGTTTTCAATACTTGTACGATCTAACTCTCTAAGTAGCTACTTGTGAAGTAATCCGACAAAAAACAAGAACGTAGTTACTCCGTATAACAATTAAACTGATCATCGCATAGGTTAGCAACAAGATACGAGAAAAGAAAAGGAATTAAAACAAACACCTGGTGTAAATGGCAGTGGGGGACATAAACTCGGGATTAAACCTTTACGCATATAAACATCCAAATAGTTTATTCCAATCGCCTTGTTTTTCACTTTGATTTCTCCAGTTTTCGGTTCGCCTATATCCACATCTTCCCATTTCATCACCTGTAACATTAATAATTACATTGAGAAACAAACAAGACTACTTCCATTGAGTATCATAATCGATGACAAACACTGTTTTTGAATTTAGAACAAAACATAACCAGATGTAACCATACTGGAGACGATTTGGAGATAAGACATGCAGTATTTCAAAATTTGACCAATAAAAAAAAAAAAGCGTCCGAGTTTCTACTATTTCACGAAAGGATCGAGGAAGTCACCTCAGGGCCTCCGTGCTCATAAACCCTAATTCCTTTTACCATGGTGAGTGTCGCTTGAACTAAATCTCTCCGATTCTGCAGAACTGTCAATTGAGTGTGGTTTAAGTAGTGGCACAACGTGATTTTATAGGAACAAAAATGGTGTTCTGTCGGTGTCTGTTCGATTTTATTTGCGCTGAACACAAATTGGTTTAGATTTTTGTTATTTCCAGAAAGTGGAAGCTGTGGAATAATATTATAGTAAACTACAATTTTGGTCCTTGTGCTTTATATCAAATTATAGTTTTGGTTTTAATTTTAAAATTTTGATAAATTTTTTAATTTTGGTAACAACGGTTTTTAAATCTTCTATTTTATGTCCTTGTGGTTTACACAAACAGTAACAAAGAAAGAGAGGTACAAAAAAATGTATTAGGATTAAAAGTATAGTAGATCAGATCAAATCTAGAAAATTAGATAAAACCTTCGAAATTAGATGAAAATGAAAATGAAAATGTATTCCTTTTTTTCCCCACCTCTCGCCCCTTGTTTTCCCTTTTTTTCTAGTCGCAGAGCAGATCAAACCTAGGAAATTAGATAAAAATGAAAATGTATTAGGATTAAAAGCAACTTGATAATGTTTTAATGCGCTGATACTGTTATATTTTGTCTTTCATTTATACAGACATCAAAATAACAACAATATTTGCAATTTTCCGTTATTTAGTTTCCATGTTTCATATTTAAGCAATCAGAATTCTGTTAAATAGATATGGTAATTTAGGGCGGTGGTGGTGATGGTTTGGACGTCATTAACATTTGTAATAGACTGATTGTACTATCTGCATTGCTTTTTGTATAGCTAAATTCCATTTTTCCAGTTGTGCAGCTAAGTGCAGGCATATGGCGTTACGATAACCGATGCTTCCTCCGTCCGCAAAACAACACCAACTTTGAGCATACAAGGATTCATAAGTTATTGTCATTTTTTGTTTTTCTTGGGTTAAAAGACCACTGTTCCAACTATATAAACAATCAATATGATTAAGCCAAAGAAGCAAGAATAAAAGAAGCATAAAGAGCCACGATTTTCCTTTATGAAAAAGAGTGATATTAATGTATCTTGAAGATGGATATTGATGGAGGAAATTTGGAGAGAGAGAGAGAGAGAGAGAGAGAGAGAGAATGTGTGTGTGTGTGTGTTTTTTAAACAAATTAATTAAAAAAAAAGAAAAGTAACAAGTATATTAGGCATTTTAGTGTTTTACAACCATTTAATTGAAAAAAATTAAGTGTTAACTGTTCCAAGGACCAAACATATAAACAAATACAAACTATAGGGGTCAATATGTAGGATTTCTCAATGTTAGACCAATATAAAAAAACATATAAACAAATACAAACTATAGGGGTCAATATGTAGGATTTCTCAAGGATAGACCAATATAAAAAAATTGACAAACCAGGACCAAAACTGTAATTGACTCTTTCAAAAAATAGTCAAAGTTGGCTGGCTTAATTCAGCAAGTGTCCATTACAATACTACTTCAAGTATGCCTCTTTACTAAACTTATTCGTTTATATAATATGTATCTAAATAATATTCACGTGTCTTATATTATATTATGAAAAACAATAATAACTCTATTTATTTTGTGATAAAACTAATAATATAATAACATATATTTAAGGTATAAACTATGTTTAAATTGACGTGTCAAGAAAACAATGTATATGTTTTTAAATATTTCAAAGAAATTATGGTAAACTTATTAAAATAATAAACCTATACAAAATGGTTTATAATAGACCACTGATAGAACTATAAATTATTTTATATATATATATATATATATATATATATATATATATATATATATATATATATATATATATATATATATATATAGTATTAAATGAAATTGTTAAATATAGTTGGATTGTAGGACTGAACGTGAACCATTATATCAACAAAATCAATGGCTGTAAAGAAATGACATTCTTGTAATTAAAATCCAAGAATTCACGTGTTTTTAAATGAAAATACCCGGTTAAGGGTAAAACAGTAAAAACCCCCAAAACCCATAAGATCGGAATTTACGATTCGCATGCTAAAATCACGGACACGATATGATCGGATTCAATAAACCGTCTCCCTGCCATCGTCGATTCACATTGAATTCCAGTTGATAAGAATGCATGTCTAGAATACTTGATTTCGTGCTCGTTGAATCGCAACGTATAACTATTCTTCGATGTTGATTATTGAAATACTCTGTTAACCAACCATTCTCAGAGAATGAAGACTACAAATCCAATATTTTCTGAGAATATGTTCAAGTTTAGTTATTGAAATATTCTGTTACCCAGACATTCTTAGAGAATGAATAAGAAATTCTACTAGAATGCATTATTCATATGTGTAGTACTCGAACATTTTTTTTGTATTAAACAAAATTCTCAAAGAATATGTACAATATAAACTTTTAACTCATTGGAAAAAACTAAAATAAACATCAGTATTCAAAAATACGTCTGCTATGAAAAATATATACAAACTCTCTCATAGACATTCTTAGAGAATGCGATACTAAAAAAAAAAAAAAAACCATGACTTAACGTCATTCTCTAAGAATGGGCATGTTGCAAAATAAAGAACCCATTCTCTGAGAATGAGAATGTTGTAGAAGAAAGAACTCATTCTCTGAGAATAAGAATGTTGCAGAATAAAAAAACCACTGCATTTGTTAACGCCAAACACACAATTCGGAATCAAATTGTGGACCGAGTTAGGGTTTTTGCTCACCTCTATCGAGAAGACTAGCCGATGTACACTTCTTCGACAATCCAGCCGAAAGCTCGCAGTATTTGCGTTCGTAACCTTCAAATACCTCACTCATCTCGTCTTCAAATGCCTCACTCATCTCGTCCGCAGTAAATCTTCAAGTCACGCAAACAGAAGAACTGAGAAATCAGATGATCAAGAAAATTAGGCGGATTGTGGCAGTGGATCTAATGTTAAAATTGTTTGCAGAAGACTCGCCGTTTCGGATGGATGATTTTAATTCTTCGGTATGTCTTCGATGAGATTCGCCGGCGTCGACGGATTCGCCGGTACCGACGGCGGCAACAGCTGAGGGAGATGGCAGAGCGCGTATGGTGGTCGACGACGTGTTGTGGTTGATGATTGCAGACGGCGTGTGCACGGGTTTGATACAGTTCTCGTATAAGAAGGAATGAATAGGAGAGAGAGAGAGATAAATTTACCATCATACCCTTTAGAAATGAGTGGACCAGATTTAGTCCTACAATCACACAATACTTAGAAAATGTATTTGAACACACACACACACACATATATATATATATATATATATATATATATATATATATATATATATATATATATATATATATATATATAGTTGGATTAGGTGTCTAAGCCATGACTAATAATTAGTATTTACCTAATTAATAGTAGCATAGTCCATTTGGGTTGCCTCAGTAGAGAGAAAGATTGATTTATTATGTGATTAATAAATCAATAGAAATAAAACAAATAGTTTATTAATATATTAAAGTGATAATATATTAATTAGAAACTATATTAATTAATTAGAAATTAATCTGGAATTAATTGGAATTTATTTGGTGATTAATTTAATTAATTAAAGGTGCATGGACTAGAATTGTAATTATTTAATAGTTGAGTAAGTGACAATTATAGCTGTATTATAACCAGCGAAATTATATATATATATATATATATATATATATATATATATATATATATATATATATATATATATATATACATATACATATATATTTATATATATATATATATATATATATATACATACATATATATATATATATATATATATATATATATATATATATATATATATATTCGATTTTAAAATATGGAGATAAAAAGGTTTGAATTAATAAGATAAAAGTTTATCTTGATTTGAATTCAAAAGGTTTATCTCTAAAGGCTTATCTGGTTATTTGCTGGAGGCTATAAATAGGGAGTCTCAGACCCCCAGAAACCTGCATCATTTTTCACCTGGACTCTCTGGAATTTTCGATCCCCCTCCTGCTCTTGGGTGTGACTTCATTTGAGGCAATATCTATTTGTTGCTTTGCTTCCAAGAAAACCTAAAGGTTAGTTTTTCTGATTTTATTCTTTAGTAAGTTTCTTGTTGGCCTTTTAGGAAATATTTATATGTTCAATAGTAGAAAACATAGATCCTCATAGGTTGCATGTGAACTTAGGTTTTTAGTTCATAGATTTGCAGAAAACATTTCAGTGGTATCAGAGCTATTTGTTGTTTTCTTATTGAATTGCTATAACTGGTTTCCTAAAAATTAGGATTTAAAGCTTATAAACCCTAATATAGCCTAATCGGAATTTAGGGTTAGGGTTTTGGAAACCCTAGCCCCTCCCCTTATGATTTTCGAAAATTGCTTAAGGTTTTTGAAGGTATTCTATTTTTGGTAACTTTAATTATTTAATTAAATGGATAACCTTAAACCCATTATTTGTTTTTTTCGAAAATTAGGGGGTTTAAGATAGGTTTAAATTAATTTGATTAATTTGTGATACCTATCTGGATTTAATTAATTTAATTAATTGTTTAATTAAAAGATAAATTAAATCATTTAAAGATTTAAATTTAATTTTTAAATTAATAGTTAATTTTAGAAAAAGTAAATAGATATACCGGAAATATTTTAAAAGTTTAAAATACATCTTATATATATTATTATTAAAAGTTAATATTATATGTATAAGATAAAATGGTTAGTCAAATCAATAGTAGGCATCATTCACGAAGCTGATCTATAAAGAGGGTATAATGAGACTGTCTATAAATGGCGGTCTAATGGGTGTCCACTCTCACCCACCGCTTCCTGATCAGTGGAGGGTCGTTAGCCGAACGGGTTTGATAGGACCGCTTAATCTCATTAAAAGTATAATGATATTAATCAAAGTACTAGAATAGCTTTATAAAATCCCAATCTAGTTACTTTAGGAAAAATATGAATTGATGCTAATCCATGAAATTGCATATTGTACTTTATGAAAGATTGGTGGAGCGTGTGTGGTTTACCGGCACACCAATAGGGATTCATAAAGAGTGGCAATGGGTTTCTCAAATCTTATCATTGTTGATGGAGCGTGTGTGGTTTACCAGCACATCAATTAGAGATGGTAATTGACCTTGAGAGTACCAAGCTAATTTGCATGGTTATTCACATCCAGTTTGTGATCCTCGGTATCCCAGTCACAAACAGTGGAGCATATCTGAGATTAAACATGCTATTGAACAGTTCAATAAAATCTCAAAAGAACTAGGAATTCCATTATAATATGATTATTTTCCGCGGTGGAATTGGCTGAATCGTCATTCTCTTACCTTTATAAAACTTACAATTAGATTATGGCATCCCTCTTCTATGTTGTGAATTGTTATAGTTGGGTCCTAGCCTTATTATTATATTGGGTTAATATTAAGGGTAATATATGTATCTAATTAAAACTACATTATTTTATAGATGTCTTATGCTGACCAATTCGTTCCCCACTCAAACTCCAGTAACGTCACTTCAATCCTCTCGTTGTGTTCCAAAGTACAATTGGATGGCACGAACTACAACGACTTGATCAGAAACATCAAGATGGCTCTGAGGTTTGAGAACAAAGAGTATGTTCTCAAGACTGAGCTAGTTAAAGTTGACCCAGATATTGCTACTCTCGAGGAAGTTGCCTCATATCAAAAACACTATGATGATGCGACCAAAGTGGCCTGCATCATGATCGCTACCATGAACCCTGAATTGCAAAGAATCTATGAGGACTACTGGCCCTACGAGATGCACAAAGAGCTTGGCGGAAAAGTTCTGCAAGCAAGAGCGTATCGAGAGGTGCGAGGTGGCCAAAGCCTTCACGAACAGCAAGCCTAAGGACGGAGAGTCTGTCTGCACTCACGTGTAAAGGATGCAAGGTTACGTGGACCGACTAAGGATGCTTGGAATGCCTGTTCATGAGGAGTTGGCCATTGACATAGTGCTTAACTCCTTACCGAGTTCTTATGACCAGTTCACACTGGCGTATCATTTGAACAACAATCAGACCACTTTGGCTGAGTTGCATCGCATGCTTTGTATTGCAGAGGATGGGATAAAGGGTAAAAGTGTACTCCCTATGAACCAGCCTGTCTTGGCAATTGGTCAAGGCAAATGAAAGAAACGGAAGGCCCCTCCCAATCAGAATTGGAGGGAAAAGGTTCATGTCGGGTCATCCAGCAATGGCCCGAGACCCAAGTCTTCCGACATTCCTCACGTTGCCAACCCCAAAGATGCTGACTGCTTCTATTGCAAAGAGAAGGGTCATTGGAAGAGAAGCTGCCCAAAATACTTGCAGGATGTCAGGGATAGCAAAGTGAAGCCATCGACAGCAGGTATGTACACTATCTCTAAAAACTCACCATCTTCCAGTTCTTGGGTCCTTGATACAGGATGTGGTTTTCACATATGTTCTGATTTGCAGGGCCTAAAGGAAAGCAGGGAGGTGGAGCACGGTAGATTGAACATGATCATGGGCAATAGGAGATCGTCGCCTGTTACTAAGATCGGTGTCTATAGTTTAGTGCTTAGTAGTAATGTTTGTTTAGATTTAATAAATTGTTGCTATTCGCCAGAAATGGCAAGAAACATAATTTCATTACATGCATTGTTCAAACAAGGCTTTCAGTTTTCTTTGGATAATAATATTGGTTCAATTTCTGTTTTCAAAAATGGTTTTTTATTTTTGAAGCTTTACCTTGTTCTGGTGTGTATGAAACAGTGACATGTATTGACAATTTAGGAAATAGTGTATTGAACATTGATTCTTCTAGTGGTGTATAAAAGGCATGCTTGTGGCATAGTCGCATTGGGCACACCAACAAGAAACACATCGCCCAACTCCAAAAGGATGGAGTGTTGGAATCATTCGACCTCAAGTCGGATGATGTATGCGAATCTTGTCTGTTAGGCAAGATGATTAAATCACCTTTCAAATGGTATTTTGAAAGAGGTGAAGGTCTGTTGGACATCATACACACAGATGTGTGTGGTCCCTTCAGATCAACCACAAAGGATGGCACGTGGTTCTACGTGACCTTTACTGACGATTATAGTAGATATGGATATATATATATATATATATATATATATATATATATATATATATATATATATATATATATAAATATATATATATATATATATATATATATATATATATATTATATATACTTAATCAAGCACAAGTCAGACACCTTTGAAAAGTTCAAAAAGTTCAAAAACAAAGTTGAGAATCAATTGGGCAGGAAGATAAAGATGCTTAGATCTGACAGAGGCGGTGAGTATCTTAGTATCGAGTTCCTAGACTATCTAAAGGAATGTGGAATAGTTTCACAGTTGACACCTCCCAGAACACCACAGTTGAACGGTGTTGCCGAGAGGCGTAACCGAACCCTGTTGGACATGGTTCGTTCCATGATGAGTCGAGCTTTGCTTCCCATCCACTTCTGGGGGCATGCCTTAGAGACTGCCGCCCACATCCTCAATCTTGTCCCAACTAAGAAGGTTGCTAAAACACCTCATGATATGTGGACGGGGAAAGTTCCCTCATTAGCACATATGAAAGTCTGGGGTTGTGAGGCTTTCGTTAGACGAGAGACTCACGACAAACTTGCAGAAAGAAGCAAGAGGTGTATTTTCATTGGATACCCAAAACAGTCTTTTGGATACTTGTTCTACAGACCAAGCGAGGACGTGGTCTTTGTAGCTAGAGTAGGAGTCTTTCGAGAGAGAGAGCTCATATTCAAAGAGGACAGTGGGAGTACCATTGATTTTGAAGAATTTCAAGAGTCATCAGATGACGCAACCTTAGGAGAAACTAGCAACCAACAAGAGGAAGAAGTTCCTATTGGTCCGACTGATATATCCTTACCTCTTAGACGCTCCGGTTGAGTTAGCATGTCACCCGAGTTTTATGGTTTCCATATAACTACGGATGGGGACATGTTTGTGAGTGATAGGACACTAATAAATTTGGATGACCCAGCTAACTACTGAGAAGCCGTGGCGGGCCCTGAGTTAGCCAAGTGGAAAGAGACAATGGACAGCGAAATCAAGTCCATGTATGACAATCAAGTTTGGAACTTGGTTGACAATGTACCGGGTCGAAAGACAGTCGGGTGCAAGTGGATCTTCAAGAAGAAGACCGACATGGATGGAAAGGTACACACTTTCAAGGCAAGACTGGTTGCGAAGGGCTTTACTAAAACCTCGGGGGTTGACTATGACGAGACATTCTCACCAGTGGCCAAGATAAAGTCTATTAGGATTATGCTGGCCATAGCTGCATTTCATGACTATGAAATTTGGCAGATGGACATCAAAACTGCTTTCCTTAATGGGAAGTTGACTAAGGACGTTTACATGAATCAGCCAGAGGGTTTTGTCGACGCAAAGTATCCTGATAAGGTGTGTAAGCTTGAGAAATCAATCTACGGATTGAAACAAGCTTCTCGCAGCTGGAATCTTTGTTTCCATGAGAAAGTCAAAGAATTTGGTTTCTATAGGAGCGAGGATGAGTCCTGCGTATATGTCAAGGCTAGTGGGAGTATAGTCACTTTTCTAATGTTGTATGTGGATGACATACTGCTCATGGGAAACGACATTACAACCTTGCAAGATGTGAAGTCTTGGCTTGGAAAGTGTTTCGCCATGAAAGACCTAGGAGAAGCTACCTATATTCTCGGGATAAGAATATTGAGAGATAGGAAGAAGAGACTAATTGGACTTAGTCAGAGTACATACTTGGAAAAGGTACTAAATAGGTTTAGTATGGAAAATTCCAAGAAGCGAGAGCTACCTATCCAGAGTAATACAAAGTTGAGTAAGACTCAAAGTCCGAGTACAGATGAGGAGATAGCTGACATGAGTCGGGTACCTTACACTTCGGCTGTGGGATCGAACATGTACGTTATGACGTGTACTCGCCCTGACGTGCCCTTTGCTCTGAGCATGTTCAGTCGGTACCAGGGAAACCCTGGAAGGGCGCATTGGATAGCTGTCAAGAATATACTCAAGTATATGCGAAGGACAAAGAACATGATGTTAGTCCTTGGTGGCAGTGATTGTAAGAACCTGAAAATTTTGATAAAAGTCATAAAATGAACATATGAAAAGTTGGGTTTGAACGAGGGCGTAATAGTAAAATTGTCAAAAAGGGCAAAATAGTCATTTGGCACACTAATGACTTTAATGCAAAGAAAATGTAACGTTGTGATAAAAATGAAAGAAAACAAAATTTAAAATGATACAAAAATGAATTTTGGTGCCATTTTGGGAAATAATAGAATTTTGGTACAAGAAGGGTAAAATGGTCTTTTGTTATATTATAGACCAAAGTGTAAAATAATTTTTGTGATGCGGGGTGAAAATGTAAGAAAATGAACTTTATGTAATAAAAGTTTGATTATGGTGTCAAATTGTAAGAGGTAGAACTTGAGGGGATTAAACTGTCAATTGAGCAAAGTTAGGAGGTATAAAAAGGAGAAAATATATCATTAATGTTCAGAAGTGGAGGAATTCTCCAGAGAAAAATCGTGAAAGAGTGCTAGAGAGAGTTCGAGAAAGTGAGTAAGGAATTGAAGCGGGGACTAAAGATTTATAAGTTGGAATTAGTGATTCCAAGCTCTTAAGGTAAGAATTCATCACTTTTAGTTCATTTCTTCAAGTTTTGGTAGATAACCTTCAAATTCAATTTCTGATTTTTAAAGATGAAAGTAACCCAACGAATTCATATGTCTCATTTAGTTCAAATCTCTATAAGGAATGGATTTCTAACCATAAATTGTGGTTGAATCCATAGAAATGAGAATTTTAACTCAAGAACCCTAGAAATGGGTTTGTGAGATTGAAAGTGATCTTTATGGTTTTGTTAAGTTCTAATAATCATTTAAGATGTATAAATACAGTCCTAAGTGATTGTTTTCAAAAATTTGTATTTTTGGTGAAAATTGTCAAAAACGGGATTTTCTGAGAACAACAGAAATTATGAGCTTGAAACTGATTTTAAATGATCCAATAAGTCTAAAGTGTCATAAAGGACATGAGAAATCAATTCCCTTCTTGAAAATTCATTAAAATGATTTTGGAGTAAAAATGAGTATTTCGGGAATGATTTCAAGCAAAAGTGATGAAATTGAAGAAACTATGGTTTAAATGTATAAAGGAGTTGTTATTTTAGTCCTAGAATGGTTGTAAATCGATTAAGTCAAGTATTAAGAACTTAAGGTGAACAACTAGTGCAACTGCAGTTTGGAAAATCGCCAAATAAGGCAATGAACTTTAAGGTCGCGATGCGACCAGGGTCCCCGTCGCGACGCGAGGCGGCGATGCAGAAATGCATTGAGTCTCCTGCCAAGTGCAACTTGATTTTGAGATTGGTTCAAAACTTGTCCATTTGATCTCAAATTTTGAACATAGGTCCCTTATGGTCCAAAACTTTGTGTAAAATTGTTGGAATGGAAATACGACCTCCCGAGAGTACTGTAGAAAAATACGCGTATTCCGGGAAAATTTACAAATTAAAGGAAGCTAGTTTGATAAGGGTTGTAGCTTAGTTATGACCTGTAACTGTATAATATGGGACTCTTGTATTGTAGAGTCAGTTATAGTTGGTGTTAACCAAATATGTGTAATAAATGTGTATATAGGCGGTGGTTCAAATACGGTTGGTCGAGTAAAAGATCAATGAATAAGAGGGACGAGGAAGGGAATAATTCTAGTTAGACTTCTCTAACTAGTTGAGGTGAGTAATGTGTGGATTTTTGAGTACATAGCAAAATGGGTTTTATACAAAGAAATGAGTTTTATACACAATGTTTTGGGAGTCAAAATGGTTTTATGGAAATTGAAATGGTTTAATGAAAATGGAAATGGTTCTATGGAACCGGAAATGGTTTTGTGAAATTGGAAATGATACTATGAAATAGTAAGTACAATGTGTACAGAAATGACAAATGAGAAATACAGAGAATTAATAAAGTTATTGAGCCATGTTGATGAGTTGAGAAGTATCAGGATAAAGATCACGGCCTGCTGCTGTAGGGGTGGTCAAAAAACACTACTGGGATGGTACCTCCCGTCGCGAAGTAGTTGTCTAATTGGTACCTTGATGGATGAATTCGTTTCATGCTATGAGGGAGGAGTTATACGGGTGCGTCTCGTATAAAGCCTACGGGGACGCCCGTAGGAATGTGCTCACAGATGAGAAGTAATACCTATGAGTGCGCTCATAAGAAATTGAATAATATGGAAATTTGGAATGGTTGAAATATGGAAAAACTGTTTTGGGTCTAAAACCCATATTACTCACGAGACGTATGTCTTATGTATTTTTTTTAAAATGCTATGTACTCAGGTGATCAAGCAAAGAGTTAGAAGAGTCGAGTGTGGGGCGGTAGATTTCATTGTGCAAAGTATGTGCGGTTTAAATTATGGTAATGATACAGAAGAGTAATACCCCGTATGGATAACTAAATATTTTGTATTATAAGGTCTTGAAAAAAAAATTGTGTGAGACTGGGTGTTACAGTGATACTTTGAGAGTTAACGGATATACAGATGCCAGCTTTCAGACAGATAGAGACAATGGTCGGTCTCAGTCGGGCTGGGTATTCCTTTTGAATGGGGGAGCAGTTAATTGGAAAAGTTCCAAGTAAGAGACTGTGGCTGATTCTACGTGCGAATCAGAGTACATAGCAGCGAGTGAAGCGTCAAAGGAAGCGGCTTGGCTGAAGAACTTTATCGGTGACCTTGGAGTAGTCCCGAGTATTCAGGAGCCCGTGGAACTGTTCTGCGATAATGAAGGAACGATTGCTTTGACAAAGGAACCGAGAGACCATGGAAAGTCCAGGCATATTGACAGAAAGTACCACTATATCAGACATAGAGTAGAAGAATGTCACCTCCTTGTAAAGAGGGTATCATCAGAAGATAATCCTGCAGATCCTTTGTCAAAGGCTCTGAGTAAGATTAAGCATAATCAGCATGCTAGGAGCATTGGATTAAGAGATGATATTAGTTTTAGTAATTAGATAGGATTCGAAACTTGTAACAATGTAAATGTAATTGACTTTGGTGATTTAATAATAGAGATTTATTAATGAGTATTGTTTACTACTTTTGTCAATTTTTTATCATTGTGTTTTATTTTGCATGTTTATTTCCTGAGTAACTTGATTATTCAAATGTCCACAGTCGCTCATACTTTTAGGGGGTAAGTATGCATGAAGGTTGTCATGAATTGGTTTGTAGACTGTCTAAGGAGTTAGACATTGCAATAAGATTGCTACAACATTCATAAGTACTTAGAAATAGAGATTTGAGTATTGGATAAACCCACGCTCAATAGATTGCTTCATGGATTACATCACGAGCAATGTTGAGACGATAATATCTTATGATCTTTAAGCAGAGACATATGAGTTATGATTTACAAGGCTGTTGTTCATTGATAATGTGAAAACGCATCGGTAACACGATGTTATAAAACGTGTTGTTGTGAGTGATTTGTCTGGTAAAAGACATAAGTATATGAGTCGAAGCTTATTCGTCCCTTGACCCTGACGGGAAACAGATATATGTAGGCCTCTCGATGAATTTGAAGTTGACTGAAAGTGTTGGCCAACCAGGACTAAATTGATATGATCAATTAGTAGTCTTAAAGTCATATGGAAATCAGAAATCAGGAAATAGAGATTAAATTGGTAATTATAGTCATAGACTTATCCAAGTGGGAGACTGTTGGGTTAGGTGTCTAAGCCATGACTAATAATTAGTATTTACCTAATTAATAGTAGCATAGTCTATTTGGGTTGCCCTCATAGCTGGAGGTTTCGTAGAAAATTGAGTAGAGAGAAAGATTGATTTATTATGTGATTAATAAATCAATAGAAATAAAATAAATAGTTTATTAATATATTAAAGTGATAATATATTTATTAGAAACTATATTAATTAATTAGAAATTAATCTGGAATTAATTTGGTGATTAATTTAATTAATTAAAGGTGCAAGGCCTAGAGTTGTAATTATTCATTAGTTGAGTAAGTGACAATTATAACAGTATTATAACCAGTGAAATTATATATATATATATATATATATATATATATATATATATATATATATATATATATATATATATATATATATATATATATATATATATCGATTTTAATATATGGAGATAAAGATGTTTGAATTAATAAGATAAAGGTTTATCTTGATTTGAATTCAAAAGGTTTATCTCTAAAGGCTTATCTGGTTATTTGCTGGAGGCTATAAATAGGGAGCCTCAGACCCCCAGAAACCTGCGCCATTTCTCACCTGGACTCTCTGGAATTTTCGATCCCCCCTCCTGCTCTTGGGTGTGACTTCATTTGAGGCAAAATCTATTTGTTGCTTTGCTTCCAAGAAAACCTAAAGGTTAGTTTTTCTGATTTTATTCTTTAGTAATTTTCTTGTTGGCCTTTTAGGAAATATTTATATGTTCAATAGTAGAAAACATAGATCCTCATAGGTTGCATGTGAACTTAGATTTTTAGTTCATAGATTTGCAGAAAACCTTTCATATATATATATATATATATATATATATATATATATATATATATATATATATATATATATATATATATATATATATATATATATATACTAGTCGTGTACCTGCGCAAAGCGGCGGGACACAAATTGTTAGGGGCAAGTATCACGCAGTTCGGTTCGGTTTGATGTTTCGCTAAAACAGACACACATCCTACCCGCAGAATGTGGTTCGGTTCGATGTTTTGCATATTCAAAATTTAAATGGAGAAAAAAACTAAATATGCTACCTTAAATTCCACTCTTTTACTTTATGTTGTAGTACTCAAATTTAGGTTGGGTAACTTGGTAGGCAAAACAGATTGCTAATTGTCTTGTGCACATCTCAGTAAATCATCTAGTGTTATCTATTTTAGTTAAAAATAGGTCAACATACATATACAATAATTCCCTTAAAATAACAAATTTTTCCATGGAAATTGCATTAATTTCCATTTTGGACATCTTACCGGGATTGCCAACCATCGTTTTCAAAGTTTAAGTTACATGTTCTTGATACACTCTCCAAACCTGCAATTATATAACAAAAAATGAATAGACAATTCTTATAACTTTGCCTCTATTTGTTACTACGCTACATTTCCTCAAGCACGTTGTCATTTTCTCAAACATTTTTAAAAAAATAATCTATTCAAGAAACACTTTATATAGAGAACATTTAAATAAACAACACATTTTTCATGTTAATGGTATAATCACAAAGACCGTGTACCAAACTTTTAGCCACATCATTTCACAAAGCATGTCCGCCAATTTTCATAGGGAAATTATTGTTTTTATCATATAAGATTATTGTTGAGTTTCTCCAAAGTTATTAAGTTATTTTGAAACATCAGTACCATAAACAAATTCTAAAATTTATTTTTGATAATTATATATTCATTCAAATCTATTTGAAATATTTATAAACATAGCTTATTTGATTTTTCGTTTTTTAAATAAATGACACATTTGATACCAATGAAATCTATTTTTGAAAAATAGAAAATTGATATAAAAATATATTATTCTATTTTGTATAACTAACAAAATATATGAGTTTTTCAAATATAAAAAGGTTCTAAAATCTAAAATATGACTACCGGAGTCAAAATGATATTGGTCTACAGGGGGTAAAACTGTACTTTAGGAGCATACTTTTATTCCAAATTTGCTCCAGCCATATTCCACTTACGCAAATGTAACACCACGTTACTTTCGGTAAGTATTCTTAGGTTAATCGTAATGTAATTATGATTTAATAAGATGTTAAATGTGTTTGGAAGGTTAGAATACCTTTTGGGTAATGTTTTCGCATGAAAAACGCAAAAAAATGCTTACACGGGTCGTGTAAATGTTACACGGGTCGTGTAACTCACGGTAATTTTATGTTTTCCGGTTACTGTAGCATTACACGGGCGTGTTAAAATTTACACGGGCACTGTAGCATTACACGGGCGTGTTAAATTTTACACGGGCACTGTAGCACGCGCAGATTCACTTTTTTATATGCGATTTTTAGCCATTTTGGGTATTTTCTCTCGAACAAAAAACCTCCAAAACCCTAGAAAATATTCCCCAATCATCTTAGAACCAAATTGGAAGGCTAGAACTTGATGGATTGAAGTAATCTTCGGTATTTCGCTTCTTGAAGGTAAGCTTTACCGTTATTGTTCAATTGAACGGTTGATTTGGTTGATTTGGGTTGGGCTTGAGTGGTTATGACGAACCACCTGTGATTTGTTGGAATTGAGTAGATGGCTCATGTTTGGATGTTTTAAAATATTCCTAATCTTGAGTATCAACCAAAAGGAGAAAGCTTTAAGCTTTGATGGTGGAAATACAAGGTATTCACCTCTATTTGGTATGTATATGGTTGTGTAGGTGCAGGAAATTGTTGAGGAAGTGTTTGTAATCACTATTGGTGTGGGTTAAGACTACATAGAGCTGCAAGCAGGTGAGTAATCTCACTTATAACAGATGTGATATATACTGTTTGAACTCTTATAACATGTAGCAGTTCCGGAGTTCAGTTTTTGGTAGCTTGGAAGTGAGTAATATCACTGTTATACGTTATGGTAAATGTTCTATGAGCAGCTGCAGATGTATGTGATTTGAGGGACAAAAATGACAGATTTTCATGATTTAAGATATGACAAGACCAGATAAGCCGTGAGTCTGTTATAGACAAGAACGGAACTGTGAGTCAATATATCTATGTAAACTGTTATATAGACAACAGCGGGCTAACCCGTGAGTCTAGGCAACAGCGGGCTAACCCGTGAGCCGCAGTTTATTTTGATGAATCCGATTTAGATAGACAACAGCGGGCTAACCCGTGAGTCTAGGCAACAGCGGGCTAACCCGTGAGCCAAGGCAACAGCGAGCTAACCCGTGAGCCATACTTGTTTTGTATTGCATGATAATACAAAGTTTGATTTCGTATAGAGAATTTTATTCTTATACATGTTATTGTTGATTTGATTACTCATTGGGCTTTATAGCTCACCGTTTATTTGATATGTCCCTGCAGGTGAGCGTGATCCCGCGAAGGGAAAAGATAAAGTCCGTGACTGAGGACTTAGTGTTGAAGTAATACCCGGCTTGAAGAACGTATAATATTTTATGTATTGTACTTCGTGATACTCTTGTACTCGAATTGTATTAACTAATACCCCTTACTATGTTTTATTTGTAAAATATTTGGTTTGAAAAACTGAAAAATTTTTGGGGTGTTTTTGGTTAATAAGTCGGGTGTTACAAGTTGGTATCAGAGCCGTGGTTTAAGTGAACTAGGTGTCTTAGATTAGATCCCTGGACTTAAACCTTGAGAGAAGCACAGATAATTGGACTGTTATATATATATATATATAGGTTGTTACTATATATGTAATCTAATGGTTTGTTGAAATCTTGAAGTATGAGAAATACACGAAGCAATCCTACTGGTGTGAATTCACGTGGAACTGCGAGAAGTGGACCAGCTAGGTCACGTGGAACTGCAAGAAGTGGACCAGCTAGGTCACGCGGCTCTGTTGGGCAAAGAGCACCAGCAAGGGAACCGGTGGGACAAAATCCACCTGATATACAAGCCATTGTGGAAGAAGTGGTTAGGCAGATGATGCCAGCATTATCGAACAACCCCAACCCGAGTGGCAATCCCAACCCAAGTGCAAATCCAAATCCTACCGAAGAGGCTGCAAAAAGTGTTCATGACGGGCAGCCAGAAAATGAAAGCCAGGGAGAAAGTCGTGCCCGGGCAGCAAAAGAAACTCAAGGTGGGGAAGCTTCAGCAAGGAAAGTTGGGTGTACTTATAAATCGTTCCTTGGTTGTAAACCAAAGGAATTCTCGGGGACAGATGATCCAGTCAAAGCTATGGAATGGATCATGCATATGGAAAAGGTGTTCCTAGTAAGCAAGTGTGCGGATGAAGATAAAGTGGAATTTGCCACGAACCAACTTACAAGTGGCGCACTACATTGGTGGCAAACCTACTATAGATCACTGGATATTGATTCGTCCCAATCGATACCTTGGGAGCAATTCAAGACAAAGTTCAATGAAGAATATTGCTCGGAGGTAGCTGTTCAGAAGCTGGAAGATGAATTCCTGCATTTGGAACAGGGTTCCCGATCTGTCCAGGAATATACTCTTAGCTTTCTGGAGAAAGCTAGGTTTGCGGAGCACCATATCTACACTGAAAAGAGAAAGATTGACAAGTATGTTCGGGGGCTGACAACCCGAATTAGAGAAATTGTGCAACCATTGAAACTAACTACCTTCCGACAAGTGGTGGATCGAGCCACAGAAAGTGAAACAGAATTGAAGCGGCAGGAAGATGAAAAGAAAGTTATGGAAACGAAACGAAAGGCGGAAGACCAAGGTTGGACGCCTCAGAAAAAGTTGCAACAATCCGGGTCTAAGGGAAAGGGCCAGAAAGATGAAGGGAAGTGGTGCGAAAAATGCAGAAAAAGGCACACGGGCAGTTGTCGCAGTGATACTGGGTCAGTTAGCTGTCGAAATTGTGGAAAGACGGGTCATTCTACACGGGACTGTCGGGCGGACCGTAGGTGTTTCCAATACGGGGCTACGGATCATATTCGCCTAAATTGTCCCCAACTGAAATCTGGTGTATACAGCGAAAGGCCCAGGGATGATCAAGTGGGAAAGAAAGAAGAGCCGAAGAACAGGGGACGACCAGTGGCCTCACGAGCGTTCCAGATGACTGTGGAAGAAGCCCGTGAGAAGACGGATGTGGTGACCGGTATTTTCACTCTCAATACCATACCTGTATATGTTATTTTTGATCCGGGAGCCACTCACTGTTTTGTATCGGAATCTTTATTGCCTCGCTTGAATGTACCTTTAACCCCGATGGATGAAAGCTTAGAAGTAGCTATAGCAGACGGCCGATATGTCTGGGTTTCTGAACATATGGAAGGTTGCCAGCTTAAAATCTACGGGACCGTTTTCCCTATAGATTTGAAGCCGATGACTACCAACGAATTTGGTGTAATTGTGGGAATGGATTGGTTAGCAACAAATTATGCTAACGTGGATTGCAGAAATAAAAGTATTACAGTGTTATCACCGGAAGGGGAATGGATGAAGATTCAGGGTGAACGACCTCGGTTGAGAATGCCAGTCATCTCCTTTGCTCAAGCCCGAAGCTGTATCAGTAAAGGAGGGATGTCCTATCTAGCTTATGTATCGGTGGCTCAACCAATTAAAGTGGGGGTAGCGAATGTGAACGTGGTGAACGAGTTCCCAGATGTGTTTCCAGACGAACTTCCAGGGTTACCACCAGATCGACAGGTTGAGTTCACGATTGAACTAGTCCCAGGAGCTGCACCTGTTGCTCGAGCTCCATACCATTTAGCACCTTCAGAGATGGTGGAACTGCGGAAGCAACTGGAAGAATTATTAGACAGGGGTTTCATCAGACCAAGTACATCGCCGTGGGGAGCCCCTATTTTGTTTGTCAAGAAGAAAGATGGGTCAATGCGCATGTGCATTGACTATCGGGAACTAAACAAGATCACTGTGAAGAACAAGTACCCGCTACCCAGAATAGACGACTTATTCGACCAGCTACAGGGTGCGTCCTATTTTTCCAAGATTGATCTGAGGTCAGGATACCACCAGTTGAAGATAAGGGAGTCAGACATTCCGAAAACAGCTTTCCGAACGAGATACGGTCACTATGAGTTTTTGGTGATGCCTTTTGGGTTAACCAATGCTCCAGCCGTATTCATGGATCTTATGAACCGGGTGTGCCGACCGTTCCTTGATACCTCGGTGATAGTGTTTATAGATGACATCTTGGTGTATTCAAGAAGTCAAACCGAACATGAAGTGCACCTGCGACAAGTATTGGAGTTGCTTCGACGAGAAAAGTTGTATGCTAAATTCTCCAAGTGTGAATTCTGGTTAAGAGAAGTCCAATTCCTTGGCCATGTAATCAATGCTGAAGGGGTGAAAGTAGATCCAGCAAAGATTGAAGCCGTGATGAAATGGGAACCGCCTAGAAGTCCCACTGAAGTAAGAAGTTTTCTTGGTTTGGCAGGCTATTACAGAAGATTTGTCGAGAACTTCTCCTCGATAGCTGTCCCGTTGACCAAGTTGACTAAGAAAGGTGAAAAATTTACTTGGGCTAAAGAGCAGCAAGAAGCATTCCAGAAACTGAAACAAGCTTTATGTGAAGCACCGGTGTTAGTACTACCACAAAGCGGAGAAGAGTATGTAATCTACAGCGATGCTTCAAGAATCGGCCTTGGATGTGTTTTAATGCAAAAAAGTCGAGTCATAGCATATGCGTCCCGCCAATTAAAAGATGCTGAAAAGAAGTATCCAGTTCATGATTTGGAATTAGCTGCGGTGGTTCTAGCGTTGAAGTTGTGGAGACATTATTTATATGGTGTAAAGTTTGTTATTTACACTGATCATAAGAGCCTGAAGTATCTTTTTGACCAGAAAGAGCTCAGCATGAGACAGCAAAGGTGGATGGACCTGTTGAAAGACTTTGACTGTGAAATTCAGTACCACCCTGGTAAGGCGAATGTGGTGGCAGATGCTTTAAGCCGAAAAGAAGCTCCTCTGAAAGTTACATCCGCGTGTATGGGTGTAGTGAGCCGGTTACCAGGATTGATTCGTTTGGCACAAGAGGAAGCGTGTAAGCCGGAGAATGTAAAAAGTGAAAGAATGGTTGGGTACTTGAAGCATCTGGAAGAAAATGCTCAAAAATTGAAGACCTTCAGAAGCCGAATATGGGTCCCAAAACAAGGAGAAGCACGGAATTTACTTCTAGAAGATAGCCATTATAGCCGATATGCAGTTCATCCGGGCAGTACCAAGATGTATCGGACGTTAAAACCGATGTATTGGTGGCCTGGAATGAAAAAGGACATTGGAAGATATGTGGAAAGATGTTTGACTTATCTGCAAGTTAAGTCAAACCATCAGAAACCGTATGGGGAAATACAGCCATTGCCGGTTCTGGAGAAGAAATGGGACCATATTACCATGGATTTCGTGACAAAGTTGCCGCGGACGCCGCGAGGTTATGATTCTATATGGGTGATTGTGGATCGATTGACCAAATCGGCACAATTTATACCATATAAGGAAAAGTACAGAGTAGATCAACTGGCGAAAATCTACATTGATGAAGTGATTTGTCGACATGGATTTCCAGCATCGATAGTATCGGACCGAGATAGTAGGTTTACTTCTCATTTTTGGCAGAGTCTTCAAGAGCAATTGGGTACAAAAGTACTTATGAGTACCGCATATCACCCGCAGACCGATGGCCAAAGTGAAAGAACGATCCAAACTTTGGAAGATATGTTGAGGACTTGTGTAATAGACTTCAGTGGAAGCTGGGAAGATCATTTGCCTCTGGTAGAATTCGCGTACAATAACAGCTATCATTCCAGTATTCAGATGGCCCCGTATGAGGCATTGTATGGAGCACCGTGTCGTACTCCGACTTGCTGGACTGAAGTTGGGGAAAAGCCGTTGGCTGGACCTGAAATTGTAGCGCAGACTGAAGAAAAGATTAAACAAATTCGAGAAAATTTAAAGGTAGCTTAGAATCGACAGAAACAGTATGCAGACAAACGGGTGAAACCGATAGAATTCCAAGTGGGAGACATGGTAATGCTTAAGGTATCCCCTTGGAAAGGCTTAATTCGTTTTGGGAAGAAAGGGAAATTGAGTCCTCGCTTCATTGGACCTTTCCGCATATCCCAAAGAGTTGGAGCTGTAGCGTATAGATTGGAGTTACCTGATGAACTTCATGGTATACATGATGTATTTCATGTGTCCCATTTGAGAAAAACCTTGTTTAACAAGTCTCAACAAGTACCTCTTGCTGAAATTGAAGTGGATGACAGGTTGAGATATCCGGAACAACCCGAAAGGGTGTTAGACCGAAAGGTAAGACAGCTGCGAAACAAGAAGATCAACATGGTCAAAGTGCTTTGGCGACATCATAGAGGTTCCGACATGACGTGGGAGACCGAAAGCGAAATGAGGGAGAAATACCCTCAACTCTTTGTATGATTTCGGGGACGAAATCTCTTGAAGGAGGGGAGAATTTGTAACACCACGTTACTTTCGGTAAGTATTCTTAGGTTAATCGTAATGTAATTATGATTTAATAAGATGTTAAATGTGTTTGGAAGGTTAGAATACCTTTTGGGTAATGTTTTCGCATGAAAAACGCAAAAAAATGCTTACACGGGTCGTGTAAATGTTACACGGGTCGTGTAACTCACGGTAATTTTATGTTTTCCGGTTACTGTAGCATTACACGGGCGTGTTAAAATTTACACGGGCACTGTAGCATTACACGGGCGTGTTAAATTTTACACGGGCACTGTAGCACGCGCAGATTCACTTTTTTATATGCGATTTTTAGCCATTTTGGGTATTTTCTCTCGAACATAAAACCTCCAAAACCCTAGAAAATATTCCCCAATCATCTTAGAACCAAATTGGAAGGCTATAACTTGATGGATTGAAGTAATCTTCGGTATTTCGCTTCTTGAAGGTAAGCTTTACCGTTATTGTTCAATTGAACGGTTGATTTGGTTGATTTGGGTTGGGTTTGAGTGGTTATGACGAACCACCTGTGATTTGTTGGAATTGAGTAGATGGCTCATGTTTGGATGTTTTAAAATATTCCTAATCTTGAGTATCAACCAAAAGGAGAAAGCTTTAAGCTTTGATGGTGGAAATACAAGGTATTCACCTCTATTTGGTATGTATATGGTTGTGTAGGTGCAGGAAATTGTTGAGGAAGTGTTTGTAATCACTATTGGTGTGGGTTAAGACTACATAGAGCTGCAAGCAGGTGAGTAATCTCACTTATAACAGATGTGATATATACTGTTTGAACTCTTATAACATGTAGCAGTTCCGGAGTTCAGTTTTTGGTAGCTTGGAAGTGAGTAATATCACTGTTATACGTTATGGTAAATGTTCTATGAGCAGCTGCAGATGTATGTGATTTGAGGGACAAAAATGACAGATTTTCATGATTTAAGATATGACAAGACCAGATAAGCCGTGAGTCTGTTATAGACAAGAACGGAACTGTGAGTCAATATATCTATGTAAACTGTTATATAGACAACAGCGGGCTAACCCGTGAGTCTAGGCAACAGCGGGCTAACCCGTGAGCCGCAGTTTATTTTGATGAATCCGATTTAGATAGACAACAGCGGGCTAACCCGTGAGTCTAGGCAACAGCGGGCTAACCCGTGAGCCAAGGCAACAGCGGGCTAACCCGTGAGCCATACTTGTTTTGTATTGCATGATAATACAAAGTTTGATTTCGTATAGAGAATTTTATTCGTATACATGTTATTGTTGATTTGATTACTCATTGGGCTTTATAGCTCACCGTTTATTTGATATGTCCCTGCAGGTGAGCGTGATCCCGCGAAGGGAAAAGATAAAGTCCGTGACTGAGGACTTAGTGTTGAAGTAATACCCGGCTTGAAGAACGTATAATATTTTATGTATTGTACTTCGTGATACTCTTGTACTCGAATTGTATTAACTAATACCCCTTACTATGTTTTATTTGTAAAATATTTGGTTTGAAAAACTGAAAAAATTTTGGGGTGTTTTTGGTTAATAAGTCGGGTGTTACAGCAAAGTTTTTTCCAATTTATCTCTAGGCAAAGAAACGTCTCAAGTGTACTTAGGAGTATGCTTTTTTGTTTCTTGAGCTAGTATTTAATCTGCAGGGGGTACAAGCGTAAATGTTAATATGTGCTACACCTTAAAAAGAAATATATACATAAGACCTCAAGAACAGATTTAGCAAGCTCTTTACAAAGATTACATATTACACACAACGAAAATAAAAAGAAGGTAATTAATTATAATGTCACTTGTTGGTATGGCTATCAAAAATGAAATCGGTGCATGGGCAATCTCTTTGAACTAAAAAAATAAGCATATCATTATGTAATTACAAACATACAAACCTTTCGTAGAATTATCGAATCATGTTTGAATTATTTTTTTTGCATTTTTTGGAAACCAATAACTGCTCAACTGCATCCAAGGAAACCAAGAACTTTTAAAAAATTACAAATCTTACACACCGATACATACAAATACACTTATAGAAATAGACATAGATACAAACCTACATACAAATACTGAGGCAAAAATGAGTGAAAATTATAAAGATCAAAAACTTGCAATTATAAATGCAATAAGTAGCAATGTACTCTCATTTATTCATGTATTATAGCATCGTACTTCAATTTTTTCTATTACATCAATTTTTTTCTTAATTTCACATTGTAGTTTGAAAAACCTACCCAATTAAGCATTGTACTTATAAATTTGTAGGATACTATACTTTGAAAAGTCGACAAGGATATAGCAGTGACAATTTAACATAAAAAGCCAAGAACTTGTTAATCAAAATTAAGTTTATTTTAAAATTTGAAATCAAATTTGATTGTATAAACCTAAAAACTTGACATAGGTGTCGTTTGAAATAAAAACTTGACATAGGTGGTATGTGTTCACAATTGATCATATTAGTTTTTTTTAAATTAATGATTAAGAAATTAACCGGATAATATTAGATTAAAGAAACGTCTGCATAATAAAAGAATGTAAACCTTCAATCCAATGCAAAAAGTATGCAACTTTGTTCCCCACTGCCAAGAAGCTTCTGAATTAGCCATGTGGCGTGAAGCAACAACAACAACAAAAGATGAATCAAGGTCTCCAGAAAGAAGTACACCAAATGGTACATCCGTCATAAGCCTCTTAATTACAGCTGTAAATAGGTGAAAGTTTAAAAAATAAATAAATAATCTAACTAATTCTTGCATAACGCCCTATTTTACACGGGACAAGACATAACATGACAAAAGTTGCAACTATATTATTAACCCTGCAAATTACAAAAAAGCCATTAGATCATCAGGAATGATTTTCTTAAAGAAACGTGTGCCATTAGTTAACGCTTAAAGAGAATAAGAATAAAAAACAAACACAGGAATGCAAAAAGTCAGTCAATGCTACAATGTTATAAATGATTCCATCTCTTGTTCTAGCTTTCTTTCAAGAATTTTTAACAACTTTTTTCCTTTTCGCATGTCTAATCCTATTTCATGCAAGAAATATGTAGTTACCTTGAAGATTCTCGATGGCATTCAGTCGAACACTTGGTGTGCATTTCCCTTATCAACCATAATAACAAAAGTAATCTAAGAAAAAACAGCAAAAATAAGGTTTACATCGAGAAATCATATAAATAAACAAAAACACGATAGATTGGATTAAACATTAAAGATCACAGAAGTAATCATATTGAAGTCAAAACATTAAATAGAATGTGTACCGGTGCACTGGTTTAGCGATTTAGTGGTTTCTGGTGTATTTGTGGAAAATAGAACTCAACAATTAAGAAACTAATATGTTCTTATTCTCTCATATCCATTGCATTATATTGGGTGCTTAAATACTACAAGAAAGGAAACTAATAATACAGCTACCAACCCACTAAGCTAAAGTAGGAAAACAAAAATCAAAAGAAAACGTCCACTTCTCCTGATTACGCTCCACCTTCCCTTTCATAATACCCACTCAATTAAAGCAAAGATGATAAATGATTAAATACAAACCCAATTAATCCAACAATCACCCCCTTAATTGGTTTGTTCATGCTACTCGATCACAGCAACACTTGATTACGTTCATTTAGAACCATCTCGATTATTGACCTTTTCCGGACACCAAACCTCCACCTCGGTCACATCCAAAGTCTTCTTTAGCTCAACAAATTTTAATTGTTCACAAACACTTGTAACATGTAACATGGCATACCGTTGGACACGTTCATTAACATCACAACTTTTCCCGGATCGACGGCCTCTTCCCCGGCCACACCCAAAGCCACCCGATTTGAACCGCCACCGCCATAATGTTCACACCGTGTTGTTTCTCCATTCCTTTTTACGATCACTCTTGTTCAAAGAGGCATCTCCACCGACCAAGAAAACAAAGCCACCTGCTTCTACCATTTTCTTTCAACCTACCAAACGAACTGAATCCAAAGCCCCTGCTTTGACGGATCATTTCTGTCCGTTTTTCAAGCACCTATGCTGGTCTCCCCATATCACAATCAAGCCGATCAATGACTTCTTTAAACACAATCCCGAAATCATCACAAACGAACCGCCTTTCTTCATCACAGGTCAAGAAGACAAGGTCACCACCACCTTTACGGTCTTCTATTTCTGCAACACGAACCGAACTCAAAGCCACGTACTTTGATTTCCTTCCGCTCGTCTTTTCGGCGCCTTTTGACAGCTTCAACCTTTTTCGGATCAAACCCGTTCCAAGAGACTTATCCCACCGACTAAGAAAACAAGCTCCGAGCTTTACCGTCTTCTTGCCCCTGCAGAACGAACTAAATCCAAAGCCACCCGCTTTGACGGATCTTTTCCGTTCGTCTTTGCAACACACCTCCGCCGGTTGGTCTCTTTACAATACGAACACTTGATCAAGAGAAGAAGCAGTTTTTTTTCGACCGCTAACAAAAAAAAAAGATTCACACCCCCTTCAACGGAACAAAAGAAACCCGTTTCCTGCTGCGTCTACCCTGCAGCGAAGGGCTACTCCTTTTCCGACTCTCAAACCGGCCTTCTATGTCTTTTCGAGCCCTAGGCTCTGATACCAAATGTAGAAAATAGAACTCAACAATTAAGAAACTAATATGTTCTTATTCTCTCATATCCATTGCATTATATTGGGTGCTTAAATACTACAAGGAAGGAAACTAATAATACAGCTACCAACCCACTAAGCTAAAGTAGGAAAACAAAAATCAAAAGAAAACTTCCACTTCTCCTGATTACGCTCCACCTTCCCTTTCATAATACCCACTCAATTAAAGCAAAGATGATAAATGATTAAATACAAACCCAATTAATCCAACAGTATTGCTTCATCATCATCTTCTTGCACAATGACAACCAAATCTGGTGGTGATCGTGGCGGCTAGTGATGGTGGTGGAGGCCGGTGATGCCTGCAGTGACCGATCATGGTTGAAAGCAGAGGCACTGATAGAGAGTGTCTACATAACATTTAGGGAGAAGCAGAATGACCGATGAGGAATAGTCGAGGTGAAGAAAACTCGGCGATGACAGCTCATTAGGTTATTTTAGGGGACTGGTTTGAGGAATGGATGGTTAATCGATAAGATGTAAGAAATTGGAAGAGGGTTAGTAGCAATTTAGTTTCAAATAGTTAATGTAGTGATGAAAAGCAACTAATCGGAGAGAAAAATCAGGAACAGAATCCTCTATGTATATCGAAATTGAATTATTTACCAGATGATTTGTGATTATTGGCTGATAGTTGACTGCGTGCTCGCTTTGAACCTTCCGGAGCGTTACATACATCTTTCGAAGTATTTCGTCGCTTTAGACTTGGTTGGGTTGTGGTTAATGTTGAGAAATTTGTGGGTTCCGATTGAGAGTTGGAAGGTCGGGATGTTGACATCATGACTGGGGAGAAACTTTCATCGGATTGTTTGTTGGATAAATCCTGTACAGAAGAGGTCTCTGATATGTGAAAGAAATCAAATATACAATATGAAATGGGGGTGCGGGTAGTTACCAGAGATGACGGCAACAGTGGCTATCGAAGACGATGATGACGGTAGTGAACGGGAAGGATTGCAGCATTGGAAGCCGAATACAGTGGTGGCAACAGTTTCCATCTATCTATTCAAGTCAAACCCGAGTGAATATCTGAATTTTGAGCAATAAGTATACAGAAACGCGGGGGAGAGAAAGAAGAAGGAGCGAAGGTATGTTACCGGTCGTCATCGTGGAGGCGGATCAAGGTGTAACTGGTAGCGGCTACAAATCGAGTTGGGGTTTTAGAGAAAGGAGCGGATTTGAGATCTAAAGAAGATAGCGAATTCTAGTTATGATAATCGGGATTTAAGGCGGAGATGGATGCGAGAATGGGGATGTTTGCTATCAGAATTCAAATCACCTATCCTCGTATCACGGTCAAGGTCAATGTATTTGTTTTTCATTTCCTGTACTTTAATACTTGTACATTGTGCATGATCGGTTGAACTACTTAAAAATTTAAGAAGATAACAGCAGTAGATAATTGTAAACGGTGCAGAAAAAGTTGTAAGTACATGTTTTATAGCTATACATTGTCCTTAAACTTTGGGGCGTCTTAAAAATTCAGCAAGTTTGCTTTATAAGTTTATAAGTATATATATATATATATATATATATATATATATATATATATATATATATATATATATATATATATATATATATATATATATATATATATATATATATATATAGAGTTAGTATTAAATGAAATTCTTAAATATTGTGTTATTGTAAGACTCAATGTGGGCCATTAGATTAATATAATCAATGGTTGTAAAAAAACCCGTTTTTTTAATAAAACAATTGATAATGCGCGTGTTTTCAAATGACAAACCCCGCTTAAGGGTAAAAATGTAAAAATCCTCAAATCCATTTCAACTGACGCCGTTTCTTTTTAATTACGATGCGGTGGTTTTGCGGCTGCCGGAGGCAACAAAGATGGTCGCCGGCGACGTTGTTGGTCGGGATCGGGAATCTGGTCACCGATTTGGTGTGTGTGTGTGCGTTAATCGACTGATTGACAAAGAGAATCAGAGGGTTCGAGAGAGACATTGATGAGCGACTGAGAGGCGGATACACAGGGGCTTTTAGTATCATATTCTCTGAGAATGGATGTTAGGTTTTATGTTTAGGTAAGTCCATTCTCCGAGAATGGGTGCTAGTTTTCATTGGTTTGTGTTTTTTGTAAGTCCATTCTCTGAAAATGAACGATTACAAATATAAAGATGCATTCTCCGAGAAGTAAAGTTGAATTCTCAGAAGAAAAAAAAAGTTGCTTAAGAGTTTTCAAATTCTCAGAGAATATGTTTAAATATTATCTAGTAATACGTAAAACATTCTCTAAGAATGAAATGATTACAGAGGACTGAGAAGATAATGAAGCATTCTCAAATAATACCTTACACCCATTCTCAGAGAATGCCACGTTCTCAGAGAATGCCACATCCTTCTTCCTAATCTCGTCTCTTCTGGCCTTTCCAAATATCACGAAAGCCTCGATTTCCACAGATTCTCCCGTTCTGATTGCTGCAAATTGGATTGGCGATTTCAGCAAATTCTCCGTCATATTTGAATTCCATATCAGTTGAATGGAGTGAGCGAGTGGGCGAAGGAGAGAGAGAAGGGGGTAGAGTAGCGGTGGTTTGGCTGGTGGCTGCGATGACGTACGACGGTGGTTGCAACGGACGGCCGGAGCATGGTCGGATAAGAAGATCGGACGGGAAGGGTGGAGATGGAGTCGTAGTTCACGTAAGGGAGAAAGGGGAAGAGAGAAGAGGATGAACCGGGTTAGGGTAGGAAGAAGCTTCGAGTGATTGAACTCAAGAGCAATTGCTTCGCTTGGATGATTGCAGGGCAGGAGGTATAGAATGGGATCGAGTTTCTTGCTTCTGCAATCGATTTTATCTGGAAGGGGATGAGATCGGAGATTAGGTTGAAGACGATGATTGTGTGCGTGAGAGAATGAGGGAGAGGGGGAAAATACCGATCGTAACCTTCAACAATGAAAGAACGTGATTTGGATCTACGATCGCACAATACTTAGTATCCGCATTTGAACCTATATATATATATATATATATATATATATATATATATATATATATATATATATTCATCAAAATCAAACTTTTAAGTAAACATAGCGACTTTTTTACAATTTACTTTAAAATGTATGCAAATATGCTATAACGGTACAACCTAAAATTACCCGAAAACACTAAACTCACTGTGACAATTGTCAATTTGGTCAGCAAAAGTCAACCGTAGTCAAACGAAGCGTACGTTAATCCCTATGTTGAAATGTAATTTTTCAAAACTTTACGATGTATTATTAGATATTATAATACTACGTACGCTAATTCAAACCAGTTATCGAGTAAACGTTGAAAATACGGATAATAAACTACTGTAGCGTAAAAATATGATAATCATACAATTATTATTTTGGGAATAATAATATTAATAAAACGATGTATTCGTGAATACGAACCCGTGGATATATAGAGCGTCGAAAATGGAGTTAGTATGTGAAAGTTACAGCAGTTAAATCGCTGTGAACGAATAAATGTACACAGGATTTGGACCCAAAATATAAAACGCGGTGCCTTAAACATAAAAAATGGGATAAGAAATCATATATTATGAAGCGTAATATCGTCTATTGTTTAATTTTATGGCCAAACATATTTTTCGGGAAAATGCTGAAAATCGCGTATTTGGAAAAATAATGTGCTTAAACGCGTATATCATTATCTAACGAGCTATGACTCAATCTAAATAGATGTTTAGCAATGTTTTTATACATAATATTTATTTACAAGATCAATTTCTTCGAAAATTTATAAAATTAAGCTAAAACGCTTTACGTATTTTATAGACACTTACTTTTATAAAAGAATTATATAAATTATAAAAACCACCTACCCCCCCCCCCCCCCCCAATCGGCTGAATCTCACCATCTTTTCATGATCTAAATGTTACTATTATATATCCTAGCAAAGTGGTCTAGAATTGATTTCTTTTATTAAACAAATAAAAATGCTATAACTCTTAAAATCTCTTATGACCAAATCATATCTTCATTTGAACCAAGAAATCACCTAACACTTCTCCCTCTCTTCTCTCTACCTCTCAGCTCACACACCACCACTCCACCACCACTCAACCACCCGTCACCACCACAAACCACCGTCGGCCACCACCTTCCACCACCACCATTCATCATTTCAAGCGTTTTTCAAATATATTTGATAAGTTAGCTTCATCTATTGATTTTAATACCTATTGTACCACTTTCATCTCTTTTACACGCACTAACATTTATGGAAATCCATTGGATAATAACTTTATCCAAGGGTCCTCCAAGCTCCAAGGCTCGAATATTTGTTTCTACCATTAATCTCTCGAGACCAAACTTGTTTCTAGGCAAAGCACGCTTCAAGGGTGAGATCATACCCCTTATTTTCATCTTTATTCAAGCTTTTAGCGGAGAATACAAGTTTACACACTAAAAACGATTCTTTACACAAGTTTTTAATGAGTTTTTGTGTAAAAAGGTTTTTAACATGAAATATGGTTAGATCTAAGTATTATGAACACTATTAAGCAATATGTTTAAATAAAAGTTACAAATCTACAAACATATTGTGTGTAAATATGCTAGATATTCAAAAGAAAAGTCACAAAAATGAAAACTAGTATAAACTACGTTTTAGTGACCGGAAATACGACTTTTCTAGCAAAAATAGTTATAACCAAGTTATTACACCATTTTTGTGGGAAATATCATAAAAGATGTTGTTTATAACCATTTAAATAAGTTCTTTCACATATATTCGTAAATATATGCTTATTACGACGGAATACTAAAAATAAGCTATTATAGAAATAGTTTATGGACACAAGAGTTACTATGTCATTTTGAACAAGACAAAATAATTATATAAAAATATATAATTATTATACATTACTATATTATCATGGGAAAATGATGATGGACAATACAAGGGTTTTTCATATACAAATTTTACGTAAACAAATTGATATACATACATTTTTGTGAGATGGGTCTGCACCGTACTTATTTAAGTACGCATACTAAAAGTCCTGAATTTATAACCAGAGTCTCGGTAAGAGAACGTGATATTTGTGTATAAATCTATACGGGATTGACAACCCTGCACCTGAGCTGTTAGCTACAGCTAGACCGGCAGGTCTAAGGTGACAAATGTCTAACATTCCGACGCCTGAAGAACGTCGCAGCAAGCATACATGGTCACAGTATGGTTATAGGTGTCTCACATGGGAAATCAACGATACATTTTGTTTACATGGGAACATGCTTCTAAATAGTTTTATACTGGATTAAAACTATGTAATACTATTTTTAAGTACCGAAATACTTATACATTATTGGCCTTTGGGTTATTAAGACTACAACATGTTTATAAGAAAATATTGGATTTTCTGGGTTACAGTACTATATTTTACAAGGAAATGGATTTCTCATATAATTTTTATGGTATTAAAACTAAATTTTAACAAGTTACAAATATAAGTACGGTTTTACTTATAGATACAAGTTTTATGGTATTAAAACTATATTCTAAAAAGTTACAAATATAATATGGTTTTACTTATACACACGAGTTTTATGGAAGTTAAAACTACATTTTATCAAGATATAAATATAAGTACATTTTACTTATACATACGAGTTTTATGGTATTAAAACTACATTCTAACAACTTACAAATATAAGTATCATTTTACTTATACATACGAGTTTTATGGAAATTGAAACTACATTTTATCAAGATATAAATATAAGTACGATTTTGCTTACACGAATGTTTTATGGAATTAAAACTACATTTAGTTACGACAAACATGTATTTATATGATTTCATACAATAATAAAACTACGTAATACTATTTCCAAGTATAGAAACACTTATACATTTTCGGTCTTTGTGTTTTTAAGACTACGACTCATTTATAAGAAAATATTGGATTTTCTGGTTTCAAACACTATCTTTTTACAAGGAAAAAGGATTATGGATTTGTCATACAAAAATCTTATGAACTCACCAACGTAATGTTGACACTTGCAAAATTACTTGTATTCTCAGGTAACAATTAGTCAGGTCCGACTAGCCTTTTTGGGATGTGACGTGAAGACGTCTCTTTTACTTATTTCGTTATCATACTGTAATTGGGTTGAAACAATACCATTTGAACAATGTAACTTTCTAATTATAATGTATGATGGTTGTTTATCTACTTATGTTTCAATGTATGCAATGGTTGTGATATTATGTTCCGCTCCGCCGTCAGACGATTCCGCCATCGTGGTTTGAAGGTGTGACAGATTGGTATCAGAGCAATTGTCTATAGCGAACTAAGTATATTCTTCCATGTAAGAAATATAACTATAGATACAGGGACGTATACATCTGGGTTAAATATTACAACATACGATAATACTTTTATAATATAATAATATTCATATAAAAGTATACACATACAAACAAAGATAGTATCACAATACAACAACCTAAGAACATAAGAGTTTAAGTTGAACCTTATGATTAGACTTAGTATAATATGTTATCAAACCATGGGGAGATGTAGCCTGATCAACTACGTTTGACTAGGGTTTGACCGACATATGACTAAGTGTGAGCATAATGCGCAACGGAGTAAAAACTCGAGAATCCTACAACACTTAGTAACCACGTCAACACTTAACATAAATACTCTGATAGTATTAGTTATTATTAAGAGACACTATTGACAATTCTAAGTCGACACTAATATCAATATTATCTCGATACCTCCTTATCGTTTGCGTACCTGAGTTACGACTAAGAAAGCGGTTCTAATGCCGACAAGAGCAACAACTGGAGCTTCGCGTTAAGGGACAGTTGAGTCTCCATGAGCATTTACGACTTGAAAACCATTGGTGAGTATTCCCAATATGACTCATGAGGAGACACAGAATTTTAACTCATAGTTGACCGCTACGTGAGATTTTCCTTTTGCGCTACGATTTTAGCCTTAGGGTTGTTTCTATCTTGAGCTTAAGACTTAAGCTAGGATATCTATTGATTCTAAACCTTCTCTTTGGGGATGCATACCTGACCATCTTTACTCTGTGTATCATAATTCAATGCACAAACCGTTTCCCCTTATGTCAAAATTTCTAAGTTTTAGTTCAAGGCCCTCAGAAATACGAGTAATATTCTCAAGTGTACCATCACGTTATACTTTCCAAACTACTCACATGTTTCTGGAACAATCATCGACCTTACACTGTTCATTCCAGGTTCAACGTCACACTTCTTCAATACATGGAAATTTCCTATAACTTTGAGTTATCTTTCGACTCATATCGTTTCATACATTCGTTTGAGTCCTTCTGGCATTATTGGCATTTTTATTGTTGTCAAGGATTAGATCCACTTACGCCACACGTCAAACCTATAGCTTAACCGCTGACTCTATAAAAAGGTACGAAACTGCATTCACACCATGAAACGTTGAGCAAACAAATTTTCCAGGTCCTCTATTTTGAGGAGAGAAAAGTTTTAAATGATATGATTCTCTATCCTCCAAAGGATTGCTTTCCTAGAATCACTAAGTTGAGAATGTACTCATTGTCAATGATCGATACTTTCACACCTTTCTTTAAGGTAGCATGCTACCTTACAATTTCCGATGAGCTCCTAACTCCTAAACTCATTTTTTCGACTCCTTGCAAATTTGCAATTGGCGTGACTAAAAAGTTGGATAATTCATCAAAATAGTAACTAAAATAGTTCTATATGAGTTCCCTCATTGACAGTTTATCATAAGGAAGTTATTCATTCTCTTGCTACCTCGTTTGGTTACTACGCGAGCATCTTCATTCACTTGCATCTTCATTCACTTGGAGTTGTAACGCATTTTGATAAGAGTGAAGTTACTTATCGTTCTAAAACCTTCTAACATCACCTAGATCATGTGGTTTAATTTATCATGAACTTTCACCGCCTCCATTAGAGACAATGACTCCCTAAACATATTCATTGAATATGGTTCTATTGTGATGAGAGTACTCGCAACAGAAATTGCGGCTCCAAAAATCCTTGATCATTTCATAATTTATTTTGTGGACAACACTTGAATAGTCTTTACATTCGAGACATACCAAAACTTTGTTGCCTATCCGTAGTACTTACCTTTAGGAAAACTACCGAAACAGTATTTCGGGAACCTCCCAAAGTGCAACAAATGCCATTTTCATCATACTAGTGCTTGGAGAGAGATGACCTGCTATGACCGCAATCAGAAGGAACATACAGCCTGTTGCTGCAAGATTTCGGCACTGGGAACCCATCAAGCGTCCAACTCGGGTGTGAGTCATGCTCGTTTTGGGGATGGTGAAACTGAGCAGCACTTCAAGAGAGATTTCCCGAAAGCAAAGGGTCCAGACAAAGGCGATCAAGGAAGGATTATGGCCTTGGGAACAAGAGAAGCAATTCAGGATCCTAATGTGGTGACCGTTGACATGGGTTGGTTAGACCCTCACCATGCCAATATCATGTGCCATGAGAAAGCGATACGACACAACTTACGGAATAACGAAATCCTCATTGCATACGGTGACAAACCAGGAAAAAACCCCTGAATCATCTCGTGTATGGGTACCATTAAAGTTGTATACAGTAGGAAACTAAATAGTCTGAGAATGCTTGAGTTAGCCTTATTGCATGTTCCTTGTTTGGTTGTTGCCTTAGGGTAGGATCTCTCATTTGAATGCCTATTTATTTCTACACTGTATATGGCTATGCATTTACGAGGCGACTCGTCAGCACCGAAGGATCTCTCCTACTACGGTGGATCATATGCCTTCTTTCCTTGATGCTTTTCTGCTTCCACCGTCCCTTCGCTGACCCACTGCTCTTCAAACTTTCCTGGGTCGAACGACTTGTCAGTTCTCCTGCTGCTGCACAGTTGCCGTCTCCCGATGATTTCCCGCGAGTGCTTGAAAGAAGCTTTGAACCTCCAAGCTCGGTCCTTTCTTCTGCACCTCTTCAAAGTCAAGGGCTTGAGGTGAAGCGCGCCTAGCGCTGCTCCCAGTAGTTGTTTTGCAGATCTCATTTTTCCAGTGTCCCACGTGCTATCTTCAGTTTGCAATTTTGGTTTGCAGTACCAATAAAAATTTTCCAATCGAATGGAATCGGAAGGCAACATATCAGGATGCTTCCATATGTCCTCATCGATAGTATTGATTACATCTAATTTTCCATTCATGAATGGATCATGAGTGGTGATAAAATCATGTTTATTGTTTTCAAATATCAATTCGTCAACATCAACTTCTTGATCATCGTCCAACAGGTGGATCGGAATCAAGAGTGAGCGACTGGTTTGATCTGATGGTGGTACAAAGTCACCCATCACTAGATCCTTGCTTTCAAATTTCTCAAAATTTTCAAAAATCATAGGGTCAGGGGTAATATTGTCATCTAAACCCCCTTCCCCAAAAACATTGGCAATTTCAACAATTTCGGGAATTGTTGGGCCGAGATCTGTACTGTCACTTACAGACTCCTCCTCAACATCCCCATTAACCAAATTGTCTGGTGATGGTATGGATTCACACAACACCCGATCAACATTTTCAAAAACATCAAAAACATCAAAAGCTGTCGAGTCAGAGGTAGCATTGTCACCTACAACCTCTTCCTCAACAACATTTTCGACCATCTCGGTGGTCTCTTGACTTTCCCAAGGTGCATGCCCTTCCATCACATATTCAGGTGATGCAAGTTCACACACATTATCATTGGTACAAAAATCACTCACCTCCGGTTCTGGCGAAGGTGGTGAATATTTCCAACTTTCCTTTAACCTATCTAAAGAAGCTTGCACTTTTTCAAGAGCTTCAGCCTGGTCCTTCTGCTCGTGGTAGTTGTTATACATGAATACCCAATGTTGGGCCAAAGTTACAGAATTCTCAGGCTGAGATGACTCCTCGGTCCGCCATCCATTGTCATCGAATGATCCATTATAACAATCATCCTCGTAATAGGTGTCGGCCGGATTTTCATAATAATCATACTGATCCGGGTATATGTAATCACTCATTATAAGGATGTACACATACCAAAAATCAGCGAACTAAAATTAAACATCAACAATCAGAAACTAAATCCTACAGATCATCTAATCTAAGCGCACAGCTCCCCGGCAACGGCGCCAAAATTTGACGTGCACGCAGAGGTCGTCATGCGGTCAAAAATAAGAAATAACCTAACATTCACTAGTATAGTGGAGTCAGGGTCGATCCACAGGAGCTACATGGTTAGCCTAGATGAGAGATTACCAACTAATAGTGTCACAGCTATAGTCGGAGGAACTAATTTCTATCTTTCTACCTTGAAACAATATTCAAACACCCAAGCCAAGCTTAACTATGTCCAAATGACCTAGTTACTTTCTGAACTCAGAAGTACATCTCTGAATCAGAAGCAATTAAAGGCATCCAAACTAGCAAAACCAAGCATAGCATAAACTAGCTAATAACTAACAGTTCTATGAGACAGTTAATAGCCAAGGTTTAATGCCTAACCTAACCGAGTTAGCTACTGTTTTCAGCAAAGAGAAACAGTCCCAACCAAGTTACAAACAAAATCCACACACAAACAAACAACCAAAACACAAACTAACATCCAAAATACCGAAAAATCAATATTTAATGTAACCGAATGATTTCATTCACTCAAACCAATATCCAAACATTAATTCAGTAACCGAACACTACTAAAAACAGAACCCTAAGCTGAAGATCAATGGTTGTCACACCCAAAGATTTAACTCAAAGCTTACAAATGTTTAATTAAAATGAAATAAAATCTAAAACATGAAAATACCAAATGATAGCTTCTGAAATGGAATTCTCGAGTCAAAGAGCTTCTAGGTCGATGTTTACCCCCGGTCTTTGCTAGGGTTTTCGGCTGGAAATGCCTCTATTTATAGTTGCAAATTTCCCGTGACCGTGCCGCGCATAAGTGAAATCCGCGGCGCGCGTACTTATCCGTTCCCCGTTTTTTCGTCATTCAAATGTGTTCCACCGCCTTACGTCCGCGTCGCGCAGAAGAGAAATTCGCGGCGCGCGTACGTGTTTCTTTGATTTTGCATTCTTTCCATACTTTTTCCTTTCGTACACCTTTAGTCCCTGTTTCTGTTCTTTTTCTCCAGACAAGTCCTGACACGAAAAGTGAGAATACCCATGCATATTTGATATAATTTCACCAAGAACAGGGCTCAACAACACCTAAAATACTTGATATCACTAGGCGTTGTCAAACACCCCACACTTGTGCCTTGCTTGTCCCCAAGCAAGAGAGTTTTTAACAAATTGTAATAGAGAATCGAACAATTTTTGACTGTGTTTAGTTTCAAAGTTTATTGCTCTTCGAGTTAGAATGGAATAGTTCGTGAAAACATAATTGAGTTGTTCTTTGGAATTCATGGCTTTCTAAAGAACCCTTGATTACAAACTTTTTGTCCACAATGAAGTGTACTTACTCATTCAGATTCTAAAGGCCATTAGGGAATTGTCCATGACTTTCGATGTTGTCCGTGTAGCGAGCTTTCAGAAATACCATCCCAGACCAGACGATCTTAGGTGGTAAGGTGCGTAAGGCCCACCCATTTTAGACCTACCGGCTCGAACAACAAAGGCCACTGATTGACTTTTCCTTCCTAAATTCCAATCCTAAAACGGCTCAATCTTCTAAACTCGTAAAACTCAACTTATTTGACTAACTAATAGCATGATCACAACTAAACAGTATTTCTTGAAAAATACTAATGCTATCACAATCACAAACCATTCATTTCAAAATTGCAATTCATAAAAAATTTTGAAAAATATTGCTAAAAATTTGAAAAATTGATCATTTCTGCAAAAATTTCAAAAAATATCTCTTTCGACCGTCCATACCCCACACTTAAAACCGTACAACGTCCCCGTTGTACAAAAATTAATTCAAAACAAGGGAGAAAGAGTTACCCCTTTTTGGACGGTAGACTGCTTGGTGCTCAATATCACAGGTATAATGCGTACAAAAAGATCCCCGATTCATATGCTGGAGTTGTAGCGCTACAGTAAGACACGCCGGTGGTCAAGACAAGTGGAGGGGGCACGGTGACCCCACACTTGTCTGAGACAACTCCCTCTCAATTTGGTATATCATGCATAACTTAACAAATAAATTAAAACACACATGACAGAAAAAATAATATACAGATAGATGTGTCATAAGTTTATACATATATCCCAAAAAAAAAGAAAAAGAAAGAAAGAAAAAGAAAAAGAAAAATCAATCACTACCCGGCGGCCTGGAGGGTCCAGCCTCGTGATCGTGGGACCTGGCTGGGAATGGTCGGGGGTGTCTGCCCTGGACTGATGCGATCTGTATAAGTACCTCCCCGATCCACTCGAGCTGGTCCAAGACTATCGTGAGCTGACCCTCAATCCGCGTGACTCTGGCATCCAATCGGCGGAGGGCTGATGGGTCCTCCTGCTGTGGCTGCGGCTGTGCCGGCTCTGGTGCTGCTGGCTCTGGTCTCCGGTGTCTCCTGCCGGGCTGGGCATATGCAGGCTGGGGTGCCTGAGGAAGCTCGGCCGGTGCCCGGATGAACTGCCCCGGGCGCTGCTGCTCAATGAGCCGCATCCTCTCCAGCGTGCGTGCTGTAGTGCGCGATGGAGGCAGAGCGGTCAAGGAAGCTGCCACGGGGGCAGTGAGAATACCATATGATCGGGCCAGGCGGGTAATGAAGTACCCCCTGGCTAATGGGCTGCTGGTGGAGGAGCCGGTCGCGTGGGTGGAGAGAGCAATCGCGAGGGCGTAGGGAAGATGGAGGAATCGGGACGGATCGAGGAGAACCCACAAAAATGTCATGTCATCGCCCGACACCTTCTCGCCCCCCTCCCGATGCATGATGGAGGTGGAGACGATCCGGTGCATGAGGCGGTGAAGTGGATCGCGTAGGTGGCTCTCCCTCGAGGTCCCTGCCTCGTACATCACATTGGATAGCGGTGTCCAAATCTCCATGTTGGGAGGGCGTTCCGGCTCCCCCTGAATGCATGACCCGAAGAATCGGGTGAAGTAACGGTGCTGGAGGTCCGCTGGAGTGTAAATGCCTGTGCGCCTCCCGAACTCCCGGAGGTTGCACTCCCTGTGCACACCTCCCAAACGAAAACGCACCATCCTGGAGCGTGGGTCCCCCGCCCGTGGTGCGAACTGGATAATGGAGATGAACTCCAGTAGCAACTCCGTGTAGACCACGTCCTCGTCCGTGGCCATAATCCTGTCCCAACCATGGCAAGTGAACGATGCCTCCTCATGGGTCCAGGTGCGGTGCAGAAACGGCTCGATCGCGTCCCAAAGCCCTGCATCCCTCAGGATGTCTCGGTCTATAACAGTCGCCTCAAGGACCCGGCGATGAATCAATGCATCCCTTCGCGAGATATACTCCACCGAAGTGTCAAGCTCTGCGGGAAACTGAAGGAAGGCATGGTCCAATCTGAACATCATCTGCAAAAGAAAATACAGCCACAAAACAAAATTTTTTTTTGCAAAATCAGTCCCTTTTCTTCCCCACCGCACCGCGGCGCGGCCCAAGAGCAAGGGCGCGGCGCGGCGTACAACTGTTGCCAAACCCCGAATCAAATCCTCACTTTAACTTGCTAAATCTCAATTTAATGATACCACAAGGTAGCCTAAGTGCCGACTAGCTCATCTAGGGTGTCCATTTGGCAAAATAAACACCCGATGGGCTAGCATTAGTGATTCTAAGTTTTTGAACTTTTTGGAATAAAACCCTAAAATTAACTACCTAATAACTAGTTTAAACAGCTGATAGATAGTTAAAAGAGCGTACCTTGGTAGTAGAAACACAATAAGCAAGAAAAAATGCAAGAAATTTTTGATCACCAGAGCTCCGAGTCGTGTGATTTGAGTTGTGAGCCGCGGCTCACCGTATAAGGGCAAAAACCGTCTGATCGTTTCCCGCGGCGCGCATTTTCCGTTTCCGCGACGCACGTGTCACCAAATCAACCCCTGCGCATCGGGTTGAGTTTCGAACCCGCGTCGCGCAATTCAAAAATCTGCGGCGCGGTTTTGAAGATTTCAAAACTTTTCACACGACCCCACACTTGCTTCAGACCACTAATACCTGCAAAAGATTGATGTATTTTCTAAATTAATCCTAAGAAATATAAAACCTACTTATGACACGATGGGTTGCCTCCCAACAAGCGCTAAGTTTAACGTCTTCAGCCAGACGTGAAACTCCTACTACGGTGGATCATATGCCTTCTTTCCTTGATGCTTTTCTGCTTCCACCGTCCCTTCGCTGACCCACTGCTCTTCAAACTTTCCTGGGTCGAACGGCTTGTCAGTTCTCCTGCTGCTGCACAGTTGCCGTCTCCCGATGATTTCCCGCGAGTGCTTGAAAGTAGCTTTGAACCTCCAAGCTCGGTCCTTTCTTCTGCACCTCTTCAAAGTCAAGGGCTTGAGGTGAAGCGCGCCTAGCGCTGCTCCCAGTAGTTGTTTTGCAGATCTCATTTTTCCGGTGTCCCACGTGCTATCTTCAGTTTGTAATTTTGGTTTGCAGTACCAATAAAAATTTTCCAATCGAATGGAATCGGAAGGCAACATATCAGGATGCTTCCATATGTCCTCATCGATAGTATTGATTACATCTAATTTTCCATTCATGAATGGATCATGAGTGGTGATAAAATCATGTTTATTGTTTTCAAATATCAATTCGTCAGCATCAACTTCTTGATCATCGTCCAACAGGTGGATCGGAATCAAGAGTGAGCGACTGGTTTGATCTGATGGTGGTACAAAGTCACCCATCACTAGATCCTTGCTTTCAAATTTCTCAAAATTTTCAAAAATCATAGGGTCAGGGGTAATATTGTCATCTAAACCCCCTTCCCCAAAAACATTGGCAATTTCAACAATTTCGGGAATTGTTGGGCCGAGATCTGTACTGTCACTTACAGACTCCTCCTCAACATCCCCATTAACCAAATTGTCTGGTGATGGTATGGATTCACACAACACCCGATCAACATTTTCAAAAACATCAAAAACATCAAAAGCTGTCGAGTCAAAGGTAGCATTGTCACCTACAACCTCTTCCTCAACAACATTTTCGACCATCTCGGTGGTCTCTTGACTTTCCCAAGGTGCATGCCCTTCCATCACATATTCAGGTGATGCAAGTTCACACACATTATCATTGGTACAAAAATCACTCACCTCCGGTTCTGGCGAAGGTGGTGAACATTTCCAACTTTCCTTTAACCTATCTAAAGAAGCTTGCACTTTTTCAAGAGCTTCAGCCTGGTCCTTCTGCTCGTGGTAGTTGTTATACATGAATACCCAAAGTTGGGCCAAAGTTACAGAATTCTCAGGCTGAGATGACTCCTCGGTCCGCCATCCATTGTCATCGAATGATCCATTATAACAATCATCCTCGTAATAGGTGTCGGCCGGATTTTCATAATAATCATACTGATCCGGGTACATGTAATCACTCATTATAAGGATGTACACATACCAAAAATCAGCGAACTAAAATTAAACATCAACAATCAGAAACTAAATCCTACAGATCATCTAATCTAAGCGCACAGCTCCCCGGCAACGGCGCCAAAATTTGACGTGCACGCAGAGGTCGTCATGCGGTCAAAAATAAGAAATAACCTAACATTCACTAGTATAGTGGAGTCAGGGTCGATCCACAGGAGCTACATGGTTAGCCTAGATGAGAGATTACCAACTAATAGTGTCACAGCTATAGTCGGAGGAACTAATTTCTATCTTTCTACCTTGAAACAATATTCAAACACCCAAGCCAAGCTTAACTATGTCCAAATGACCTAGTTACTTTCTGAACTCAGAAGTACATCTCTGAATCAGAAGCAATTGAAGGCATCCAAACTAGCAAAACCAAGCATAGCATAAACTAGCTAATAACTAACAGTTCTATGAGACAGTTAATAGCCAAGGTTTAATGCCTAACCTAACCGAGTTAGCTACTGTTTTCAGCAAAGAGAAACAGTCCCAACCAAGTTACAAACAAAATCCACACACAAACAAACAACCAAAACACAAACTAACATCCAAAATACCGAAAAATCAATATTTAATGTAACCGAATGATTTCATTCACTCAAACCAATATCCAAACATTAATTCAGTAACCGAACACTACTAAAAACAGAACCCTAAGCTGAAGATCAATGGTTGTCACACCCAAAGATTCAACTCAAAGCTTACAAATGTTTAATTAAAATGAAATAAAATCTAAAACATGAAAATACCAAATGATAGCTTCTGAAATGGAATTCTCGAGTCAAAGAGCTTCTAGGTCGATGTTTACCCCCGGTCTTTGCTAGGGTTTTCGGCTGGAAATGCCTCTATTTATAGTTGCAAATTTCCCGTGACCGCGCCGCGCATAAGTGAAATCCGCGGCGCGCGTACTTATCCGTTCCCCGTTTTTTCGTCATTCAAATGTGTTCCACCGCCTTACGTCCGCGTCGCGCAGAAGAGAAATCCGCGGCGCGCGTACGTGTTTCTTTGATTTTGCATTCTTTCCATACTTTTTCCTTTCGTACACCTTTAGTCCCTGTTTCTGTTCTTTTTCTCCAGACAAGTCCTGACACGAAAAGTGAGAATACCCATGCATATTTGATATAATTTCACCAAGAACAGGGCTCAACAACGCCTAAAATACTTGATATCACTAGGCGTTGTCAAGCCTCACAAGACAAGGTATGCCATTCATCCTGGGTCAGACAATATGTGCTTAGACTTGAAGAAACTGTACCAGTGGCCAAACATGAAAGCAGAGATTGCTACGTATGTGGGCAAGTGTTGACTTGTGCCAAGGTCAAGGTAGAGTATCAAAAGCCCTCGGGCTTATTACAACAAACAGAGATACCCGAGTGGAAGTGGGAGCGGATAACCATGGACTTCATAACTAAGTTTCCCAAGACAACTGGTGGACTAGACACCATATGGGTAATTGTCGATAGGTTAACCAAGTCTGCATATTTCCTACCAATAAAAGAGACAGACAAAATGGAGAAATTGACAAAGACGTACATCAAAGAGGTTGTACGATTGCATGATGCGCCAATATCCATTATCTTGGATAGAGATAGCCGAATTACGGCACGCTTTTGGCAATCATTGCAAGAGGCCTTGGGAACCAGGCTCGACATGAGTACAGCTTACCATTGACACGCCTAGGTCGTCGTGCGGTCAAAAATAAGAAAAACCTAACACACACACTAGCACAGTGGTAGTCAGGGTCAATCCGCAGGAGCTACGCGGTTAGACTAAATGACAGATTACAAACTATAGTGTCACGCTATAGTCAGAGGACTTTTGTTTCCAAACCCTTGTCACAAAAACTCATAACCTAGATTAGACAATTCCAAAACAAGCATAGACTAAACTAAGCTTTAACCCAAACTTAGTTACTTTCTGAAATCAGAAGTGCATCTCTAACTCAGAAGTAAACAAAGGCATTCAACAATCCAAACATAACCCAAATCAAGGTATAAACTGAACCAATAACTAAGATCCAATGGGACAGTCACTGGCCAAGGTTCAAACCCTAAAAGCTAACCTAGTTGGCTACTGATTTCAGCAAGGGAAACAGTCCCAAACAAGGTCAAAATAACATCCAAACACAATCCAAACAAGCACAATCAAACATAAGCATCAGAACACCGAAAAACTAAGATTAATTGTAACCAAATGATTTTCATTAACCAAAACTGAATTCCAGTGATCCAATACAGTAACCAATGATATGAAACAGAAAACTAAAGTGCTCAAAGTCAGTGGTTGTCACTCCCAAAGACTTTAGCTACAAATGCTACTTACTACAAAAGGAAATTAAATTATAAAACCTGAAATGCCAAAAGATAGTTGCTGAAAACGAATTCTTGGAGTCAAAGAGCCTTTATGGTCGATTTTTCACCAGGGTTTTGCTCAGGATTTCGGCTGTAAATGCCTCTATTTATAGTTGAAATTTCCCGCAGCCGCGCCGCGCATTTAAGTGAACCGCGGCGCGCGTACTTATCTTCTCCCGTTTTTTTCGGCCTTTGAATTTGGTTCACCGCCTTGAATCCGCTTCGCGCGTGCTTGATTCCGCGACGCGCGTACGTGTTTTCCTGATTTTATCTTCTTCTCCAAACTTTCTCTAATTTGTACTCTTTTGGTCCCTGTTTTCATTATTTTCTTCCAAACAAGTACTGGCACGAAAAGTGAGAATACCACGAGATATATGATATAATTTCACTAAGAATAGGGCTCAGCAACGACTAAAATATGTAATATCATTAGGCGTTGTCAAACACCCCACACTTGTGCCTTGCTTGTCCCCAAGCAAGAGAGTTTTTAATAAATTCTAACTAAGACTCAAACAATTTTTGACTGTGTTTAGTTTCAAAGCTGTAACGCCAAAATGTATTTATTATATAATTATAATAAAAAGGGCAAAATGGTCATTTTACCCCAAAAGGGTAATTTGGTCATTTGGACAGAAAAGGACTTGTTATGTAATAATATTTTAGGTCTTGGACTTAAAATGTTATAAAAGTTGGTTATTTGTCATAAATTGTGTTATTTGTGGCAAAACTTTGAAATATGCAACTTAAAGGACCAAAGTGCAATTTCTAGAAATATATAAGCAAGACTTGTGTGCAGAATTTTGGAGTTACGGGAACAAGTCTTGGCTGTTTTTCTGCAGAGAATTGGAAGAAGTTTTGAAGGCTTGAAGCTTGCAAATTGGTTCTTGGCATTCAAAGGGTATAATTGGAAGAAATTGAGGTAAGTTTCCAAGCCCTTGACTAGTTTTTCTTGGTGAGTGATGTAGAACTCGAAAATACTGCAATTCCAGTGAAGTTTGGAGTGTTTGTATATGATTTCTACACTTAAACAATGTCCTAACTCAATCCAATGGAAGTAGGATGCTATAATTAGTAAAATTTAAGAATTGGGGTTGTTAAAACTAAGAACCCTAATTCTTAGTATGGATGATTGAGTTGTTGTCAATGCTTAAAAACCTTGTTTATATGGAGGGATTTAACTTGGGAATAAACCCCAAGTGATTAAAAATGAAAATAAGCAATTTAGATGAGAAAACTGCGTGCTACAGTGAAATTCGCGAGCTGGACAGGAACCTGCACAGGCTTTGGGCGCGGTGCGCCCCCTTCTAGGCGCGGCGCGCCTGTGGACAGGTCCTGGACAGAAACTTTGAAACGCTATCTTTTGCGTTGCTTGTCCGATTAAGCCCAAATTTGAAACATAGGTGTATTATGGTCTGAAAAGTTTGGGAAAATTTTTAGATTGAGTTTCCGACCCCTCGGGAGCACTGTAGACCGATCCGAATGCCTCGGTGAATAGTAAAATTCACATAAAGTTAGTAAACGGAGAGTTTATTAACTAGGCATTGTTTATAACATTATTTTATTGAACTCTAGTGTATTAGAGTTAATTGAAATGGTTATTAACCTATAATCATTGTGGAAATAAATGGAATTATAGGTACGGGACAAAATCCTACGGATTTTATTTCAAGGCAAGGGACAACGAACGCTAGCTGTAGCAAACCTCCAGGTGAGTAATCTTGATTATATCTAGTATGATATATGGTGATTACAGTGGCACTACTTAAAGTAGTTGAATATGGTATAAGGGTAGAGTACCCGAGTAATATACGGACATGACATTTGAATTGTAATTCTAAATGGTGCAGTCTTGTTGGCAAAGATTTCTATCTTTGATATTAAATGGTACGGCCTTGTTGGCTATGATTCCGGTGCGGCCTTGTTGGCTATGTCTCCGATGCGGCCTTGTTGGCTATGACTCCGGTGCGGCCTTCGGGCTATGTCTCCGATGTGGCCTTCGGGCTATGATATTATATGCAGCCTGTATGGCTATGAGTACGTGCGGTCAATGACGACCATGAGTTTTGGGACAGAAATTGTTTAAGAGTTTAATTGTTATTTTACTCTTGTATATGTTTATCTGTTTGTTTGATTACTCATTGGGCTTGTAGCTCACGTTTTGTTTGATATGTCCCTGCAGGTGAGCGTGACCCTGCTAAGGGAAAAGATAAAGTCCGTGACTGAGGACTTAGCGTTGATGTAATACCCGGCTTGAAGAATGTATAATATTTATGTATTGTACTTCGTGATACTCTTGTCCTCGTATTTGTTAACTAATACCCCTAATTATGGTTTTTATTGTAAGATTTTGGTTTGAAAAATGAAAAATTTTTGGGGTGTTTTTGTTAATAAGTCGGGTGTTACAAGTTGGTATCAGAGCCGTGGTTTAAGTGAACTAGGTGTCTTAGATTAGATCCCTGGACTTAAACCTGAGAGAAACACACATAAATGAACTGTTAGACATATATAAGATTGTTGTTATATATATGTAATCTAATGGGTTGCTAAAATTTTGAAGTATGAGGAATACACGAAGTAACCCCACTGGTGCAAATTCACGTGGTGGAAGTGCACGAAGTGGACCAGCAAGAAGTGGACCAGCCCGTTCACGCGGTTCTGCCAGGCGAAGGGCACCAGCAAGGGAACCGATAGGGCAAAACCCACCTGATTTTCGGGCCATAGTAGAAGAAGTGGTTAGGCAAATGCTGCCAGCATTATCGAACAATCCTAACCCGAGTGGCAATCCCAATCCGAGTGTACATCCTGATCCTACTGAAGAGGCTGCAAAGAGTGTCCATGATAGACAGCCAGAAAACGAAAGCCAGGGTGAAAGCCGTGCCCGGGCAGTGAAAGAAACTCAGGGTGGAGAAGCCTCTACTAAGAAAATGGGGTGTACTTACAAATCCTTCCTTGGTTGTAAACCAAAGGAATTTTCGGGGACGGATGATCCAGTCAAAGCCATGGAATGGATCATGCATATGGAGAAGGTCTTCCGGGTGAGCAAGTGTGCGGAAGAAGATAAAGTGGAATTTTCCACTAATCAACTTACAAGCGGTGCGCTACATTGGTGGCAAACCTATTACAAATCACTGGATCTTGATTCATCCCAATCGATACCTTGGGAACAATTCAAGATAAAATTTAATGAAGAATACTGCTCAGAAGTGGCTGTTCAAAAGTTGGAGGATGAATTCCTACACCTGGAACAAGGTTCCCGATCTGTCCAGGAATATACACTTAGCTTTCTGGAGAAAGCTAGGTTTGCTGAGCACCACATTTACACTGAAAAGAGGAAGATCGACAAGTATGTTCGGGGATTGACAACCCGAATTAGAGAAGTTGTACAACCGTTGAAATTAACTAATTTTCGACAAGTGGTGGATCGAGCCACGGAACGAGAAACAGAATTGAAGAGACAGGAAGATGAAAAGAAAGTCTTGGAAACGAAACGAAAGGCGGAAGATCAAGTTTGGACGCCTCAGAAGAAGTCACAGCAATCCGGGTCTAAGGGTAAAAGTCAAAGAGACGAGAGAAAATGGTGTGAAAAATGTCGAAAATGGCACTCCGGAAGTTGTCGGGTTAACACTACATCCACAAGTTGTCGAAATTGTGGAAAACCGGGGCATGATGTTTATAACTGTCGGGCGGATCGTAGGTGTTTCCAGTGTGGAGCTACGGATCATCTTCGCCTGAATTGTCCCGAGTTGAAGTCTACAGCGATCAGTGACAGACCCAGGATTGAACAGGGCGGGAAGAAAGAAGAGCCGAAGAACAGGGGACGACCGATAGCCTCGCGAGCTTTCCAGATGACTGTGGAAGAAGCCCGTGAGAAGACCGATGTGGTGACAGGTATTTTCACTCTCAATACCATACCTGTATATGTTATCTTTGATCCGGGAGCCACTCACTGTTTTGTATCGGAATCTTTATTGCCTCGCCTGAATGTACCTTTAACACCGATGGATGAAAGCTTAGAAGTAGCTATAGCAGACGGCCGATATGTCTGGGTTTCTGAACATATGGAAGGTTGTCAGCTTAAAATCTACGGGACCGTTTTCCCTATAGATTTGAAGCCGATGACTACCAATGAGTTTGGTGTGATTGTGGGAATGGATTGGTTAGCAACAAATTATGCTAATGTGGATTGCAGAAATAAAAGTATTACAGTGTTATCACCGGAAGGGGAATGGATGAAAATTCAAGGCGAACGACCTCGGTTACGAATGCCTGTTATCTCCTTTGCTCAAGCCCGAAGCTGTATTAGTAAAGGAGGAATGTCTTACTTGGCTTATGTGTCGGTGGCTCAACCGATTAAAGTGGGGGTAGCGAATGTGAATGTGGTGAACGAGTTCCCAGATGTGTTTCCAGACGAACTTCCAGGATTACCACCAGATCGACAGGTTGAGTTCACGATTGAACTAGTTCCGGGAGCTGCACCTGTTGCCCGAGCTCCATACCGTTTAGCACCTACAGAAATGGTGGAACTTCGGAAGCAACTGGAAGAATTGTTAGACAGGGGTTTTATCAGACCGAGTACATCGCCTTGGGGAGCCCCTATTTTGTTTGTCAAGAAGAAGGATGGGTCAATGCGTATGTGTATTGACTATCGGGAACTAAACAAGATCACAGTAAAGAACAAGTACCCGCTACCCAGAATTGACGACTTGTTTGACCAGCTACAAGGCGCGTCTTACTTTTCCAAGATTGATCTGAGGTCAGGATACCACCAGTTGAAGATAAGGGAGTCAGACATTCCGAAGACAGCTTTCCGAACGAGATACGGTCATTATGAGTTTTTGGTAATGCCTTTTGGGTTAACCAATGCTCCAGCCGTATTTATGGATCTTATGAACCGGGTGTGCCGACCGTTCCTTGATACTTCGGTGATAGTGTTTATAGATGACATCTTGGTGTATTCAAGAAGTCAAACCGAACATGAAGTGCATCTGCGACAAATATTGGAGCTGCTTCGCCGAGAAAAGCTGTATGCTAAATTCTCCAAGTGTGAGTTCTGGTTAAGGGAAGTACAATTCCTTGGCCATGTAATTAATGCTGAAGGGGTGAAAGTAGATCCAGCAAAGATTGAAGCCGTGATGAAATGGGAACCGCCTAGAAGTCCCACTGAAGTAAGAAGTTTTCTTGGTTTGGCAGGCTATTACAGAAGATTTGTCGAGAACTTCTCCTCGATAGCTGTCCCGTTGACCAGGTTGACTAAGAAAGGTGAGAAATTTACTTGGGCTAAAGAGCAGCAAGAAGCATTCCAGAAACTGAAACAAGCTTTATGTGAAGCGCCAGTGTTAGTACTACCTCAAAGCGGAGAAGAGTATGTGATCTACAGCGATGCTTCTAGAATTGGTCTTGGTTGTGTTCTGATGCAGAAAGGTCGGGTCATAGCTTATGCGTCCCGCCAATTGAAAGATGCTGAGAAGAAATATCCAGTCCATGATCTGGAATTAGCTGCGGTGATCTTAGCATTGAAGCTGTGGAGGCATTATTTATATGGCGTAAAGTTTGTTATTTACACTGATCATAAAAGCCTGAAGTATCTTTTTGATCAGAAAGAGCTCAGTATGAGACAGCAAAGGTGGATGGATCTATTGAAAGACTTTGATTGTGAAATTCAGTACCACCCTGGTAAGGCGAATGTGGTGGCAGATGCTTTAAGCCGAAAAGAAGCTCCTCTGAAAGTTACATCCGCGTGTATGGGTGTAGTGAGCCGGTTACCAGGATTGATTCGTTTGGCCCAAGAGGAAGCGTGTAAGCCGGAGAATGTAAAAAGCGAAAGAATGGTTGGATACTTGAAGCATCTGGAAGAAAATGCTCAGAAATTGAAGACATTCAGAGGACGGGTGTGGGTCCCAAAGCAGGGAGAGGTGCGGAAATTACTCCTGGAAGATGCTCATTTTAGCAGATATGCAGTTCATCCGGGCAGTACTAAGATGTATCGGACGTTAAAACCGATGTATTGGTGGCCTGGAATGAAGAGGGACGTTGGAAGATTTGTGGAAAAATGTTTGACTTGTTTGCAAGTTAAGTCAAACCATCAGAAACCGTATGGAGAAATACAGCCATTGCCGATTCCAGAGAAGAAATGGGACCATATTACCATGGATTTTGTGACAAAGTTGCCGCGGACGCCGCGAGGTTATGATTCTATATGGGTGATTGTAGATCGATTGACCAAATCGGCACAATTTATACCATATAAGGAAAAGTACAGAGTAGATCAATTGGCGAAAATCTACATTGATGAAGTATTTTGTCGGCATGGAGTACCAGCATCGATTGTGTCGGACAGAGACAGCAGGTTTACTTCCCATTTTTGGCAAAGTCTTCAAGAGCAACTGGGTACGAAAGTACTTATGAGTACCGCATATCACCCGCAGACTGATGGCCAAAGTGAAAGAACGATCCGAACTTTGGAAGATATGTTGAGGACTTGTGTCATAGACTTCGGTGGAAGCTGGGAAGATCATTTACCTTTAGTGGAATTCGCGTACAATAACAGCTATCATTCCAGCATTCAGATGGCCCCGTATGAAGCCTTGTATGGAGCACCGTGCCGTACTCCGACCTGTTGGACTGAAGCTGGGGAAAAGCCGTTGGCTGGACCCGAAATTGTAGCTCAGACTGAAGAAAAGATCAAATTGATACGCGAAAATTTAAAGGTAGCTCAGAATAGACAGAAGCAGTATGCGGACAGACGGGTGAAACCGATAGAGTTCCAAGTGGGAGATATGGTAATGCTCAAAGTATCCCCTTGGAAAGGCTTGATTCGTTTTGGGAAGAAAGGAAAGTTAAGTCCTCGCTTCATTGGACCTTTCCGTATATCCCAAAGGGTTGGAGCCGTGGCGTATAGATTGGAGTTACCTGATGAACTTCATGGTATACATGATGTATTCCATGTGTCCCATTTGAGGAAGACGTTGTTTGATAAATCTCAACATATACCTCTTGCTGAAATTGAGGTGGATGAAAAGCTGAGATACCCGGAACAACCCGAGCGGGTGCTAGACCGCAAGATAAGACAGCTTAGAAACAAGAAGATCAGCATGGTGAAAGTACTTTGGCGTCATCACAAAGGTTCCGACATGACGTGGGAAACCGAAAGTGAGATGAGGGAGAAATATCCTCAACTTTTTGTATGATTTCGGGGACGAAATCTCTTAAAGGAGGGGAGAATTTGTAACGCCAAAATGTATTTATTATATAATTATAATAAAAAGGGCAAAATGGTCATTTTACCCCAAAAGGGTAATTTGGTCATTTGGACAGAAAAGGACTTGTTATGTAATAATATTTTAGGTCTTGGACTTAAAATGTTATAAAAGTTGGTTATTTGTCATAAATTGTGTTATTTGTGGCAAAACTTTGAAATATGCAACTTAAAGGACCAAAGTGCAATTTCTAGAAATATATAAGCAAGACTTGTGTGCAGAATTTTGGAGTTACGGGAACAAGTCTTGGCTGTTTTTCTGCAGAGAATTGGAAGAAGTTTTGAAGGCTTGAAGCTTGCAAATTGGTTCTTGGCATTCAAAGGGTATAATTGGAAGAAATTGAGGTAAGTTTCCAAGCCCTTGACTAGTTTTTCTTGGTGAGTGATGTAGAACTCGAAAATACTGCAATTCCAGTGAAGTTTGGAGTGTTTGTATATGATTTCTACACTTAAACAATGTCCTAACTCAATCCAATGGAAGTAGGATGCTATAATTAGTAAAATTTAAGAATTGGGGTTGTTAAAACTAAGAACCCTAATTCTTAGTATGGATGATTGAGTTGTTGTCAATGCTTAAAAACCTTGTTTATATGGAGGGATTTAACTTGGGAATAAACCCCAAGTGATTAAAAATGAAAATAAGCAATTTAGATGAGAAAACTGCGTGCTACAGTGAAATTCGCGAGCTGGACAGGAACCTGCACAGGCTTTGGGCGCGGTGCGCCCCCTTCTAGGCGCGGCGCGCCTGTGGACAGGTCCTGGACAGAAACTTTGAAACGCTATCTTTTGCGTTGCTTGTCCGATTAAGCCCAAATTTGAAACATAGGTGTATTATGGTCTGAAAAGTTTGGGAAAATTTTTAGATTGAGTTTCCGACCCCTCGGGAGCACTGTAGACCGATCCGAATGCCTCGGTGAATAGTAAAATTCACATAAAGTTAGTAAACGGAGAGTTTATTAACTAGGCATTGTTTATAACATTATTTTATTGAACTCTAGTGTATTAGAGTTAATTGAAATGGTTATTAACCTATAATCATTGTGGAAATAAATGGAATTATAGGTACGGGACAAAATCCTACGGATTTTATTTCAAGGCAAGGGACAACGAACGCTAGCTGTAGCAAACCTCCAGGTGAGTAATCTTGATTATATCTAGTATGATATATGGTGATTACAGTGGCACTACTTAAAGTAGTTGAATATGGTATAAGGGTAGAGTACCCGAGTAATATACGGACATGACATTTGAATTGTAATTCTAAATGGTGCAGTCTTGTTGGCAAAGATTTCTATCTTTGATATTAAATGGTACGGCCTTGTTGGCTATGATTCCGGTGCGGCCTTGTTGGCTATGTCTCCGATGCGGCCTTGTTGGCTATGACTCCGGTGCGGCCTTCGGGCTATGTCTCCGATGTGGCCTTCGGGCTATGATATTATATGCAGCCTGTATGGCTATGAGTACGTGCGGTCAATGACGACCATGAGTTTTGGGACAGAAATTGTTTAAGAGTTTAATTGTTATTTTACTCTTGTATATGTTTATCTGTTTGTTTGATTACTCATTGGGCTTGTAGCTCACGTTTTGTTTGATATGTCCCTGCAGGTGAGCGTGACCCTGCTAAGGGAAAAGATAAAGTCCGTGACTGAGGACTTAGCGTTGATGTAATACCCGGCTTGAAGAATGTATAATATTTATGTATTGTACTTCGTGATACTCTTGTCCTCGTATTTGTTAACTAATACCCCTAATTATGGTTTTTATTGTAAGATTTTGGTTTGAAAAATGAAAAATTTTTGGGGTGTTTTTGTTAATAAGTCGGGTGTTACAAAAGCTTATTGCCCCAAGAGTTAGAGTGAAATAGTTCGCGAGAACCTAATCAGAATGTTCTTTGTAATTCTCTTATCCCAAGAATATAAGCCGCTTCCCCTAGGTCTTTCATGGTGAAACACTTCCCGAGCCAAGCCTTAACATTTTGCAAGGTCGGAATGTCGTTTCCCATGAGCAGTATGTCATCAACATACAGCACCAGGAAAGTGACTATACTCCCACTAGCCTTGACATATACACAGGACTCATCTTCACTCCTAGAGAAACCAAACTCTTTGACTTTCTCATGGAAGCAAAGATTCCAGCTGCGAGATGCTTGCTTCAACCCGTAGATTGATCTTTCAAGCTTACATACTTTATCAGGGTGCTTTGTGTCTACAAAACCTTCTGGCTGACTCATGTAAACATCTTCAGTCAGTTTCCCGTTAAGGAAAGCGGTTTTGACATCCATCTGCCAGATTTCATAATCATGAAATGCAGCTATGGCAAGCATTATCCTGATTGACTTAATCTTGGCTACAGGTGAGAAGGTTTCATCATAGTCAACCCCTGGGGTTTGAGTAAATCCCTTCGCAACCAGCCGAGCTTTATAAGTATGCACTTTTCAATCCATGTCGGTCTTCTTTTTGAAGATCCACTTGCATCCGACTGTCTTTCGACCCGGTACATTGTCAACAAAGTTCCAAACTTGATTGTCATACATGGACTTTATCTCGCTGTCCATTGCCTCTTACCATTTTGCATACTCGGGGCCTGCCACTGCTTCACGGTAGTTAGCCGGCTCATCCAAATTAGTCAATGTACGATCACTGACTAACGTGTCTCCGTCCGAAGTAATATGGAAACCATAGAACTCGGGCGGCATGCTAACTCTACCTGAACGCCTAAGGGGCAACGAAATGTCGGTGGGTCCAACAGGAACTTCTTCCTCATGTTGGTTGCTAGTTTCTTCCAAGGTTGTTTCATCGGGCGTCTCCTGAATTTCTTTGAGATCGATCGTACTCCCACTGTCCTCTTTAGATATGAGTTCTCTCTCTCGAAAGAACCCCCGTCTTGCTACAAAGACCACGTCCTCGCTCGGTCTGTAGAACAAGTATCCAAAAGACTGTTTCGGGTATCCGATGAAGTAACACCTCTCACTTCTTTCTGCAAGCTTATCTGAAGTATCTCGTCTCATGAATGCTTCACAGCTCCAGACTTTGATGTGTGCTAACGAGGGAACTTTCCCCGTCCACATCTCGTGCGGTGTTTTCGCAACCTTCTTGGTTGGGACAAGATTTAGGATATGGGAGGCAGTCTCTAGGGCATACCCCCAGAAATGGATTGGAAGTGAGGCTCGACTCATCATGGAACGAACCATGTCCAACAAGGTTCGGTTTCGCCTCTCAGCAACACCATTCAGCTGAGGTGTTCTTGGAGGCGACAACTGTGAAACAATTCCATATTCCTTGATGTAATCGAGAAACTCGATACTAAGATACTCACTGCCTCTGTCGGATCTAAGCATCTTTATCTTTCTGCCCAATTGATTTTCCGCTTCATTCTTAAACTGTTTGAACTTTTCAAAGGTATCCGACTTATTCTTGATTAAGTAGACATACCCATATCTACCAAAATCATCGGTAAAGGTCATATAGAACTGCATGCCATATTTAGTGGTTGTTCTGAAGGGACCACACACACATGTGTGTATGATATCCAACAGACCTTCACCTCTTTCAAAGGAACCTTTAAATGGTGATTTTGTCATCTTGCCAAGTAAGCAAGATTCACATCCATCATCCGACCCGAGGTCGAATGATTCCAACACTCCATCCTTTTGGAGTTGGGCGATGCGTTTCTTGTTTATATGGCCAAGGCGACAATGCCACAGACATGCCTTTTCTATACCGCTTGAAGCATCAATAGCTAATACATTTTTACCATAATTATCAACACACATAATAGATTCATACACTCCATCACAAGGCATAGCATTAAATATGAAAACATTATTTTTGAAAACTGAAATTGAACCATTCAATTTATTAAACTCGTAATAAAAGCCTTGTTTAAACAATGCATGAAATGAAATTATGTTCTTTGCCATATCAGGCGCATAGCAACAATTATGTAAATCTAATCTAACTCCACTACTTAGCATCAGTCCATAAACACCGATCTTGGTAACAGGTGACGTTCTCCTATTCTCCATGACCAGGTTCAGTCTGCCATGCTCTAGCTCCCTACTTTCCACTAGGCCCTGCAAATCAGAACAGATATGAAAACCACATCCTGTATCAAGGACCCATGAACGGGAAAAAGATGAGTTATTAGATATAGAATACATACCTGCCTGTGACGGTTTCACTTTACCGTCCTTGACGTCCTGCAGATACGTTGGGCAGCTCCTCTTCCAATGACCCTTCTGCTTGCAGTAAAAGCAGTCGGCCTCTTTGGGGTTCCGAACATGTGGAATTCCAGAAGACTTACCTTTCGGGGCACCGCTAGATGACCCGACATGAGTTTTTTCCCTCCGGTTCTGCTTAGGAGGGCCTTTCCGTTTCTTTCCCTTTCCGGAGCCAATAGCCAGGACAGGCGGGTTGATAGGGAGCACAGCCTTTCCCTTCATCCCGTCCTCAGCCATACGAAGCATGCTGTGTAACTCAGCTAGATTTGCCTGGTTGTTGTTCAAATGATACGCCAGTGTGAACTGGTCATAAGAACTGGGCAAGGAGTTTAGCACTATGTCAACTGCTAAATCCTCATGGACAGGCATTTCCAACTTCTAAGCCTTTCCACATAACCATGCATTCTCTGCACATGTGCACAGATGGACTCGCCCTCCTTGGGCTTGCAGTTAGTGAAAGCTTTTACAACCTCACGCCTTTCGATGCGCTCTTGCTTGCGGAACCTTTCCGCGAGCTCTTTGTGCATCTCGTAAGGCCAATAGTCCTCATAGATACGCTGCAGTTCAGGGTTCATAGTAGCGATCATGATGCAAGCCACTTTGGTTGCATCATCAGAGTGTTTAGTGTACGCAGCGATTTCCTCGGGAGTAGCGGTTTCAGTGTCCACATCAACAAGCTCGGTTTCCAGAACATACTCTTTATGTTAAAACCTTAAAGCCATTTTGATGTTGCGGATCCAGTCATTATAGTTGGTGCTGTCCAACGTCACCTTTGAGCATAATGACAGAATCGAGGTGACATTACCGGGATTTGAGTGGGGAACGGATTGGTCAGAAGACATCTGAACAAGAAGAAGGTAGTTTTAATTAGATATAATAATAATAATAACCCTTATATTCACCCAAGAACAAATATAAGTCAAGGATCCTACAATAACAATCTACAATACCGAAAAGGGATGCCGTAATCAATATTGTAAATTTTATCAGGTAGGCGAATGACGATTCAGCCAATTCCACCGCGGAAACATAATCATATTATAATGGAATTCCTAGTTTCTTTGAGATTTACCGAACTGTTCGATAGCATGTTTTAATCTCAGGAATGCCCCGCTGTTTGTGACTGGGATACCGAGGATCACAAACCGGGTGTGAATAACCATGCAAATTGCTTGTTACTCTTGAAGTCAATTGTCATCTCTAATTAACGTGTCGGTAATCCACACACGCTCCGTTAATAATGACAAAATCAAGAAACCCATCGCGACTCATTGCGGACCCTAGTTGGCGTGCCGGTAAACCACACACGCTCCACCAACGTTCCATAAAGTGCAATGTGCAATTTCATGAATTAGCACCAATTCACATTTTAACCTAAAGTAACTAGATTGGGGTTTGTTTTAAGGTTCTAGTACTTTCAATTATAGCATTATACTTTTAAGAGGCTTTAGCGGTTCTATCATACCCGTTTGGCTAACGACACTCGACTGATCAGGAGAGCGGTGGGTAAGAGTAGATACCCATTAGACTAACATTTTATAGTCAGTCGCCTTATACCCTCTTTATAGGATAGTTTTGTGAATGAGGCCTACTAACGGTAGACTAACCAATTTTTCTTATATATATTAAATTAACTTTTAATCATACATATATATAAGATATATTTTAATCTCATTAAAATATTTTAGAATTAATTTTATCTTAATTTTCGCAAATTTTAACTAATTTTTTGAAAATTTTAATTAATTCTTTAAACAGATTTAATTGGTTTTTTAATTAATCAATTAATTAAATTAATTAAATCTAGGATAGATATTATCAAATTAATCAAATTAATTATCTATCATGGTCCCTATGGTGATCGAAATTAGCAAGGCACACAAAAGGGTTCAAGTTATTTCAATTATTCCAATTACCAAAAATAACAACATACTTTTATGGCAAGCAAATCAAGCAACCAAAAGGGGGGACCAAAGGGGATGGCGGCTAGGGTTAGGAAACCCTAGCCTTAAAATCGACAAGGCCATCTCCAAGGGTTTAATTTTCGCCAAAAACCCTTAGGCACAAAACAATTCATGCAGTTCAAATCAATTCACAAGAAAACAACCTAAGCTCTGATACCACTAAAGGGTTTCTATGCAATCAATGAACACAAAATATTCCTAAGGTTCATATGCAACCCTAATAAGATCTATGTTTTCTTCTATGAAGATTAGAACTAAAAACCTAAATGATACAATTCAATTCTAAAGAAGAATTAGGAAAACCAACCTTTGATCTTATGATCCTTCAAGCAAGCAGGAAAAGAATCCTGCCTCAAATGAAAGTCACACCCAAGTGATGGAAGAATCAGTCCAGCAGAGTAATTCCAGAGAGATGGAGGTGTGGGATTTAGGGCACCTAGGGGGTTCCTTATATAGCCTCCTAGGGTTACACCTGAAACCCTAGAAAGCCTCCAAGTGGACAAGGCTTTTGGACACTTGGACCAGACTCTCCAAAACCCTAATAGGGTTTCGCCAAAACCCTGGAGGCTCCTCCAGGGTGGCGCCAACTTTGCCCCAGGATTTTACCTGGCCAGTTATTCAACTATTGAATAAATGCCAAACCAGTCCCTGCACCTTTTAATTAATTAATTTAATCACTGAATTAAATCCAATTAATTCTAGATTAAATCTTAATTAATTATCATAGTTTCTAATTAATATATTAACACTTAAATATATTAATAAACCATATATATATTTTCTATTGATTTATTATACAATTAATAAATCAACTATTCTCTCTACTGAACTATATATCTATCCTCCATCTATGAGGGCAACCCAAATGGACTTTGATTTTATTCATAAGTTAATACAATTATAAGTCATGGCTTAGACACCTAATCCAACACCTGCCTCATATATAACGTTGGACAATGGTGCCCAAACCTCCATGTTGGCAGCCCGCTCCGGCTGCCCCTGAATACATGCCTCGAAGAACTGGGGAAAATGGCGGTGCTGGAAATCCGCCTCCATGTATATCCCCGTGCGTCTGGCGAACTCCCGAAGGCTGCACTCCCGGTGCACGCCTCCCAACCTAAATCGGATCAACCTCGCCCGCGGGTCCGTCGCCCTCGGCACGTACTCAATGGTGGAAAGGAACTCCAGGAGGAGCTCCGTATATACGACATCCTCGTCGGTGGCCATGATCCTGTCCCAGCCCCGACACGTGAAGGATGCATCCCCATGGGTCCAGGTGCGATGTAGAAACGGCTCTATCTCGCCCCATAACCCAGCCTCCCCGAGGATGGCCCTGTCAATAACGGTCGCCTCAAGAACCCGACGACTCGTCAACGCGTCTCTCCGCGATCTGTACTCAGTAGCGGCCCCTGGCCCCTCTGGAAACTGGAAGAAGTCGTGGTTTAGTCTGAACATGATCTGCACGAATTTTTTTTTTTCAAATTAAGTCCTTCATATTCTCCACCGCACCGCGGCGCGGCCCAAGAGTAAGGGCGCGGCATGGCGAGCGGCTGTTTCCAAAAACCAACCCCAAATCGAATTTTAACGTGTTTAAGCTCAATCCAAATACACCACATGGTAGCCTAAGTGCCGACTAACTCATCTAGGGTATCTATTTGGCGAAACAAACACCCTATGAGTCAGCATTGGCTATTTCTAAGTTTTGAACTTTTTGAACCAATCACTCAAATTAACTACCTAATCACTAGTTTAAGTGAGTAATAGCTAGTTAGAATGACATACCGTAGTAGTGGCAAGGAAATGAGCAAGAAAATACGTGAGAATTTTTGGTGATCAGAGCTCCGAGTCGTGGTGTGTGTGAATAGTGTCGTGGCTTACCTTAATATAGGAGAAAACCGACCGATCGATTCCCGCATCGTGCAATTGCAAGACCCGCGGCGCGCGTGTCACCAAAACAACCCCTGCGCATCGGGTTGGTTTACGACCCCGCGTCGCGCAAGTAAGAAAACCGCGGCGCGATCATTAAAATTTCAAATCTCTTCAGTCTTCACACGACCCCACACTTGCTTTGGACCACTGGTACCTGCAATTAATGATAATATTTTTCCTAATTATTTCTAAGAAATACAGAACCTAACCTATGACACGATGGGTTGCCTCCCAACAAGCGCTAAGTTTAACGTCTTCAGCCAGACGTACTATTCCTACTACAGCTACGGTGGATCGTACGCCATTTGTTTCTGCTGCATTTCTACTTCCACCATCCTTTCGCTGACCCACTGCCCCTCAAACTTTCCTGGGTCGAATGGCTTGTTGGTTCTCCTGTTGCTGCCCAGTGGCTGCTTTTTGATTAACTCCCGTGAATGCTTGGAGGTAGCTTTGAACCTCCAAGCTCGGTCCTTCCTTCTATATCTCTTCAACATCACTGGCTTGACGTGAGGCGCGCCCAGTGCCGCTTCCAGTAGTTGTTTCACACCTTGGTTTCTAATGTCTCACATGCTATCTTCAGGTTGCAATTTTGGTTTGCAGTACCAATAAAAATTTTCCAATCGAATGGAATCGGAAGGCAACATATCAGGATGCTTCCTCATGTCCTCATCGATAGTATTGATTACATCTAATTTTCCATTCATGAATGGATCATGATTGGTGATAAAATCATGTTTTTTATTTTCAAATATTAACTCGTCAGCATCAACTTCTTGGTCATCGTCCAACAGGTGGATCGGAACCAAGAGTGAGTGACTTATTTGATCTGATGGTGGTACAAAGTCACCCATCATCAGATCCTTACTTTCAAATTTCTCAAAATTTTCAAAAATTTCAGGGATTGTTGGGCTGGGGTTTGTACTGTCACTTACAGCCTCCTCATCAACATCCTCATCACCCAGATTATCTGGTGATGGTATGGATTCACTCATCACCAGCTCGATATTATCAACATTTTCAAAAACATCAAAAGCTATTGAGTCAGAGGTAGCATTGTCACCTACAACCTCTTCCTCAACAACATTTTCGACCTTCTCAGTGGTCTCTTGACTTTCCCACGGTGTATGCCCTTCCATCACATATTCAGGTGATGCAAGTTCACATACATTATTATTGGTATAAAAATCACTCGCCTCCGGTTCTGGCGAAGGTGGTGAACATTTCCAACTTTCCTCTAACCTATCTAAAGAAGCTTGCAATCTTACAAGAGCATCAACCTGGTCCTTCTGCTCTTGGTGAGTGTTATACCAGAGTACCCAAAGTTGGGCCCAAGTTGCAGAATTTTCAGGTTGAGATGACTCCTCGGTCCGCCATCCATTGTCATCGAATGATCCATTGTAGTAATCATCCTCGTAATAGGTGTCGGCTGGATTTTCATAATACTCATAATACTGATCCGGGTACATGTAATCACCCATTATAAGGATGTACACATACCAAAAATCAGCAAACTAAAATTAAACATCAAAAATCACGAAACAAAAGTTTCTGCTAATCACCTAATCTAAGCTCACAGCTCCCCGGCAACAGCGCCAAAAATTGACACGCCTAGGTCGTCGTGCTGTCAAAAATAAGAAAAACCTAACACACACACTAACACAGTGGTAGTTAGGGTCGATCCGCAGGAGCTACGTGGTTAGACTAAATGACAGATTACCAACTATAGTGTCACGCTATAGTCAGAGGACTTTTGTTTCCAAACCCTTGTCACAAAAACTCATAACCTAGATTAGACAATTCCAAAACAAGCATAGACTAAACTAAGCTTTAACCCAAACCTAGTTACTTTCTGAAATCAGAAGTGCATCTCTAACTCAGAAGTAAACAAAGGCATTCAACAATCCAAACATAACCCAAATCAAGGTATGAACTGAACCAATAACTAAGATCCAATGGGACAGTCACTGGCCAAGGTTCAAACCCTAAAAGCTAACCTAGTTGGCCACTGATTTTAGCAAGGGAAACAGTCCCAAACAAGGTCAAAATAACATCCAAACACAATCCAAACAAGCACAATCAAACATAAGCATCAGAACACCGAAAAACTAAGATTAATTGTAACCAAATGATATTCATTAACCAAAACTGAATTCCAGTGATCCAATACAGTAACCAATGATATGAAACAGAAAACTAAAGTGCTCAAAGTCAGTGGTTGTCACTCTCAAAGACTTTAGCTACAAATGCTACTTACTACAAAAGGAAATTAAATTATAAAACCTGAAATGCCAAAAGATAGTTGCTGAAAACGAATTCTTGGAGTCAAAGAGCCTCTACGGTCGATTTTTTACCAATGTTTTGCTCAGGGTTTCGGCTGTAAATGCCTCTATTTATAGTTGAAATTTCCCGCAGCCGCGCCGCGCATTTAAGTGAACCGCGGCGCGCGTACTTATCTTCTACCGTTTTCTTCGGCCTTTGAATTTGGTTCACCGCCTTGAATCCGCGTCGCGCGTGCTTGATTCTGCGTTACGCGTACGTGTTTTCCTGATTTTATCTTCTTCTCCAAACTTTCTCCAATTTGTACGCTTTTTGTCCATGTTTTCATTATTTTATTCCAAACAAGTACTGGCACGAAAAGTGAGAATACCACGAGATATATGATATAATTTCACTAAGAATAGGGCTCAACAACGACTAAAATATGTAATATCACTAGGCTTTGTCAACCATCCCCAGACGGACGGGAAAAACGAGAGAATAATCCAAACGCAGGAAGACATGTTGAGGGCTGGTGTGATAGACTTGTAAGTCGTGGGACACCCACTTGCCGCTCGTCGAGTTTTCATACAACAAAAGTTGTCACACGAGCATTAAAGTTACTCCGTTTGAAGCCCTATACGGACGCAAGTGTAGATCCCCTCTGTGCTGGGCCAAGGTGGGCGACACCCAGTTAGCCAGAGGACAAGTACCTAACAGCACTCTCACCGGTCCTGAGATCATACGAGAGACGACAGAGAAAGTGGTTCAGATTCGTGAACGATTGAAAGCATCTCGTGACCGACAAAAGAATTACTCGGATAAACAACGCAAGCCCTTAGAATTCCAGGTTGGCGACCGTGCTTTGTTGAAGGTCTCACCTTGGAAGGGAATGATACGCTTGAAAAGCGTGGAAAATTACTTATATTCTCGGGTAACAATTAGTCAGGTCCGACTAGCCTTTTGGGATGGGACGCGAAGACGTCTCGTTTACTTATTTCGTTATCATACTGTAATTGGGTTGAAACAACAACATTTGAATAATGTAACTTTCCAATTATAATGTATGATGGTTGTTTATCTACTTATGTTTCAATGTATGCAATGGTTGTGATACTATGTTCCGCTACGCCCTCAGACGATTCCGTCATCGTGGTTAGGAGGTATGACACTCACCGATAATTACACGGGGAACTCGAAATATAAAAGTTTAAAATGGGATAATCAGGCTCGATGAAAATTTGGTGCGGGTTGGGGCGGTACCGCTGCCCTCTCCCCTTCGGTTTCGGCGGTTTCGGCTTGGGCGGGATGAGAATTGGCGTTGTGAACCCGTGTGAACCCACACTATATTAAAAAAAAACTTTTAATCTTTAAAAAATTATCCTCCCCATAAATACCATCTCTTCACTCATTCAAAAATCACACCTTCACACTTCTTTCTTACTCTCATTTTCTCTCTATATTTTATAAAAAACACTTTTTTTTATAAAATGGATTCAAATTGTGGTAAATCCAAACGATGCAGTTCCTCACAAAGCAGGAACCGTCAAGATGTTCCACTAACCCCATCCTTACACCTTCACAATTACACACAACATCCCCCATACCACCAAAACTTTTCACAATACCCAAACTAGTTCCAACAATACCAAACCCAGTTCCGACAATACCCAACCAATTCCAACAAAGCCCCAACCCATTCCATCTAATCCCTAACCAATGCTACATCCCCGACACTTCTCACTTCCGTACCCAAGAAGAGTCCAGTGATGAAACCATTCCACCCTCGGAAAACGAGGAGGAGCAAGAGGAGGAGCACCAAGATGGGAAAGAGGAGGAGCAGCAAGCGGATGACCAGGACGAGGAGGTCGTCCCGGAGACACAACCCTCTACGCGTAAACGGAATTACACTCACCGAGTGATATGCAAAACGTGGGGGGAGAAGGAGGAGATCTCCTTGGCGAAGGCGTACATTAGTTGTTCTGAGGACCAAGAACGCGGAAACACCCAACGGTCTGACTCTTTTTGGCAGAAAGTGTTGGAACATATGGGGGCATGTGGATGTATTACAGGCCACCCATTCAGAGTACCGGAAACTTCACCAGGCCTCTTTCGCACATATGGGGGCATGGGAAATACTAAGAGAGCATGCCAAATGGCAAACGGTCATGAAATGGGGATGCATTCCCCACATTATTCCGCCAAACGAAGCAAGACATTCGACTCCAACCGCTTCACCAACTCTCCTTCCGATGCACACTTTTCGCCTCATCCAGTCGATGTTGACGAAGGCAATGAAGCTTCCCCACAACCATCAACACATTCCCGGCAAAGAAAAGGGAAAACGTGGTTGGATCTTCATCAATGCCTGAGGATATCAGACCATCGTGGATAAGATATATGCACTGGCAAAGACTACTGAGGCTAAAGCGCAGAAGAAGGACACCCTTCGTGCAAAGAAAATGGCTGTTCTGGCTAAACAAGAGGAAGATTTGACGAGGAAATCAGCCCTCATTGAGCAAGAGATGGCAGCGCTCAAATGGGCTCGTGAACAAAAAGATTTAAAATTCTTCCTTCGCCCCATGACCATTTGACCGAACGTTAACTGGCATTGGTTCTTGCGAAAAAACAGAAAATTACACAGATGTATGGGTGGGAATTTTAGGAATTTTTTTTCGTATTTAGGATTTTTTTCGTTTTTAGGATTTTCTTTTTCCGTATTTAGTTTTTTTTTAATCTTGTATCGGTGTGTTTTTTAATTAAATGTTATTTGAGTTTTTTTTATTTTTAGTGTATTTTAATATTATTTGGATTATTAAATTAAATCTTAAATTAAAATTTTCATCTGACTAATTAATTTAAAAATCGAAAATCTGATGTTGCATTGTGGGTTCAGTGGGTACTGATTCCATGGTTGAAATATTGAGAAAGATAGAAGTGAGAGGAGAGAGAAAAGCTGACGTGTCATTGTGGGTTCAGTGGGTTCAGGGGTTATTACTCCCCCCACCCTAAGTATTGGATAGCGGTTTAGTTATTTTAATATTAGTGTAGTTGGATTTGATATAAACGAACATAATGTTCATGGTCTAATAGCTTTATTGATGATGTTGTGTTATCTTTATTTTTTACTGTGTAGCTTAACTAGAACTTCCTAAATAGTTTCTTAAGTATATTGTTTCTGTTTTACTTGATAAACTTAATACTTGTATAGAGGAAAGATATGAATGGGTCTCTTTTTACTTAATGCATAAACTAGCTTCTCCTGCTCACCGTGAAAGCTTCATATCGCATTTCCTGACTGAAGCCATGCCTATTGATCCGGGCCATAGTGAAGCTTGCCTTACTCATGCTAATCTAGATGTCTTCGGTCCCAACCGAGCTGCTTATCTGCTAAAAGTGTTGCTATAAATCTGGGTGAAATGCACCCGACTCGGGGTACTTCTTTAAATCCGTTGTCGACATCAGTTCGCCTAACCGAGGTGAAGAGACTTCCTCTTACGAGAGTGGGATCCGACCGAAGCGCAGACCTCAACCGTATTGGTAGATCTTGCCTCGGTTTATAGTTTCTTCAGTCAACTAATCTTTTGCAGCCGACTAGACTTCGTCGGTTTAGATTAGGCTCAACAAACTTAACACTTGTATATTCCAATATTTATACCTAACTATATGTAACTTTAAAAATTACATAAGTAGGTTCAAAAATTGCATAATTATCCTCAATATTTGTAACCCTATTTATCTATTATTAAACCCTCAATGATCAAAATGGTAATAACTTGTTTGCTTTATATTTGTTGGGGCTTCCATTAACGAATTTTGTGCATACAAATTCGAAACCACCTCCGGTTATCAGCCAGTCTCATTTAAACATCCACCATATTGTGTGACATTCATTAAAGTGATTTTCTTTTAGTTTGCTAACAACTCGAATGTCCTATAACCTATATAAAACATTTAATAATAACAATTTAATAAATGCTAGTGTTATTACTCAGTGAATCTCATAGGAAAATAACCATTAATGGTTGGGTAATGGAGATTTTTGAATGTGGTATCTGCAAAATTGTCATTCTTCATTGAAACATTACTATTTTCGTAGGTACCACCTGCAAAAATTGTATTTCATTTCAATGAGATATAAACTTTGAACCTAATGGTGTTAGGGCAATTTCTTGAGCTTTGCTACCTCATTGAGTCAATTACCAAGATTATCCACCTTGTTGCTCACATCTTGGCGGGAACATGTCTTGCCTCTGTGTCCCCTCCTCTTTCTTTGCTCACTTTCCTTGCTTCCTCCTTATATCATATTGGCCCTAAAAATAAGGACTCCTTCCACCATTTAGAATACACAATATAGAGCTCTATATTAGACTCTCCCTCCTACATACACTTCTCTTCTTACATAAGATGGTTCCCCCGACCTAGAGAAACAATCCTCATTTATACACAATTTTGACTTTATGGTTGAAGTCTGGCTGTAAAGCACATGCCCTAAAGCGGTTTTAACGATTCTCTTTCCTAATGGCAGCTAAGAACTAAGTCGAGAACTTGCTCATACCTCACATATTCAAGGCATCTAATCTAGCCTCAACACAAGGACTAGATGGCCATTTCTATGTTGCATTAGAAATTAATATAATACCTTTCAAGTGGCAAATTGTGATTCTCACTGAATTAAAATGAAACTTTGAGATAAAAATAATCAAAACATATGAACTTGGAAGCAATATCATTAAAAGACGATCTTTCAAACGAAGTCGGAGTTTCTGATAAATTCAAAGCTAGGTTGTCGAAATTAGTTATGAGATAATTTGGAGGTTTCTAATATATTTACAAAATGAAATTCAAATATGAAATTCCAATTTTTTTTATTTAAAAAACTTTGACTACTACAAAATTGCCGGATCGCCTACAACAAAGCCCAAAACATCATCGTTTTTATGATTCCACAAATTAAAAGTGAATTTTCCAGGCGGTGTCAATGAAATTATGTCATAATGGTTATTCTTTTAATTTTTGCCTGACACTAAAGAAAAAAACTTATGAAAAATAACCAAATTCATATTTCTTTTTCATAGATATATCTATTTATCGATTATTTCTTCAAAAGTATTATAATTCTCATTTAGTAAACCAATAGAATAGACATACGGAAAATACGTAAGTTAATAATGTAACACCCGGTTTTTAATAAAACATATTCATTTAAATAAATATCAATTTATTCAATAATTAACATTTTGAAGATATTTAGAAATGATTTAAACATCAATTCACTGCATAAATCTCCACATAAGTAGCATCAGTGTGTACCCGTCATGCCTGTCCGTCATTTTCACCTGTACAACCTGAAATGGTAATTTAAAAGGGAAAGGATAAGCACACGGCTTAGTGAGTTCCAACAGCTACACAGCATATCAGCTACACATACTTTACCCCTAACATGAAAAATACAACCACACGTCACATAACCTGCTCTACCCAGTATATTGGATTATATCCTCCTATACGTATCTGCTCAGTAAATCTAATTCCCCGGCTCAGCACTTAGAGCCGCGCATACCCTATACGTCGAGTCATGCGTTTCTGCTTAGTGTCTTTTGCTCGTATCTCTATATTACTCAGTACGTCGAGCCCACACACACCATAACCCAACCCATACAATTATAACAAAAAGATATATATCAATAATATACACATAACTTGGTACTATTTACCAACATCTTATAAACATATTATAAGCACACAAAAATACGGTAAAGGACATATAACGTCCACACAATGTAGTGAGAAACTCACCTGATTATAGTCGACTACAGCGTTTATCTCTGCTTCGTATTCCCTCTTTAACTGTTAACACAGTAAGACATTTATCACTCTTTACTCCTTAACTATACCATAGTTGCACCACTAAACCCTTCCATAATTCCAACATGATACCTCGTGATTTATCAAGTAAAGGATAGCCAGGTAGAAGATTAGTTGGGGTGGCAGGATCCTTTCAGCATTTTAGCCTTTCGGAAAATCCAACAACCAGATCCCAAGTAATCGGCCTAGACACCATCCTCGTAAGTAAATCACTCGGTATTATTTTTGGAATTACGAATAGTATAACCTCTACATATTATAGTTTAACACTTATAAACTACTAGAGAAATACGATAGTGATTACTCACTTAAGATTGGCGTTTTCGCAAAGCCTTGGCACGTTTCCCGTTCCGCTCTTCCAACACTTCCCGAGCACCTCGTTACCAGCTACCGCTCGCTCCTAACTCCTCCCGACCTATTTTCCTCACCAGAACACTCCTCGATATCGTAAGGTTGTTTGGTGTTTGTTGTGGGTTGAAATGAAGAGGTTGGGCCTCTATTTATAGGGCTCAAAACACTATTCACGACGTCATCACGACGTCATCACGACATCAGCAACACTATTCACGACGTCATCATGACATCATCACGACATCATCGTCGATGTCATCACGAGGTAAGCGCTTACTTCATCTCTCGGTTACTATTCACACCGGAGTTACTATTCACGCCGGAGCACTATTCACGCCGGCGTTACTATTCACAATTTTTTTTTTTTTTTTTTGAAAAACGGTCGTTACAAGTTCTCCCCCCCTTTATAAGATTCCGTCCCCGGAATCTCCAACGTTGACATACACTTATTCTTCCACTCAATCATTCTCTATTTCAACACAATACGGTTGTATTAGTAAATCGAAAGGGTATTACCACCATACTGGCATATTAACCACCTCTAATCAACTAGGCCAACCTATTGAGACTACAAAGTACTCGTTATGTAATCTCATACACTCACAATACAGACATCATGGATGCAAGGTACTTGTTATGCATCGTATAATCACATGTTCACCACATCATATCACAACCCCTGCTCTTAACAACCTCAACAGCTCAGCTATTCACCAAACACCCAACTGTATGTGTGTTAGAACTGCCAGCCAATAAAGCCATCACAACATTTGTATGTGGTCCCACCACAATTACTGCTCATAAGATCCACAACACATATGTGGTCCTACCAAATGTGGCCCCACTAAATAAGTGGTCACAACCACAAGTACTATTAACCCCAGAATAAATGGTCACAACTACAAGTTACCAGTGGCCCCACGGAATAAGTGGTCCCAACCACAAGTACAAGTAGCCCCATAGCATAAGTGGTCCCAACCACAATACTAGTAGCCCCACCTAATAAGTGGTCCCAACTACAAGTATAAGTGGCCCCACAGAATAAACAGCTTTTCGCTCTAAAGGCTTAACAGCTAACACACATACGACTGCACAGCTCTGCAACCAACCACATGACACCAATAATCCTTATATCAGCTCAGTCTCCACATACAACTACAAAATCTCCACCCACAATACGATACCATATCCATGGTTGTCACCACTTAATACTCACGTATTCGTCCGCACAGCTAATATCAACTAGATATTTAACCAGCTACCGACACAGTTTATCCACAGTTACTTGCCTACGGGTTACCTACTTAAGAGGTATTCACTTAGTCATTTATGAAACATATACACCTAACACACATATGCTAACAAGATAGTTATCTTGGTCAGTTAGCAATATTTTCTTAACTCATTATTTTCATATACTAACAGATTTTAAGTACATAATACACTGATAGGCCACATCTAGCCTATTATTATACATTCGTTCATAGTATTCACTACCTACATGAATACCCTTACGCCACACCACTATGTCATCTGCACTCTCACGAGTTGTTATTATATGTCCATCCCGTATACACGTACATCTCTTATACGGGAATGGATAAAACTCTAATTCTGCAAACATACGACACCACGTATAAAACCTTATGTTTCTAGCATGTACACGTATATCTGTACGTATACTTTTCACATCTATATACTGCTTTAGTTCACGTATGTCTTCTTCCAAATTATGCCATCCAGTTACTGGATCCCAATTTCTGCTGATACGCTCACATACATCCTCAGCCTTCATCATTATCGTACTACAGTCGTCTGACACACTTCGTATATAAAACTTGTTAACCAGTAACTGTAGATGACCTGGAAGCCTCACATATATCTCCATACCTAGAAATGAAATTTGCGACTTATGCTCTTTTCTAAATAACATTACGTTTATTTATAGTCGATCAAAATCAACTATTTTAGCGATCAACATCTTCTTTTTATTATCCACTATTTGTGCTTTTCTTAGTAACGAAGGGACTTAATGTATCATTTTTACACAGTTCATCCACCATAGTCACATCAACTGTTTACTAATTAACTACTAAGAAAAGAAACGTCACCAGATTCTAAATCTTTCGAGTACCCCAACCAGCGTCCCAATTATTCCTAATAAATTCTATGATTGCCAACCAATAGATTGGATAGTAAATACAGCTTATCAGCATACATATTGATTAGTTATACCCTCAGCGTATTGGGTTGCTCATGACCAACTCCCGATTCGAACGCGGATCCTGTGCTTTCAATAGTAGGAGCTCTACTACTATCTTCCACACCTACCCTCGTTCGTTTCAGAACTTGTCCAGGAGTCCCCAATTCACTTCTCACGATAATTTTACCACCTATACCCCGGGTTGTTTTACGAACATAGTCGTAGAAAATTTTTCACATAAAAGGATTTACCTTATGGATATCACTTATCAAGGAACATGCAACTTGGCCAACTCAAAAATTCTAGGACTATTTAGTTCCTACTGCCTACACTTTAATGGCATTTAAGCACACATATATTACAGAAATAACAACAAAGACTAAGCACTTAACCTTTTCCCCCACTGACGTCGGCTGACGGTACACACTGCGTCTTTGAAACAACATTCATTTAATCCCTTACTCGAAAAACAACTTATAATTTCTTGTAAAAATATTTCCAAAGAAAACTTTTAAGTCTCAAGCTTGAGATCAAAACCCATCAAGTGAGTCTGATTCACTCAAGCCTTGGCTCTGATACCAACTTGTAACACCCGGTTTTTAATAAAACATATTCATTTAAATAAATATCAATTTATTCAATAATTAACATTTTGAAGATATTTAGAAATGATTTAAACATCAATTCACTGCATAAATCTCCACATAAGTAGCATCAGTGTGTACCCGTCATGCCTGTCCGTCATTTTCACCTGTACAACCTGAAATGGTAATTTAAAAGGGAAAGGATAAGCACACGGCTTAGTGAGTTCCAACAGCTACACAGCATATCAGCTACACATACTTTACCCCTAACATGAAAAATACAACCACACGTCACATAACCTGCTCTACCCAGTATATTGGATTATATCCTCCTATACGTATCTGCTCAGTAAATCTAATTCCCCGGCTCAGCACTTAGAGCCGCGCATACCCTATACGTCGAGTCATGCGTTTCTGCTTAGTGTCTTTTGCTCGTATCTCTATATTACTCAGTACGTCGAGCCCACACACACCATAACCCAACCCATACAATTATAACAAAAAGATATATATCAATAATATACACATAACTTGGTACTATTTACCAACATCTTATAAACATATTATAAGCACACAAAAATACGGTAAAGGACATATAACGTCCACACAATGTAGTGAGAAACTCACCTGATTATAGTCGACTACAGCGTTTATCTCTGCTTCGTATTCCCTCTTTAACTGTTAACACAGTAAGACATTTATCACTCTTTACTCCTTAACTATACCATAGTTGCACCACTAAACCCTTCCATAATTCCAACATGATACCTCGTGATTTATCAAGTAAAGGATAGCCAGGTAGAAGATTAGTTGGGGTGGCAGGATCCTTTCAGCATTTTAGCCTTTCGGAAAATCCAACAACCAGATCCCAAGTAATCGGCCTAGACACCATCCTCGTAAGTAAATCACTCGGTATTATTTTTGGAATTACGAATAGTATAACCTCTACATATTATAGTTTAACACTTATAAACTACTAGAGAAATACGATAGTGATTACTCACTTAAGATTGGCGTTTTCGCAAAGCCTTGGCACGTTTCCCGTTCCGCTCTTCCAACACTTCCCGAGCACCTCGTTACCAGCTACCGCTCGCTCCTAACTCCTCCCGACCTATTTTCCTCACCAGAACACTCCTCGATATCGTAAGGTTGTTTGGTGTTTGTTGTGGGTTGAAATAAAGAGGTTGGGCCTCTATTTATAGGGCTCAAAACACTATTCACGACGTCATCACGACGTCATCACGACATCAGCAACACTATTCACGACGTCATCATGACATCATCACGACATCATCGTCGATGTCATCACGAGGTAAGCGCTTACTTCATCTCTCGGTTACTATTCACACCGGAGTTACTATTCACGCCGGAGCACTATTCACGCCGGCGTTACTATTCACAATTTTTTTTTTTTTTTTTTGAAAAACGGTCGTTACAAATAATAATATATAATACTCTCTTAATAGGCAAAGTGATTGGATGGTTGCTAAATGGATTAAGACGTCCTTTATGGTTATTATTATTTTTTTTTTTACATATTTATCCTCTTAAATCCCATTCATTTCTCCCGTATTTAAGCCACTCATTAGTCATAAATGGACACTTTGCCATTAGGGATGTAAAGAAACTAGACGTTCGGCGAACTGTTCATGAACCGTTCGACAGTAAGTTCGTTTATTTAGTAAACGAACGAACACGAATAATGCACCCGTTCGTTCATATATATATATATATATATATATATATATATATATATATATATATATATATATATATATATATATATATATAATAATAATAATAATCTTGTCTCTTAGGCGACGTTGCTGTGCATTCTCAACATTATAAGGCATCCATATTTAATTTTTATGTAACGCATTCTCAATTTTATGTTATGATTAGGCATTGCGTCCAATTTAAATGAGCAATCATGATACGATTAAATGTACTTACAATAGTATCATTGTCTATAAAAAGATGAATAATGATTTAATAATAATCGTTAGGTGGTCCAACATTTCTAAAAAGAAGGATAAATTGTTGTTTAACTATCTAAGACAATCTAATAAGGGGCGGAGCCAGAAAAAATCACCATGAGGGGCACAAATTTTTTTTCCGGCAATATATAATAAAAAAGTCTTACAAAAATTACGATAAACATACATATGAAAAACTACCCTACGAAATTACATTTTAAATGTGACCTTTTCTGTCTTTCATCTTTTGGAACCGATTAAAGACGTCTTCGGTTTTAACATTTGTAAGTGCTTCGTGTTCTACACTACAAATCAAAGCGTCGTTCATGAACTCGTCGCTCATTTTATTCCGCAACTCCGTCTTCAAAAGCTTCATTGCCGAAAAGCATCTCTCAACGGTTGCGGTTGCGACCGGCAAAACCAAAACTAGCTTTAACTTATAGACCAAAGATAACGACCGATCTTTTCCTGTTTCGACTATCGAACGAGCTAGCTCTGAAATTCCTTTTAAGTTAGCAAATTTAGGATGATGCGTAACAGAGTGATAATACGTATAAAAATGAATCATTGAAAATTAGAAAAACTAAAGTCTAAAAGAAAAAAAAAACCTTTAATCGCAATTCGTAGCAGGTGAGCCGTGAGCAATTGAGAAAATGATACAATGAGTTAATGAGGGAGAATCTTTGACTTTGGGAATTGGCAAAAGCAATTTCTTTATTTCAATGGTCACAGCTTCGGTTTTGTATCAAGAGGTTTTCTATTTGACTTTAGGAATTGGCAATTGGCAAAAGCAATCCGGCCGGCAATTAGGGGCGTTGGAAGGTCATGAATAGCCGAATAGGTTGAAGATTTTTCAGCGACCGATCAAATTCATGGGTTTAGATTTTGCTGGCCAACTTTTATTTAATGTTTTTTTTAAGCCCAATGCCTTCAAGTATAAAAAAATATGAGTACATAATTGTAAGGGACACTTATTTTTTATCGAGGTAGGCACGTATATATAAAAAAATTCGAAATTTTTTGCACTATTCCGAAAAAAATCGTGGGATGCCCGGACACACCCGTGCCTCTTGTTACATCCGCCACTGAATCTAATATGAATCATTTTATCTTAGACAATCTAAGACGGACATCGATACCCATTTAACTACTTTTTACATATGAAAAAAAAACAACTTCGTCTTTAAATTTAAAAAAAGTAGAAATACAATGATAAACAACAAAAACGCTATAGTCGTGTTCGTATACAACTTTGATCCAAATTTCACGTTCCACTATTGGCAAACGGCATATAATAGACCACCGCATACAAAATTACAAACTACAAACAAATCCACGTACCATTTACAAAAGACATGCATAAAAGTATAAAACCAACCAAACGGGGCTACAACACCAAACATCATATCTGAATAACTTAAGCGTCGGGTATCAAGACAATAGAACCGGTTGTTTTCCGATTCTCAAGGTCAGAATGGGCTTGACCCACTTGCGACAAAGGGTACTTATGATTCACACGAACACGTAAAACTCCCTTTGTCACATTTGAAAATACTTCTTCTGAAGCTGCAAGAAGGTCTTTTCGTTTTTCTGTGTAAAGCATCACAGATGGAATCGTGAAGTACAAAGATTTGGCAGCAACCAGTTTGAAGCTTAGCGGGTCGGCAGAACCCGATGGCCCACCAATTGAAATCAAGAATCCACGAAACTTTAAGCATGCCGCAGATCCCTTTAAAAAGAAAAAAAAAAAAAAAAAAAAAAAGATTAGACATTTGTTTCTAGAATTTTCGATTGTGTTTAAGAATAAAATCATAAAGTATTACCTCAAATGTTTCTTTCCCAATACCGTCATAGACTACGTCAACTCCTTCTCCTGACGTGATCTCCATAACACGATCGACGAAGTTTTCTTCTTTGTAAATAATGACATGGTGGCATCCATCTTCCTTGGCTTGCACCGCCTTCGTTTTGTTTGAAACGGTTCCGATAACAGTTGCACCAAGTGCGTTTGCCCATTGGCACACCAACGATCCGACTCCGCCGGCGGCTGCGTGTACAAGGACGGTGTGCCCTGGTTCGACCTGTTTCCAAGAAATCCGATTCATATTATCGATGTGTTAATTGGGATCCCTGGATTCCGATTTAAAAGGGAATCTTCAATTACCTTGAAGCACCGGCGAACCAGAAGTTCGGCGGTCAATCCCTTGAAGAGCACAGCAGCTGCGACAATCGGATCAATTGAAGGTGGAACCGGAACAGCTCTATCTGCAGGAAGTATTTGTTCTTCAGCATAAGCGGACACAGGGTAGCCGGCGTAAGCCACAATGTCTCCGACTTTGCAGGTGGTGACTTCAGGACCGACTGCTATTACAATGCCGGCTGCCTCCATACCTTTAATTTATAGTAGACTTAGTTTATTTCAACCATAAATCATGATTTGGATTAAGAAGGGATACCGTACTGATTTAATTGGTAATAGGTGAAATGCTTCAAATGGTTGGCAATAAATTAAATCACACACCTGGTGTGAACGGCAATGGTGGAGATAAACTAGGGACTAAACCTCTACGCATATAAACATCCAAATAGTTTATCCCAATCGCCTTGTTTTTCACTTTGATTTCTCCGTTTTTCGGTTCGCCGATATCCACTTCCTCCGATTTCATCACCTGCAACAACAATTACATAGATAAACAAATGAGACTGCTTTCAATGAATACCAACTTTGATAACAAACACGTTTTCAAAGGTAGAGCAAAACATAGCTAGATTTAACCGTAAACATAAACGGAAGGAAGAAGAAAATCACCTCTGGGCCACCAAACTCATTAACCCTAATTGCTTTAACCATTGTTTACTTTTGAGTGAACTGAACCTCAACCTGAAAAATTTGTCAATCGAGTATGGGTTATGGAATGGTCAAGTGTGCTTTTATAGGATTAAAAAGGTTGTTTCTAGATAAATCATGGTCGGCTGAACCACATATATTTGCGCCGAACGTTGAACATATTATACTTTTGTTCACTTTTTGATACATTAACTAGTTATTTCTAGAAAATGCAAGTCTAGTGATTTCTCTAATATTCTAATTACTAGACGAATGGCGCGCGTTGCGCACGGAAAAAAATTAGTTAGAATATAAACAAATACATGTTATTTTATCCTAAATTAAAAAAATTATATAGAAAAATATTTTCATTATTTTTAATTATATGATAATGCATACATGTATCATAAATTTGGAAGACAACGAATTTTAATAATTTTAATGAATAAATACAATGTATAAAATAAAAATCAAATTAATATGGTTCAAGATAAAGAGTTATCTCAAACCACATAAGTTTGGTAATCTACCAATAGTTTGTGCTTGGATAAAGTTTTTGTAAAATTTCAAATTTAATTTTATTTTTATCTATTTTAAAGTCAATTTAAATATTGTGTATTTGGTCATGTTTTAATTTCAAATATTTAATTTAAATTAATAGTATGCTCTTTTCTAAATAATGGAAGTAAATTAATTGTATTATATAAGAAAACGATAAAATATCATGTGTATGTGAAACAATGTGAGATAAAGAAAAAAAACCTTAATTGATGTGGTAAAAGATAAATCATTTATCTTGAACCATATTGAATTAAATGACTTCATTTATAATAAAAAATAAGTATAGTTAGAATACTCGAAGTATATATTTATTGAATGACCTTTGAAAAAATTAGAAATCTTCATTTTTGACCAATGATATTGCATAATAAATAAAAGTTCAAAATTGCATTATTCAACACAATGCATGCGATTTTGTGCAACTTGATGAACGAATCCATATCTCATCTCGGATCAACTTGCTAAATATTTAAAGCTCAACTTCATTAAAAGATAATAAAATTTTAACTATATATTTCATTGAACTTTTCTATTTGGAAATGCTTCCAACAATAAACAAAATATATAATGATCTATATAATTATTTTAATTTGAGGGAGACCTTTATTTATAGAATAAAAATGCTTCTTGGGTTGGTTTATCATGACGATGTGGGATCAAAATTTTCTTCATAATGTGTTATTTTGTGTCATTTTCTTATCCCACGTCGCTTAAGAACACAAATGAAAAGGAATCAAAATCTATAAGTAAAGAGACTAATATATTTCTCATCTCACATAGCTTAAGATACAAATTTCAAATGAAAGAAAACATCTATAAGTAGAGTGGCTAAAATCATTTCTCTAATATCTTTGTTCTTTTGTGTTTTATATTATAACCAGATTAGGAATCGGTTGCAACATTCCAGGAACCTTTGGTTTCAGTTTTAAGACCATTTTCCTAAAATTTTGACAGGTACTCACCGGTGTCCACTATGATACGATTTTTTCTAATAAATTCAAATTAATGTGGTATATGATAAAATTTGATTAAATAACATCTATTATAATATTTATATAAACAAATTTTTTTGAACTTTAAACAATTACCTTTTAGAAGTTTCATGTGCATAAATCTTATGAAAGCAAAATAAAATGTTTAAAACATTATCATCACACATTGAACTGTGGCACATGACTTACTATGAACTTGAAACTCAATTTATTTTTAATAGTTTTTAACTCTTTTAAATATTCATCTTTTAGTTTAAATGATTTTTGAAGTTAAAACAAAATAGGATAATGGTTGAAACTTTGAGATAAAAACACTAATTAACAATAGACTTTGAAAACAATGGTACACTAAAGATTGATAAGAGAACCTAAAAAGTGGTACCATATAAGGGAAAATTAAAGGTTATATATGTGCAACGCAACATCGTTGTCACTATTTTACGACATACTTTAAACTTGTAACCTAGCAAGTTTTCAAAAGTTTTTTTGCAATATTCATCTTCATTTTGAGTTTTAATATTTTTGGAAACTAAAACCTATAAATAGAAGCCTTTATCACTTTGAGAAAACATGTTTGTACGATAATATGATATTTAATTAATATTAGAATTTGAAAGTCATATTTTGATCAATATTAATGTTAAATCGCATTGTTTTGAATAATCTCCTTTATAATAGATGGTTAAAAGGTTAACAATTGGAAATTTATACGTATATACATATTGGTGAATTGAAAAATGTTTACACCGGTGTCACTTTTTACAAACGACGTACTATAAACTTCCAACCTATTCAAGTTTTTAAAAGTTTTAAGTAATTTTAAAATCTCTATGTATATACATCTTGGTGAATCGGAAAATGTTTACACCGGTGTCACTTTTTAAAAACGACATACTATAACTTCCAACCTAGTCAAAATTTTAAATGTTTTAGTAATTTTAATATTAATTTTTGAGTTTCAATACTTTTTATATTTGAAACTAAATAGTAAATTTTTTTAAAAATTGCGATAAAAGAATGTTTTATGATAAAATGATCACTAACTAATAATAGACTTGAAAGATCAAGTTTGATGGAGAAAAGAAGCAAATGCATTGTATTATATAAGAGAAAGATAAATGATTATATATGTATGTGAAGCAATATGGGATAAATGAAAAAACTTCATATTAAAAAGGAAATTGAAAGGTTGGGGGTCTCAAATAAATGTGATGATACGAAAAATGCTTCTATTATAAGATATATAGATGTTTTCATATTACCTTTGTTATGGACTATGATAATTATTATTACATATATTAAAAAGCAATTCTGGAAGTGTGTTAGGGATATGGAGAGGTTAAGGGGGTGGTATCTATTTTAGTGGGTTGCATTTATGATTTAGTTTTGGTAATTTACAGTTTTGGTCCTTATTGTTTTGGAATTTGCCACCGTTAAAATTAAATCAGGACTTCTAGCATGGAAATAGTTACATTAATGTAATATATTTAATTCAGTTTTATAATTTACATATATTAAAAAGCAACAGGTCTTTTAGAATGGTGTTAGGGTATGAGGGGGTTAAGGGGCGGTATCTGTTTTTGTGAATTGCATTTATGACTAAGTTTTGGGAATTTACGGTTTTGGTCCTTGCTGTTTTGGAATTTGCCACCGTTAAAATTAAATCAGGACTTCTAGCATGAAAATAGTTAAATTAATGTAATATATTTAATTCAGTTATATAATTTACATATATTAAAAAGCAACAGGTCTTTTAGAAAGGTGTTGGGGTATGAGGGGGTTAAGGAGGTGGTATCTGTTATAGTAGGTTGCATTTATGACTTAGTTTTGGAAATTTACGGTTCTGGTCCTTGTTGTTTTGGAATTTGCCACCGTTAAAATTAAATCAGGACTTCTAGCATGAAAATAGTTACATTAATGTAATATATTTAATTCATTTTATAATTCCGAAAATCTGAGTTTAAAATTAGGGATGAGATTTTGAACCGGAGAACCGGACCGGACCGGGAACCGAACCGGAACCGGAACCGAATAGGAACCGGAACCGTGTATTCGGTTTGGTTCTCGGTTCTCCATTTCTCACAAAATCGGTTCTCGGTTCTCGGTCCGGAACCGAACACATTTCTTACCTTGTATAACCGAACCGGAACCGGAACCGGACCGGACCCGAACCGGTAGGAACCGGAACCCGGGTATTCGGTCCGGTTCCCGGTTCTTCGTTTCCTATAAAATCGGTTCTCGGTTCTTCGATTCTTGGTCCGGTTCGGTCCGGGTCCGGACCGATTCTCATCCCTATTTAAAATTACTTATTTTATTGGTCAAAAGTCAAAGTTATGCTTTCTTTCTTTTAGAAAAAAGATATATTCTAAATAAAACAAATATATATTTTCCATCGATGTAAAAAAAACACTGCACGATTTTTAATCGACAAATCGTAAGTCTGAAAACTAATTCTCATTGAAATATTAACTAATTATATATATATATATATATATATATATATATATATATATATATATATATATATATATATATATATATATATATATATATATATATCATAGAAATATTAACTAACTAAAATGTAAAAATAGAATTAAAATTAAAAGTATCAATTAATTGAAAAAACATACGACTACAAACGGGATCCGCGAATAGAAAGCGTCCCGACCCACTTAACAAGCTTGGCCATCCACCGATCTAACCCGACTCGTGCGTAGCACGAGTCCAAACTAGTATTTATTAATATACACTATATATCCTATATAATCTGTAAAAGTCATGGACGCTAATATTGTATCTTATAAATGAAGCATTTTTCCTTACACCATATGTATTTGAAATCTCTAACTCTTCAATTTTTAATATTAAATTTTTTTTCTTTGTCTCACATTGATTCACACACATATATCACCATTCCTCTTTCACTTATATAATATCACTCATTTGCTTTCATTATCCATCAATATTGATCATCATATGACATTCAAGTCTATCATTATTTAATGATCATTTTATCATAAAAAATATTTTAATCCTAAAGTTTTAAATGATTATAATTGTTGGTTTCAACTTCTAGAAGTATTGAAACTTAAAAGTGAAGTTAAAATTATTTAAAACTTTAAAAAACCCAACTAGATTAGAAGTTTACAATATAATTTTGTAAAAAGTGACAATAGTGTAAACAATTCTTGATTCACCACTATGTATACACACACACACACACACACATATATATATATATATATATATATATATATATATATATATATATATATATATATATATATATATATATATTAATTGTGAATGTTTTAAATATTTCTTATAAAGGAGACCGTCTAAAACAATGTGTTAATGATTTATCTTTTAACATATTAGTTTGATTTTTTTTCTTTGTCTCATATCGATTTACACATCTATCTAACATTCCATCTTTACGTTATATAATAACACACTTCTAGAAGTATTAAAACTTAAATGTGAAGTTAAAATTAATTAAAACTTTAAAAAACCCAACTAGGTTGGAAGTTTATAATATGTTTTTGTATAAATTGACAACGGTGTAAATTAAAACTTTCAAAGTCAATTATTAATTGATTGTCAATTTATCTTAATAACATGTTTTCTAAAAGTATTAAAGGATTCTACTATTTGATTTTGGCCTCCAAAAGTATTCAAAGTAAAAAATGAAGTTGAATGTTTCAAAAAATTGATTAGGTTGCAAGTTTAGAGTATGTCGTAATAAAAAAATAATAACAATATGGATCTATTTTTATTCACCATTATATACACATCAAAAAATTTAACAACGAACATTTGAGAATTATTCTAACAAATAAAGTTGAACCATTATCTATGTTTTCTCTCTCTCTCTCTCTATATATATATATATATATATATATATATATATATATATATATATATATATATATATATATATATATATATATATAGTTAGGATATATTAATAACTCTAATTATTGTGTGGACGTAAGACCCAATCAAAATTTAGAAGCATCCAAAGGTATATTAGCAAATTAATATAATTAATTAATTAATTACATTTAATTGTATCCATTTATTTAGGGAAGTTTGATTAATTATCTCCCTTCTCTCTCTAACTTTCCTACTTATATGCCTATCACCATTAAAACCCTACCAATATTGTCATCAATCACCATTGAAGCCGTACCAAGAGCATCTACGTTCACCATGGAGAAAGATGGCAACCGATCACTATCAAGAACACCACCATACAGCCACCGCCTGCCACCATCACTTTCATAGAACCACTCTTCCATCTGATTGCCTCTACCCTTTCATCTCTACATCCTTGAATCGATGATTAACTCAACTGAAACAATCGTGGCCGCAGGACCACTGCCTGCAACAGCAACCGTAATTCTTTCCTTCACGTGCCATCCTCCATAGACACCATTACTACCTACAGTTAAGAACTACCACCAATTAATCTCACAGAATGTCATTCTTACAGAATATCATTCTCACAGAATGAAACGTATTCTGTCAGAATGACAACAGATTCTCTCAAGAATTAGACAACCACCTTCAACAACAACCAAGATTCTTTCCTTCACGTGCCATCCTCCATACCATCATCAATATCTACAGCCAAGAACCACCACTAAGTATTCTCACAAAATAGCATTCTCACAAAATGAAATGTATTCTGCCTTAATGATAGTTTATACTCTCAAGAATGAAATGTCATCACAGGAGCTCTTGGTGGATATGTCTCACATAAAATACAAGAATTGTGGGGTAACAACATATATTTTCAAGAATAGCAGCAATATTTTGAGAATAATTAGAATTTAGTAAATTATTGATTGGGTGTTGATGTAATTCTTTCAAGAATGGTTAGAATTTAGAATATTTTTAATCGTGATGCAATATTCTTTATTGTATTTGTAACGCCCTCATTTCTTGGAAGATAGAAATTCTAAAAAAATTTAAAATTTTTACTTCATTTTCAGAGTAAGCTAAGTTGGAAGCAAAATATATCTGGCTAAACTAACTTACAAACATGGGTATTACTTTATTACATCAAAAGACTATTTTCCAAAATGCATCCTCCTTCCAGAAATCCTATATCTGGTCTAGGGTATCTTATCCTTACCCTTGCTAGTCCCCATAACAGCTCCTGAACCTGGATACACGTCGATTTATAAAAAAGGTCAGGCTTTTACGCCAGGTGAGCTCATGCGTTTACCAAAATTATAAAATATTCAAAAATCCTTGATAAAATATAAATTTTGGTAATATCAAAATATATGGTGTTTCTTATAGTTTAAGAAAACTCATTTCTGTATCAATAGTTCCATGTTCCAGTTGTATTGCCAATAATCACAAACTTGTTTTCGTTGAATTTGTAACCCTTTGTGGCTTCTGTTAGAACAACCATAACCCTCGGGGGGGGGGGGGGGGGGGGGGGTTTCCGGTATGAATGAAAAAGCACAAAACAATTCCATTGACCGTTGGGCTGATTTCAGCATCCCCCCATATCAGTGGGAGTGCGGTCCTGGAGTCGGTGGTACCTCCGGACTCTATGCCTATCACCCGAGTCATAGCTCGCAACTACAACTCTGATGTCATTCGTGACATCAAATGGGCGCTACCCATGTAGATATTTCGATTCGACCGAATCTTTCAGTAGAGTAACCATGTGTTGTCGAGCACATCTCCTTGTAACATTAAACTCATAATTTCATTCATTTTAATTAATAATAGCATACAATGGAATAAGCGTTTGTTTTATAAATAAAACATATTATAAAAGAATTTATTTTAAACTTTCCAAATATGCATATTATTGAATAAATATCCAACATTAGTAATTTGTAGCAAATAATATTCTTTAAAGTGTGATATGTCAAAAACGTCATTGATATCAAACCTTTCAAAGATGTATAATCATCAAAATAATAATTTTGACATGTACCCAGTTTGGGAAAATGCAACATGACTCACCTGGAACAACGCATATATGTCTCACTTCCTGAATAGCCCCTATGATGACTTCTTGATCTAAACGGTTAAAATAACGTCTAATGTTACTAACCAATAATCATTCAGTTAAAATATAACTAAAAATATTCACGTTATATAATAACTCTATTAATAGTTATTTCGTATACCCCACGGTTTCAATGTAGAAATGGTTACTAACCAAAAAGCATACGTTACAACATAAGTAATAGTATTTTCGTTATAATAACATATTACTAATAATTTCCCATACCTTGTGGGTTTATAAAAATACTTACTAACCATAACTTATAATATAACTAATAATATTTTAGTTATATAATAACGTATTTCAAATATAATTTTAAATGGATTAAAACGATGTGACAAAAAAATATAACCTCAACATGATTATAAAAATGGACTAACGTCTTACATTAATAATTATATCAATGATCATAATCATTAATTATAACAGCATCATAATACAGAAATCATACCTTTTATAATGCAAAAGCATGGAAATTTGGCTCTTTCTGAAAATTCTCTAGTAGTTTTAGTTGAATTGTATATATGATACTTAAGGAAAATGACTTATAAGGGTAATTATGTTTCAAAAATGTTCAAAAAACACCATCCAAGTTTGGTTTATTCAAAAAACACCATCCAAGTAAAGCCTTTGTACAAAAAACACCATCCAAGTAAGGCCTTTGTACAAAAAACACCAACGAACTACATGTTTTGTTTAAATTTTACCCGATGGTAACCGGTTCTTGCAGGTTAAACTGTTCATCTGTTATTATGTCATGTCACTAAATATTAGGCCAAGTCATCCTTTAACCTGCAAGAGCCGGTTACTATCGGGTAAAATTTAAACAAAACATGTAGTTCGTTGGTGTTTTTTTGTATAAAAGTCTTACTTGGATGGTGTTTTTTGTACAAAGGCCTTACTTGGATGGTGTTTTTTGAACAGACCAAACTTAGATGATGTTTTTTAAACAGTTTTGAAACATAATTACCCTTATAAGTCATTTTCCCTGATACTTATAACATATCCCCTATTTATACTATACTTGTTAACGAAATTGATGCTTAGTCATTAAGTGTCATTAAATGAAATTGTACTATGCATTTAGTTAATGAACACGTATTACTACCAAATGACACGTATAAATTGTACTAATAGTTTTGTTCTTATCACAAAGTTTAACTTGGTGTCCAAGCAATGCATTAATATCAATTTTTTTAATAGATCTTAAACACATATATTTATAGGTATTTTAATAACTTATTTCAAAGTATTATTTTCTATATTATAATAATATGTCTGAGATCGTTTTTATATAAATCGTAATCCGATTTATATCCAACATATTTTATATTTTGGTTAGATCGATATAGAATATATCTTACAATTATATATACATCTTTTTATCAAAATAATATGTGACATAACTTATAAATATAAGTCAATAAATTTCAAGATGGAATAATACCTCAAAATGGATTGTTACCAAATATATAATATATATTATTTGACGACTTATCTAATTTTTAATAATCGATAACCAACGTCGTAATTATACCTCGTCAATTATTATCGAAAATACGAATAACTTATAATGTCCTAAAATATACGTGGTCAATAATTGTCGAAACACGATTTATAAATATATTATCTAATTTATCCGTCGAAACTTAATAAACGATAACTTATAACGTCGTATAATATACCTTGTCAATGATAGTAAAAAACACGGGTGTTACAACTCCCTCCTCCTTAGAAAAGATTTCGTCCTCGAAATCAGGCTAAATAAATAAGTGAGGGTAGTATCATCTCACCTTATTATCGAGATTCTATGTCATATTTGAAGCTTGACGATGTTTCCATTGAATTTTTTTTTACTAATCCAATTTCTTTTATATGCAACCTCTTTGTCTTTTTATCTAATATGGCTATAGTTTTTCTACATACTGAACCTTATCAACAACTTAGATGTTTGACAGAGGTATGACGTTCTCTTCTTTTGCTAAATATTTCTATAGATGGCATATATGAAAGATATTATGAATACCTTGTAACTCAAGTGACAAGTCTAATCGATATGTTTGTGGCCCAATTCTTTATAATAATTTAAAGCGTCCATGAAAACGAGGACTACGATTCCCATGCTTCGTGAATCTGATCACTCATTTCTAGGTGATACCTGAAGCATAACTTTTACTACCACTTAAAACTCAATTAGGTATCCTTTCTTGTCTGTGAAACTTTATGCCAGTCTTATGCAAAAGTTTAGACGTTCTCAAGTGACGTTGACTTTATCTTTCCTTTATTGTAGTCATCAGGTCCTGTGAACTGTTTGTCTCTAGACCCTAACTAGCAACATGGAGTTCTATACTTGCTACTATAAAGTGCTTCAAATGGCGTCATGTCAATGCTAAAATGATTACTATCATTGTAGGAGAATTCTACCAATGGTAAGTGTGAATCACAACTTCCACCAAAATCGATAACATGATCGAAGCATATTCCTAAGAGTCTAGATTTTCCTTTCACTTTTTTCATCAATCTCGTGATAGGGAATTGCATTTAAGACCACTCTTATCCTTAACCCCCTTTATAATCCTTCCCAGAACTTGGAGGTGAAGCGAGTATCTCTATTTGATGAAATATATAATGACAATCTATGCATTGAGATAATTTTATTAATATCTAACTTGGCTAAGCTTGTCTATCTACAATGTTTCCTTCACTGGTAGGAAGTATACTCTTTTTTTTTTGTCAATTTATCAACAACTACCACCCATATTGAATCATAGCCCTTTGGTGGCTACAAAAATCCATCATGACATTACCCTATTTCCAATAGTTTTGTCTAATTATCATATACCTTTATATAGTTGTTGAACGACATGTCACACGCTTATCTACGTACCTAACCATGTCAAACTTCATCACATGGAACAAATAATATAACATCAAATCCTATATATGAAAGGAGTACCTTCATTTTTACGAGTCTTCTAATAGTCTAAGCCTTACATACTTTCTTATTACCTTACTTATTAGATTCTATTCTTTGAAATATTCAACTTAGACTCCAAATCTTTCTATAACCTTGATTATTGAAGATATAGCTGTGGTAATGCTCCTTACATCTTAATGCATCAGTTAAAATAAAAGCTTTATTTAGATAATACATAATTTTGAACTTATATTCTTAATCATCTCTAAACACCATTCTCCATGTCTCCATGTATATCATGTGTTATTATTCACACCTAAAGTTATCATCATATGCCATGACATTACGACTAAATCGATATCAACCTATACCTTTAATGTTTGATTATGACACCTAAGACTTACATAATCTTTGACTTCCTAGCAAGACTAATTTACAATTCATATATAACCTCAACATTATCAATCCATTACTTTTCCTTAATCAATATGTCATTATATGTTCCTAGATCATTAACACTAATTATCCATACTCAATCACATCGCACTAATCATTTCCTCAAAGAATATATATTTGCTTAATGCTCAATTATCCAAACCCTAACCATTGGCATATCTATTTCACCTTATCATAATCATAGAATCCTCAAGACCTTGATACATATATTTCTATTCTCATTAATCCAATCAATATATATTCCTATAATCAGGCTATATCCTTACACCAATTCTATTTCTGCTTATAAAAGAATGTTTTCTAATATATCGTTTGCCATTCATTATTTCTTATCATCCTATTGGTTGATTCATGTTTCCATAATGGACTACAATCATTTCCTCGTATTTTAATTCCAAACTCCTAACATATATATGGAATAGAAAATCATTCATCTATTTCCGTAAGTTGTTTACTCTAACAATTCTAGAATCAAAATTCCACTTATCATTGTAATCAACATTATATCACTAATTTTCTTTACAACACTAATAACCTTTGAATAAAAATTCTTCTAATGGACTTAGAATTCATTCCTAGAACCATATCAGATCATTTACTATTAAATACCATGATCTAGTCAATTGGCCTAAATCATGCAAACACTTTCTTATCATTTATGCCATTTAGATAGTACCATACCTAAGCTTTTCATGTATGGACTACATTTCCTTATATAGTTTCTAACTTTAGAAATTAATCATGCATTCTAAGGTAAAGTATTATTTCTATTAGTTGCCTTCATCCTTGTATCCTTAAATCCTTGAAATATCTACCAATTCTCCATTGATCGTAATCAATGCTTTATGTTTCGATCTAATCCTTGATTTATCAAGGTTAAACATAATACATTCTATTTCTAAATGTAGACTCTTATGTTGCCATCAACAACCTTAAACATAATGTATTATTCTATTATGTCATTTCATGATGAAATATCAAATACTGAACTAAGTTTATACCTAGAGATATCTTTGAGAGTCCCTAAGTCTTTCTAACGTTTATCCGAATATTCATCCTTGTGCATTACTTTCTACAAGTAGATGTGTATCACTTGTTTTTGTTTCTTCACCATTCTTCCTCTTGAGTAATCTTTAAGAATGTGCTCACCATGTTTTCACCTATAACATTCTTTTCTAAGTATCGCCTTTCTTGTGGAAGACTCTTTTATTAACCGTATTTTCAATCTTTCTTGGATAGAAGCCATCTTCTAGCCATTGCAATCCTATGATTGCTTCTTGTAAGGTTATTACCTTTACTTTCTTATTTCTTTTAATTATCCCTTGAGGTATAACTTTATTTCTTTAATAGATACAAGATGCACTATAAATATTATAGAATATTCATGCCGTTCAATCTTTTACCCTAATACCTCAAAACTTGCTTTTCTCTATTTTGAAAATTTCTTTAGGAACAATGTTCCTCCCTAATCTTACTCTTAAACATGTTCCAAGTCACATAAGTTATGAGAGTTGAACCTAATACTTGATGTGTAATGTTACACAAATTAAAGATCTTACCTTTCATCATTTGAGTGGCATATAAGACCTTTTGGTCGTCTCTACATCCACTCGATCCTAAGATTTAATCAAATTTACTAAACCAATCCTTATAGGCTTTATGATTACTATCAATATAAAACTTGGGAGGTTTACTCTTAAAAAATGTTAAGTAGATAATACTTACTTGTATACCGACTTAGCACATTATTGATAACATCATCATCAACCTTAATGATTGATTCTTTCAATCATTTTCACATTTGTATATGTGTGATACCTTCCATATACTGTATCATTTTAGTTATTGTTGGTCCTCTACTCCCATGGTAAAAGAACTTTGATCGTACGGACACTGAAATCGAGGTTTCTCAATCCTCATATTAGACCATATGTGAAATCTTTCACTTGTTGACATGGGGTTGTGTTACTTGGCTTCCTGTTGTTACTAAGACTTGACGATCATCATTTATCATTTTTTTTAAGTTGTTTCATAATACGACATAACTATAATTAGTATTACCCTAACACAATATATGTAATAAAGCGTTAGGTAAAACAGCTAGTAAAGAAGATAATTACAAATGACTATTGACGTTACCACTTCTCACCAATCTCTTTTGCTTCCACATAGAATGACCAGGTAGATATCATGGGTGGCCAAGCCATTTCAACTTTCTTAGATACCATTCCATACAGTTACACCAGAGATCAATAATTAGTGAAAAGATCATAGTGTTCTACCCAGTGTTCCCTAGTTTAAGTCTAAGTCATCATATCTAAGGCAAGCTTAGTTCACTTAAACTAAAGCTCTGATACCACCTTGTAACACCCTCATTTCTGGGAAGATAGAAATTCTAAAAAAATTTAAACTTTTTATTTCATTCTCAGAGTAAGCTAAGTTGGAAGCGAAATATATCTGGCTAAACTAACCTACAAACACGGGCATTACTTTATTACATCAAAAGACTATTTTCCAAAATGCATCCTCCTTCCAGAAATCCTATATCTGGTCTAGGGTATCTTATCCTTACCCTTGTAGTTTAAGAAAACTCATTTCTGTATCAATAGTTCCATGTTCCAGTTGTATTGCCAATAATCACAAACTTGTTTCCGTTGAATCTGTAACCCTTTGCGGCTTCCGTTAGAACATCCATAACCCTCGGGGGGTTTTCCGGTATGAATGAAAAAGCACAAAGCAATTCCATTGACTGTTGGGCTGATTTCAGCATCCCCCTGGATCAGTGGGAGTGCGGTCCTGGAGTCAGTGGTACCTCCAGACTCTATGCCTATCACCCGAGTCATAGCTCGCAAGTACGACTTATCTAATTTTTAATAATCGATAACCAACGTGATAATTATACCTGGTCAATTATTATCGAAAATACGAATAACTTATAATGTCCTAAAATATACGTAGTCAATAATTGTCGAAACACGATTTATAAATATATTATCTTATTTATCCGTCGAAACTTAATAAACGATAACTTATAACGTCGTATAATATACCTTGTCAATGATAGTCAAAAAACACGGGTGTTACAGTATTGTAATAAGTTATTTAAGTATGTCATTTCTAAAAACATATCTAGAATGTAAGTGATTAAGAATACTAATCATTCTGATGGATACTAGTCATTTTGATTGATCCTTTTGTAATTCATTCTAATAAAATGTAACTGATTAAGAACTCATGCTGCTAAGAATGAATTTTTTTAGAAAAAAGAAGATTCGGTCAAGAATGAAAATCAGTTTTGAAGAAGATAAAAATGATTCTTGTGTTAAGAATGCCCGGATTTTTGACAAAGAAAAAATTATTTCGTTTTTATATATTTTTTATTTATTGATTCTATCAACTTCCATAAAAACTAGTTAGTTTCCTTTTCTTTCTCTAAATAAAATGACAATTATGCCCTTTTGTAACCGTTTTTTTTAAAACCATTTAATAACATTACGAATAATTACAATCATATCATTCTAATCTAGACAATTGATATTTCGAATCCTACGCACCAGATTTGGTCTTACGACTACGCAATAATTATGGATCTTAATATAACCTAACCCTATATATATATATATATATATATATATATATATATATATATATATATATATATATATATATATATATATATATATATATATATATATATATATATATATATATATATAGGGTCCCGTTCCGGTGAGGACTTTTTTTTGGTGAGGACTCGTTAGGACACCTTAAAAAAATTGAAAAAAAATATAAAAAAATACAAATCATAAAATCGAGAATAGTACTATATCATTATCAAAAAATTTTGGATCATTGGAAAACAGCAATGATCCACAAATTTTTTTATTTTGTGGATCATTATTTCATTATAAAAAAAAATAATGATCCAAAAGTTTTTTTTCGAATTTTTTTTCTCCAATATAGTACTATGATCCATTTTATTATTTATATTTTTTGTTTATTTTTTTCAATTTTTTAAGGTGTCCTCACGAGTCCTCACTTTAAGAAGAGTCATCACCCGATCGTTTACATATATATATATATATATATATATATATATATATATATATATATATATATATATATATATATATATATATATATATATATATATATATATGTGTGTGTGTGTGTGTGTGTGTGTGTGTGTGTGTGTGTGTATATATATATATATATATATATATATATATATATATATATATATATATATATATATATATATATATATCTATCTTATAAGAAAGGTCACCGAAACAATACGATAAACTATTTATCTTTTACCATATTAATTTAAAGTTTTTTAATTTGACTCATATTATCACAAACCGGTGCACAAAAAAACCGGTTTTTTAAATAACCGAAAATAATAACCGAACCGGTTTTTTTAATAACCGGTTTTTTAATAACCGAACCGGTTTTTAACCGGTTTTTTATCTTAAACCGAACCGGTTTAAAAACCCCGGTTTTTCTTCCGGTTAACCGAACCGAACCGGTTTAAAAACCGAAAAAAACCGGTTTGAAACTCAATCTCGTTTAAAAAAACCGGTCAAAACCGGACCGGTTATAACCGAAACCGGTTTTTAAAAAAACCGGTTTTTAAAAAACCGAAACCGGTTTTTAACCGGCTTTTGTGCACCTCTACTCTACCACCATGATGTATAATAATATAATTTTATAATTCAATAATCATTTTTTCTTTAAATATTTCATATAAAATATAATAATGAAGTGTTAATACTTATTAGTTATTATGCTTTTAAACAAAGCGACAACAAACAAAATGGGTAACATGGTGATAAAATCGAGTGTACGTTCCCTTTGAAGACCATATTCGTCATTCTGAACCGGGACGACTTTCTGGCTTTGGGAGGAGGTCCTTGTAAATTTCAAGTTGGTGATCTTTTGTCAAATCAATATTATTTTAAAGTAACTATAATGTATTTTTCTTAGGTTGTGTAGCCTTTCTTTTATGCAATAAAGTATCTTAAAACTAATAATGCTACCTTGAGTGCAAATCTCATTATTTGTCGATGTTGATTACATTTGACAAACCAGACGTGTCGTGGTGTGTCGTGTCATGTCGTGTCGGGTTGAAGCTTAAATGAGTTAGGATAGCTTGATCCTAACTCGACCTATTTAATTATCGTGTGTGTCGTGTCACTATTTATTTTCATGTCAAGTTTGTGTCGGGTTGGCAGACTTACTGTTTAGACCTTGTAAATATGTCGTGTGACATAGATTGAAACACTAAATAGATTGAAAGTGTAGGAGTTTAGGAGGTGGAAAAGAAGAATTGAAAAATCGGAATACATGGTAGTTTTGGAGTTAGACGGGCGAAATTTACAATAAGTTTAAAATAGAGAATTGACCGAGTGCGATTGTGAAGCATGAAATATTAATAATTTAAGTCAAAAACAGAAAACAAGTTTCAACTCATGTGGCTAATCAGTGTTTCCACGTTACAAAACAACTCAAACTAAAGATTTCTTTTAGATTCAGTCTGCATATCCAATTTGCTTAAAGAATTAAAACACTTGCATATAAATAAGCTAGTAATTTTCGAGTTGAAAGTTTGGATCCTAAGGATGATAGAGTTCATCTTCTCCATCCCTCACAACCCATAATGTAATATCAAATTTTCTCTATCCCCTTGCTTCTATTTTTTCCAACCTACAACACAAAAAATAATCTTTCTCATCCATCCTAACTCACAATTTCATAGCAGCTTTTATATATTAAAATTAATTAATAAAAGAAAAAAGAAAATAATGTTTAATTTAAGTATTAACTAAATTAAAATGTAATAAATAAATTTAAATTAAAATAACATTTAATTTAAAAAGCACACCAATACAAAATAAAAATTTTAAATCCTAAAAACGAAAATTAAAATCCTAAGACGACAATTAGAATCCTAAAACGATAATTTAAAAGTCTCAACCATGAAATAGTGTCGGTTCTCGTTTTCGTGCGAGAACCGTATTCCTGGCCTCTAATCAAATGGTCATGTGGCCGAAGAAAGAATAGCAAATCCTTTTCAAAACATCTTGCTTTGATCTCTTGTAACTCTTCCTCTAAGATTGATGCTTTCTTCTTCGACTTTTCCTCCATCATTGCTTTCTTCCAAGCTCGATACCTCTGCTTATCTTCCACATCTTTGTCGTTAGCTTGGGCGAGATGACTAATTTGATCGACGATGGTCCTAATTTCATTAATTGATGAGGATATTCCTACCACGTTATTCCCTTTTCGTTGTCGTGGTTGTGGTGATGGTTGTGGTTTGTCATTAGGTATCTCTTCAGCATTAACATCAAGAGTTGAATAGTGTGCATCAAAAGAAGTTGTGGTAATGGTCGTGGTTTGTCATTAGGTATCTCTTTTTATGAATAACAGGGGATTGTTACCCATTTCTTTGACAGTAAGCCATTTGACATGGTGTCTTAGAATTTCCCATGCCGACATATGTACAAAACTGTTGAAATAGTGTTCAATGTCATAACTAATTGATAAGGACTTTCCATTAATAACAGGGTCCTTTTGGGGTTGCCCTTAGTAGTCCAAATGGTAATAGAGTTAATTAAGATAGAGAGATAAGTAGTTTGTTAATTTGTCATGTGATGATAAATTAATTAGAAACTAGATTGGAATTAATTTGGAATTAATTAAAAGTGCAGGGACTAAATATAATTGTTTAATAGTTAGGTAAGGATAATATTGGAGCCGTGTAGATAGGGGACAGAATTAAGAAGGATAATCATTCTCAATTTTCGTCCAACACATAAGGATAAGAATAAAGGATTTGAATTTGAGATAAGTTGGATTATTTAATAAATTATCATTATTCAGCTTGAATTCAAATTAGGTCCATCTCTAAGCATCTTATGAAGCTTTAAAAATCCCTCCCTGACACTCATAATCTGTGCCCCAATTCCAGAGCTCCATAAGCCTGGAATTTTCTCTTATCTCTCGGTAGAATCTATAATCCATATCTAGGGTTTTATAGCAAGCTTCCTTAATTAACTGATTAACCTAATAATTCAGACTTATTGGGCGTGAACCATTAGATGTATTCTCTTTTGGGTACTACCTTCCTTAGCTTAGATTTGATATACATCAAAGGTTCTTCAAGCAAATTGGTTTTGCTAAAGGTTGGTATTCTTGATCCCTCTTATAGTTATAAACATCATTAGGTAGGATCCTTGTAGGTTTTAGTAAAAGTTACTCGCCTTAGATAAATTTGTATGTTTCCGCTGCCATGATTACTGTTTGTAGGGTATAGAAACCTAACAAAAACCTCTATGGACAAGTTTTTGATACTCACTATTTGTCGTCTATAGAATATTGACGACTCATCTCCCATTAGCATGCATGTTGTTTTTATTATTGTAGATGAAATTAAACTTGTTGACTTTCCCTTATATAGCATTCCGCTCTGAGTTCACCTGATGCGTAGTTCGATTGACCTATGAAGTTGCGTGTTGAAATGCTCCAACATGTGCTCCCAAAAGGATTCATGCCATTGATGATTTTCACATTCTTCGCCTTTAGAAACACTTAGATAACCGGTTTTTTAATAACCGAACCGGTTTTTTAACCGAACCGGTTTTTGATCCGTTTAAAAAGCTACAAGTTCTCCAAACTTTGTGATCCGTTTATGATGCTAACTCAATTCATGTATTATTGTATTAGTCGTCACAAGCATTTTGGTTCATGTAATCGTATATTTTTTCCTGGAAGCAATATGTTGTATTAAACAATATTATCACATTTAAAATCCACTTAATAATTACAAACCGGAAGATTTTAAATAAATTTATTTGTTAAAAGTTACTTACCTTTTTCAATATTATTATATTTTTATCGCTTTTACATTTTATTTTTAGTTTTTTATAAAGTAGTTTTTACAAAATTACTTATTTTATATATTTGTATGCATATATGTTTTTGAATTTTTTTATTCTTTTTACAAATTAATTTTTTATTCTTTTCAAACTTTCTTATATATCTGGTAGATTGTGTTTTTCAAACACGTGTGTGTGTGTGTGTGTGTGTGTGTGTGTGTGTGTGTATATATATATATATATATATATATATATATATATATATATACACACACACACACACTTTAATTTGTTGCACTTATAGTGGTATTGGGTATTAACTCATGTTTATTATACTCTAATTTTCAAATTAATACTATCTTAATTGAACATTAATATACTCTCGGACTTTAAGGGCCATTTTTCTTAATTTTGCCCCGGGCTTAAAATAAACTCGGACCGCCCCACCAAAGGCAATGAAAAAGAGAGGTTGAAATAAATATATGAGGAGGCCAATCGTAGAGGTGAAGAAGGAGATCTATAAAAGACCGGACAAAGGGGTGAAGAATATAATCCACAAGGCTAAAGTTTGAGAAAGAACAAGAAGAGACATAGGTATATGTTAGATATAGCGAGTGACTAAATAAACATTCTATTTTATTTAGCAACACCTTAGATATATTTAGCAACACTCTAGATATATTAAGATGAGGAGGGCCAAATTCTAATGAATGATGATAATTTTAAGAGAAAATGTGTAGTTATTTTCTTTCTCTACTATACGAGGGTTCGTCAATCGTGAGGGATAAGAATGATCATTCTGTTTATTAGCACACTGATGATTAACTTTATTTCAATGAATTCAAATAATTTATTAAAGCCATTTATTAAAAGCCATCTATCATTTATTAAAGCCATCTATATTTTAGTGTATAATTTAATACTTTATAAATAATTCAGAGAAACAAAAATGATTTATGGCTTACGCATATCAAAATTTCCATAAAAATGAATTTTCATGTTTTAAGAGAAACCAAAGTTCTTCCTAATCTGGTGGTGTTCAGCTCTTATGGGTGGTCGGTAGTGTATTCCATTTCATGTTTGGAGGGAGTTTTTTGTTGGTGTTGATGGGTGGTCGGTAGTGTATTCCATTTCATGTTGAGGTTTTAGCTGGTTTGTTGGGCTTTTGGGCAAAAAGATTTTTCTGCCCTCCTGCTGCTGTGGTTTCCTTCGGCTGTTGTGCTGCGGGGCTTTTGTATCGTTTTGGTAATGTGGTTGGCTTGGTCTGTTGGGTCTTGAGTTTGGTTTGGTGCCGCCTGCTTACAAGGCTGTGTGATTTTCTCCTGATGTTTAACTTCACTGTCTTGGGTGCTCCTTGGTTTTTCCGGTATGGTGGATATTTTGGAGATCTTGTCCCTTCACAAGCTTCGGTTTACTCATCAAAATTGTCATCTATGCTTCATATTCATGAGGTGGTTCGACTCGGCTGATTCGAGTGCTTTCTTGGCTTTTATGTTGTTTTGGTATGGTTTGGCGCCTTTGCCCTTGTTTCTTCTTGATGTTGTTGCTTTTTTTATTCGTTCTAGGTGGGTGTTTTTGTGCCCCTGTTCATCTAGTTTGAAGTTTTGTTTCTTGTGGTTTTTAGTTTAATTTGAACTCCTTTGTATCATGTATCTTTGTTGCTATTGCAAGCTTCCCGCTTGCCTTAATAATATGTTGCTGTTCTAAAAAAAAAAAAGAGAAACCAAAATATAATTTACGTGAACTTTTTTTTTTCATAGTTACAAAACAAAAGCACAATGAACTTTTTTTTTAATGGTATATGAAAGGTTTTCTGCAACTATGAACTAAAGATCCTAAGTTCACATGCAACCTATATAGATCTATGTTTTTCTTCTAGTTAAACATATAACAATTCCTAAAAGGCCAGAAATAATTAAACTAAAAGAAAGATCAAGAAAAACCAACCTTTAGTGAATTCTTGGAAGCAAAGCAACAGAAATCTCTTGCCTCAAATGTAGTCACACCCTAGCTTGAGGCTTTGGCCGAAAATTCCTTCAGAGAGAGTACAAAAATTGTGGTCAATGTAGGGTTATGAGCCTCCCTATTTATAGGCTCCAGTGGATGGCCAGATAAACCCTAAGAGATAAACCTTTTGAATTCAAATCAAGATAAACCTTTTATCTTATCAATTCAAACAATTATCTCTTATATATATATATATATATATATATATATATATATATATATATATATATATATATATATATATATATATATATATATAAATCGATTATATATATTTATATATATATAATTGCCAACCACGCACTCACTCAAACTGTCACTTACTCAACTATTGAATAATTATAGTTTTAGTCCCTACACCTTTAATTAATTAATTTAACTGCCAAATTAATTCCAATTAATTCTAGAAAAATTTCTAATTAATTATTATAGTTTCTAATTAATATATTATCACTTAAATATATTAATAAACTCTTTATTTTATTTCTATTGATTTATTAATCATATAATAAATCAATCTTTCTCTCTACCAGACTTTCTGCCAATCCTCCAGCTATGAGGGCAACCCAAATGGACTATGCTACTATTAATCAGATAAATACTAATTATTAGTCATGGCTTAGACACCTAATCCAACAATCTCCCACTTGGATAAGTCTATGACTATAATTACCAATTTAGCCTCTGATTAATTAGCAACTGTAGCTTCCTAGAAACCGCTGTCGAACTCTAACCTAGTCAGTTCCGTCCATAGATAAGTGATCATATGATCCTTCGTCCAACAAGATATTTTCAAACACGAGACATGGATTGAGATTAATCTCTGTCCAATACTCTGTTTCCCGATTTCCGATTCTGCTTATGACTTTGGGACTTCTAATTGAACACATCAATTTAGTCCAGGCTGGCCAGCACTTTAGTCAACTTCAAAATCATCGAGAGGCCTACAGATATCTGTTTCCTATCAGGGTCAAGGAACGAATAAGCTTTGACTTATATGCTTATATCTTTTACCAGTCAAATCATTCACAACAACACGTTTTATAACATCGAGTTACCGATACATTTTCGTATTATCAATGAACAACTGCCTTGTAAATCATAACTCATATCTCTCCACTTCAAGATCATAAGATATTATCGTCTCAACATTGCTTGTGATATAATCCATGAAGCAATCTATTGAACGTGGGTTTATCCAATACTCAAATCTCTATTTCTAAGTACTCATGAATGTTGTAGTAATCCTATTGCTATGTCTAACTCCTTAGACAGTCTACAAACCAATTCATGACAGTCTTGATTCAATACTTACTTCCCAAAGTATGAGCGACTGTGGACCTATCTGAATAATTAAATTATTCGGGAAGTAAAACATGCAAAAGTGAAACATAAAGATCTGACTGGCAGCTACTCCTGCTTATTACCAAGTCTCTACAAGGTAATCACCAAGTCTGGTCTTGTCATAAACTATTATCGGTTTTAAAAATTTCTTTTAAACATTCAATTCTAATTTTACATCTATGTCTTTATGAACCTTACACTCTTTCTATGTATCCAAAGTATCTTATACTTGTACACTTTATTGCAGATGATCTAATCGGATGCTCATCCGATAATCTCAATATGTTATCCTGTCAATTTCTCTCCTAACTGCATTCTGGTAATGTGTACTGTGACTTCATATGGTTCTGGGGACTTTAGTCTACTTGACTGCACCCTAAGACTATTTCGAGGTGCTATGATGTGCCGGTGAACCACACGCGCTCCATCAGAATACCATCGAGATTCTTTAACCATCATGTCCTTCAACATCATGTCCTGACGTTACCAATTTGAAAATCTTTCAAATTAACACTATCACCCCAATCATTTCCTAATGAATTCTCACTCGAGTTCAAACAATCCATCCAGTATTCCTAGCCAGACAATGTCCTGAATTCAACTTACTATGCCTTAAGCATCAAGTCATCAGGATATGTTCATGACACTTTGATCGATCCAAGAACTTGTGGAACCCGATCCGATCTTATTCCAAACCCTTTCGGAATCCAAAGATTATTTATAATCCTTGTGTCATGACTTTCGAAAAACTATTTCCTTTCGGAGATTCTTCTTATGCATCTTGAATCTTATCAAGATCATGCTTACAATGGCTAGGTCTAGGCTGGTGATTTCATCTATCCAATAGATGGCTGTGTGAGTATGTTGCACCTTCTTAATTTCTTTCATGCCAAGTCATCACACTTTGCAATGATAAGAGAAACATTTTCCTGGGTCTATGCATCTTGAATCTCATCAAGATCATTTTGGCAGAGTCTGTGTAACATCCCAAAATTTTAGGGTAAAATTAATAAAAAAAATTTAAACGAACACTTTAATATAAGAAAAGCCACTTAATTAATTTTGACAAAATTCCATAACTTATAAGTTTAATGAAAACATCCCAGGATTAACAAAAGTTAATGAAATCACAACATAGCGGAACTTCCATTCAAAAACAGTCCTCCAATGAAGCAGCACAGTGTATACACGTCACGCCTTGCCATCCATGGTACCTGATGTACCTAAAATAGTAGTTTATATAGGGAAAGGGTAAGCACGGAGCTTAGTGAGTTCCTCAAAATACCATACGATCCATCACACAACATACAACACATCATAACCATTCATATGTCTGTGAGACTCGCGGGCTATCCCTGTTCCGCTGAAGACTCACGGGCAGTTCCCGTTCTGTCTTATCGCTCGCAGACTTCTCCCGTTCCGTCTAATGACTCCCAGGCTATTCCCGTTCCGCCTATTGGCTCGCGGGCTATCTCGTTCCATCCACAAACAATCATTATCATAGCAATAATACATACAATTACCATAACATGTAAGATCACCTTAGTCTTACATATCTTCCTTCCTACGCATGCAATATCACCTATAGTATAGTGAGAAGACTCACCTGATTATAGTTGACTATATCGTTTATCTTTCTCGGCTTTGTATTTCCTTCAACTTTAACTGTTAACATAATAAGAAATCTATCATTTCTTAATCCTTAACTATATTATAGTCGCATCATTAAACCCTTCAATAATTCCAATATGATACTCCATGATTTATCAAGTAAAGAACAGCCAGGTAGAAGATTAGATGGGGTGGCAGGATCCTTTCAGCATTTTAGCCTTTCGAAAAATCCAACAACCAGATCCCAAGTAATCGGCCTAGTCACCGTCCTCGTAAATAAATCAATCGGTATTATTTTCGGAAATTACGAATTGTTATAATAACGACATTTTAAGGTTTTTGTTTACTATTGTTAGAAATGAGTATAATATAACATATGTTATACTTATTAAATATTCTACTTCTTAACAAAAACTATTTTACAATACCTAATTAAGCTATAGAAAGGTTTGTAGTTACCTTATGACCAGTCGTCGAGATCTATAACTCCTTCGTTAGGCTTTTAAGCTTCCTTCCGCTCACTTGCTTACACTCTAGTGCTTAGAAACCTCTATATATTGGATTAAGATTTAGTTGTGTGGTTTATGAGATGTTTTGAGGGGTATTTATACTTGAATTCTTGAATAAAAAATGGCATGACACTTTTGACAAAAGATTTTAATAATATAACTTTGTTGAAATTAATACCTTCTAGAATCAGTATGTTCAAGACTGGTTTAGCCGACTTTAAACCCATGACATTCACGTTTTTATTTGGTATTCCAGAAATTTATCTCAATACCTTTCCAGGGATGTATTTTACGTATTTATACGATTTTTCTATGATTTATTATGAATTTTTGAAAACAGACTATCTAATCTGTCAATTCTGAACTAATCAGTAAAGATTGTATTTTTTACCATAGATAATGTCATTTTCAAGCTTACTATTATTTTTGGTAATTGTACTAGACTCAATTTGTAAACTTTGTGCACTGGTTTGAGGTCCAAACGATTTTTCTAGAATTAATTATGATTTTTCTAAAAACGACACAAAATGCTGATTTTCATATGAAATTGTAACTAAAGTTTTTCTTAGCTTTATAACTACCAATGATCATATAATTCCTAACACTCTTATTTTAAGTATATGTTATAATCAGGATACGGGTCTTACAAGTCTCCCCCACTTATTTGGATTTCGTCCCGAAATCCGCATTCTCGAACGCCTCTATGTATTTCCCATCGAGTCCTTGTGTCCTTCAAAAATCCTCCTCGTCTTATTGCCGAAACTTTACAAGATTTAATTATCTTTCCCTTTCAACATTCACATACCTCTGTAATAATGCTTAAGGTCTTATTATTCTCATTCACTCCATACTTCTTTTCTTCTAATTACTATAGATGTACAAAAAAAACTCTAACTGTTTCTAATTACTATAGATATACATAGTTAACCTAGTTAACTTGCAATACCTAATTTTAACACTATTTCGTATTTATATGAATTCGTCATATTTCAACACACATTTGCCTCAATTCAACATTTTTTTAAATACTTTTTGGCTAAATAAATCTATTTTTGTAGAATCTCCAAATTTTTGTGTTTCACCGAAATATAAAATTTACATCATCTTTTGTAAGTTTCTTTTTTTTTTTGGAGTACTGAACACTCTTCAAACTATTTCCATTATATGGAGACATAAAATTTTGTTTTCTTTCAAAAGTCTCTTTATTATCTCGTTCTCACCAGAGTCAAGCAGGGAATTTTGAAAAAATGTCACTTGGGGTAGTGAAAAGTCGCATTTACAGTAGTTAGTTTGAATTTCAGTAATTAAAACGTGAGGTGTCCTTTCAGTTCCGTGTGTCCTTTCGGTTCCAGCTGCAAGATACTATATATACAGGTATGTAGTATCATTCATTTTCAGTCTCATCCTCTCTTATCACTAGTTTGTTCGTAAACAAACTCATATTTAAAGCCGAGTCATGGAAAACATATCTTCAATGGGCGATCTGTCGAACCCTGGACCTGGTTTTCCACAAGGAGAGGGTACTTCAAACCAAGAATTCTTAATAGAGTTCGGTGACTCTAACATTCTAGACATCTATCATCCATACTTCAATTACCTTTCTAATGTTTTGTTTGATTTTGAATTATGGTACAGTCTTCCAGATATACTACCAATAGAGCATCTCCACGATGAGCCGGAAATTTTTCCCGAGTTGAACATTAACTCAGATGATCCGCTGCATGCATCTGACTTTGCACTTGATCAGACTCCATGCCTTCTACCAGGTTAAATTCTTTTGAATGATTCATTTATAAGTATTCTATTTTGTTTTATCATTTGACATGTGTTATTTGTAGACCCATTTGTGGATGGTCTAACTGAGTACAATCCATTCATGGACGTGCACCCAACAAGCAGTGAGTTTGTCCCCATGAATCAAGAATTCACGGCTGGTATTCAGGATGAGAATCAATTACAGAGGACTCATAACATAAATATTGAATTGAATCCCGAGTTTGGGGTTGGTTTTCAATATCAAGATCATCTTCGGTTGATTCAAAGGAATCTAGAAGGATTTCAGAATCCTGAGATTTTAGTTGAAAACCAACAATTATTACCGATAGAGGCCACTAATTTTGATGAATCAATGTCCATCTTTGGGTCAAAAAATCAGGATCATGTTCAAATGATCTAGAATGATAACAATACAATTGGATTTGAACCTTCTAGTTCAGAAAACATAGCAGGTGGCAGTGGAAGAGGTTTCAGACATTTATTAAGTAGGGAAATAATAGCTGAACACTTTAACGAACCAATTGAGAAAGCTGCGAAGGAACTCAACATTGGAACGACACAATTAAAAAAACGCTGTAGAGAATTAGGTATCAATCATTGGCCCCAACGACAACTTACGAGTTTGCAAACCCTTATTGATCGTGCTGAGGTAAAGAACTACATTTTTTTTAATTCATTTATATCATAAGGTTGAAATTACTAAAGTTATTTGTGCCACAGGAATTTGGTAATGAATTTATTGAGGCAACAGAATTATCGGGAGATTTAATACCCAACCTAAAAAAAGAAAAAGAAGCGATAATTGAAGGGTCACAATCGGGTCTAACAGACAGCACAAAGAAGCTAATACAAGCTGCTCATAAGTTTGTATTTAGGAAAAGAAAAATTCAGGAAAAGGGGGAAACTTTATCAAGAACTCATACACAGCAGCAATCTCTGCCATCTAATTCTGGTATGAGTAGTATTAACCCTGGTTTACTCGAGTCTTCGAGTGAGGAGAATTTTTGAGGCTTTGTAGGTGACCAAGCCTGGTTTCCTCCTTCTTATAGCTACCCCCAACTGGTTCCGAATTAGAGCCCTTCCTCATCACTGCCCTACTTACACACGCCCCAAATGAGTCAATATTTAGCCCCTAATCATGCGGTTACAGGTTCCAACCCTATCGAGACCCCATACCCTGGAGCTCCTCCTCCAATAACTGAAAGCATACCACTTCCAAATCCTCGAGAAGGTACAAGTCAACCTAATGATGACAAAGATTGGAGTGTAGAAAATCTTTTCTCGCTTCTTTCTGATTCTCTGGTTTAGGTTAGTAGTTCTGTAAACTTTTCTTAATGTATTAATATAAAGTTGTAGTAATGAATTAAATATATTGACGTGTTACTATATTTTTAATAATTTCCTCGATTCAATATAATATTCATGTTGTTCCCTTAATTTTGTATTCCTCTCCCACTTGGACTAAAGTCCAAGTCTGTTTATTTGATTTATAACCTTTTTTTTTACGAGCCCTTACTCTCGAACAAAAACCAAGCCCACTCTGCTCAGCCAACAACTTGCATCAGGGGCAAACACCATCTCAATAAACATGTTTCGATAATGTAAAGACGTTTACATCAACCACCATATGTTACTCATCCGCTTGCGACCCTAGTCAACACCTCTATCGTCAGTTACCTCAATCACGAGCGAGTGATCCAGACTCTCAACCCACACGACCTGATAAATCACTCAAGCAAGATCAATACAAGGGTAGGTAGCCTCACTATTACACAGCACTAGGCATGTACAGAGTCGACTCAAAAATACCCGCTATCATCTCAGGCGCCGCTTGCACCTCTTTGACCATGAGTTGGAAAACTCACCCTTGCATCCTCTAGTCCCTGTCTGACTTGTGTGCCCATTAGTTGCATGAAAATAGCTACCACAATAGCATTTTGGCATTCTCCCTTTCAACAGTCTTTAAGCTCAGTAATCAACTTAAGCATGATCGGTCCAACCAAACTGGTATGATCGCATCTTAATTGTTCCTACTGAACCTCACAATCAACATTCAAAAATTGAATGGATAAAAGTTTACCACATTACACTAGCATTTAAGTTAATTATGCTAGACACTCACATACTCAGCTCCTTGGATCCTTCGTGACGAACTCCCGACTCGAACGTGGATCCTGTGCTTTCGATAGTAGGAGCTCTACTACTACCTTCCACACCTATCCATGTTCGTTCCAAGACCCGTCTCGAAATATCCAATTCGCTTCTCACCGATAATTTTAACACATATGCCCTTACAAGGCATATGTCAACCCTTCTAGGAATACTTGGAATCCCACCCCCACCCTGCTATTCTAACTAAGACGGAACTTCCTCCAGTGATGACAGGTTGTTTCGCGAACGTAGTTGTATACAATATCGAACTAAACAGTCTTTCAAATAAGAGAATCTTCCCTAAGGCAACAACCAAACAAGGAACATGCAATAAGGTCAACTCACACATTCTATGACTATTCAGTCCATATTGTATACAACTTAGTGGAAATCTCTAAGCAACCTATCGGTACTAGCATGTAGTTATATTAGCAAATAGCAGATAATAATACAACAATGTGTGATCTCTACCAGGCATTTCAGCAAACATATACCATATGTTTTTTAACATCCACAATATTAAATACTTAACCCTTTTCTCATACTGGCGTCGGCTGGCGGTACACACTGTGTCTTCAGTTCACCCTTCATAAAACATCCTTCTTTCGTAAAAATGTTTTAAGAAAACTCTTAAGCCTCAACTTGAGTCCAGAACTCACTAAGTGAGCCTGATTCTCTCAAGCTGTGCTCTGATACCAACTTGTAACATCCCAAAATTTTAGGGTAAAATTAAAAAAAAAAATAAACGAACACTTTAATATAAGAAAAGCCACTTAATTAATTTTGACAAAATTCCATAACTTATAAGTTTAATGAAAACATCCCAGGATTAACAAAAGTTAATGAAATCACAACATAGCGGAACTTCCATTCAAAAACAGTCCTCCAATGAAGCAGCACAGTGTATCCACGTCACGCCTTGCCATCCATGGTACCTGATGTACCTAAAACAGTAGTTTATATAGGGAAAGGGTAAGCACGGAGCTTAGTGAGTTCCTCAAAATACCATACGATCCATCACACAACATACAACACATCATAACCATTCATATGTCTGTGAGACTCGCGGGCTATCCCTGTTCCGCTGAAGACTCACGGGCAGTTCCCGTTCTGTCTTATCGCTCGCAGGCTTCTCCCGTTCCGTCTAATGACTCCCAGGCTATTCCCGTTCCGCCTATTGGCTCGCGGGCTATCCCGTTCCATCCACAAACAATCATTATCATAGCAATAATTCATACAATTACCATAACATGTAAGATCACCTTAGTCTTACATATCTTCCTTCCTACGCATGCAATATCACCTATAGTATAGTGAGAAGACTCACCTGATTATAGTTGACTATATCGTTTATCTTTCTCGGCTTTGTATTTCCTTCAACTTTAACTGTTGACATAATAAGAAATCTATCATTTCTTAATCCTTAACTATATTATAGTCGCATCATTAAACCCTTCAATAATTCCAATATGATACTCCATGATTTATCAAGTAAAGAACGGCCAGGTAGAAGATTAGATGGGATGGCAGGATCCTTTCAACATTTTAGCCTTTCGGAAAATCCAACAACCAGATCCCAAGTAATCGGCCTAGTCACCGTCCTCGTAAGTAAATCAATCGGTATTATTTTCGGAAATTACGAATTGTTATAATAACGACATTTTAAGGTTTTTGTTTACTATTGTTAGAAATAAGTATAATATAACATATGTTATACTTATTAAATATTCTACTTCTTAACAAAAACTATTTTACAATACCTAATTAAGCTATAGAAAGGTTTGTAGTTACCTTATGACCAGTCGTCGAGATCTATAACTCCTTCGTTAGGCTTTTAAGCTTCCTTCCGCTCACTTGCTTACACTCTAGTGCTTAGAAACCTCTATATATTGGATTAAGATTTAGTTGTGTGGTTTATGAGATGTTTTGAGGGGTATTTATACTTGAATTCTTGAATAAAAAATGGCATGACACTTTTGACAAAAGATTTTAATAATATAACTTTGTTGAAATTAATACCTTCTAGAATCAGTATGTTCAAGACTGGTTTAGCCGACTTTAAACCCATGAAATTCACGTTTTTATTTGGTATTCCAGAAATTTATCTCAATACCTTTCCAGGGATGCATTTTACGTATTTATATGATTTTTCTATGATTTATTATGAATTTTTGAAAACGGACTATCTAATCTGTTAATTCCGAACTAATCAGTAAAGATTGCATTTTTTACCATAGATAATATCATTTTCAAGCTTACTATTATTTTTGTTAATTGTACTAGACTCAATTTTTAAACTTTGTGCACTGGTTTGAGGTCCAAACGATTTTTCTAGAATTAATTATGATTTTTCTAAAAACGACACAAAATGCTGATTTTCATATGAAATTGTAACTAAAGTTTTTCTTAGCTTTATAACTACCAATGATCATATAATTCCTAACACTCTTATTTTAAGTATATGTTATAATCAGGATACGGGTCTTACAGTCTGGATCTATCTCATAGACATTTGCAACCACCTGAGTATGCCGTATTTCTATTAAGGCTTTCATAGCGATCCGTCTCTTAACACCAAGTCATTACACTTTGTAATGAAAAGAGACGTTTTCTAGAAACAGTATGTATCCCACTTATGGAGATAGTAGATAACGGCGACTCCCACTGGCTTTGACATGGTTATAGACTATTCACAAAATCCAGGACTTATGGTACATTTTGAGAATCCAAACCATTCTGATATTTTAATGGAAGTCTTTCAGCCCTTTCTCAAAATCCAATCCTTTGGCTTATTTTGAGAATCTGAATATCCTTTCCTGCGAGATGCCCGTGGGGAAATCCCGGGCCTATTTACCTTTGTACTGGGACACTCTTTGTGAGTCCCTATTAGTGTGTCGGTGATCCATACGCGCTCCACTAACGATTCACAATATACCGTACAGTATCCTTTCGGATTCCATCCTCTATTGAGATTACTTCTCCCGGAATCAATTACTTGACTCTGAGTATCGTCTCACTCAACCAGATGTTCTGAAGGTATGTATCTGTCCATGTTGCTTTCTTTTGATGATTCAGTTACTCCCACTGGCTTTTAGACCAGGTGTAAAATCAATCAAATTTTCACATAGACTGTGTCTCGCCCTGAGGTTCTCATGTTTGGCAACAACCGGGCTCACCAATGCTTCCCAGTAGTCGGATTGTGAATCCGTACCAACTATAGTGTTTTACCACCAATCGGTGTGTCACCCCAATCATAACTACTTATGATGGTGATCAATACTACTGGTCAAGAGAAGATTATGTCAGTTGTAGAACAGAAATCTGATTTCTGCTCCAAGCCTAGTGATGACTAAAAGGTCCTTTTACTTGGCTAATCCTGAACTCATTCAGGACTGTCCCAACCCCCACTGTTTCCTGAGAACATGAGTTCTTTCTAAAAGAGCTATTCTTTTAGAGTTACTGTGGGATAGCCAATGAAACGACAATGCTGATCATGTTCAGGCTTGTCATGAGCTTCGGATGAATGCTACAAGACCCTGGACTTTCTATGTATGAGTGGGATAATCTCAGCTTTACATTTCAGACAGTGTCTGCAAGACCTAAGTAGTCTAGGATGTGGTCGGAATATGGTTTATATGGACTGACTGGTATAGTATTCAACTTATTAAAAACTAATTGGCAATGTATCTCATACATCGAGGATCGAACTGTTTCGACCAATGCTCCATTATCTTCCCTAAGACACATTATAACCATTAATGCTCTTGGAAGAGAATGAACTGTGAAACCTTTTTCTCAATTTATGTTATCTCTCAGGTTCTGTGAAGCTTGTACTTCCTTTGAAGTCCTTGGACTGTTCAAGGTTTCAATTCAATTGCTTATCCCGATAAGCAATGTCATATTCATCATACCGAATGATGAATATTGTGAAGTACAAACAATTGTGTTCTATGTCTTTTACATATCTATGTAGACTAATGACTTTGTTAACTTGGTTCAAGACTTGCAATATTCAGTTGACTCTAAGTCAACTGATTCCAAAATCCTATCCTCTGGATCTTTGGGTGATTCATTTCTTGCCACATGTGCTTTGTCAAGAACTTAATCATCATCTGACTCTAAGTCAGATGATTCCAAAGTCCTGTCCAACTTGACCTTTGGTTGATTCATTTCATGACACATTAAGAAGTCAATTCATCAAGTAACTCTAAGTCAAATGATTCCAAGGTCCTTCCCAACTGGACCTTTGGTTGAATTGATTTTTATAACATTTGTATTAACAATCATAATGACACAATTCTTGATTTCAAAACATTTTGGATCATCATTCAAGTTATTACTAGACATACATTCAACACATTCATATAACATTTCAAGGACAATTTTAGACAACAGGTGTTAAAAGAAAAATGACAATTTTATTAAAACAAAATCCTTGAACAATGTAATAGACAATGTCAAAAATGCATCTAAAGACTAATAACAATATTTCAATATCTATTTAAACTTTAAAACTGCACGAGCTGGATATCCAATCCAAATGTGCTCCTATGCGCCAGAGTCCCGTGCCTTCTTGATTCCCTGCATACAAACCAAAATGCGACTGTCACATTATGTATCAAGAAATCTTGGAACAGGAGTTTTGAGGTTTTTAGATATACCTGAGCTTTCAAAAGAGTTGGAGCGTCTTCCAATCTTTCCGTGACTGTATCCGATTTAGCGGATTCCCAGTTTGAGACATGTCCAGTCAATCTTGACCGTTTCTTGTTATGTCTCTTCACTGGACTTAATCCAGAAGTAGTTGAGCCATTGGAGCTATGCCTGTCCAAGAGTGACTCGTATAAAGTCAACAATGGACGCATTTCCATGAGGGTCTTTTTCTGGTCTTCCTTTCTATACGTCTGAATGAACAGATTGTACTCATTTGTCAGCGAAGCGAGCAGGATGTTAACACTCTCCTCCTGACTCATGGGATAACCAAGTTTATACAATTCGCCTATGTACGCTTCAATCTGAAGAACATGCAAATTGATGCTACTTCCTGCTTTCAGCTTGCACTCTGCAAGTCTTTTGAAGATCCTGGTTCGTTCCTCTTTGACTGGTTTTTAGAACTTTTCCTCAACCAGTTGCATTAACTCATATGGCCCCAAGGATTCAAAATCCTTGCGGAACTCGGGGTCAATGGTTGACAGCATGAGGTCACGAATCTCTTCGGATTCATCATAAGAACTTTTTATGATGACTTGTTCCGGTGGAACTGGGATTGGATACTCGGTGAGATGTAGCTTGCCAGCAATGCCGAGACCCAGTCTCCAATTGCGAAGCCGTTCTTTACAGTTGAGGCCAGTCAGCCTTTCCATATTTAGCAGTGCATTCTGATGCTTTCAGAAATGGGTGAAGGAGGAGAAGGAGGAGAATTGACACTTGACATCTATAAAAGAAAATAGAATTTATTAGTTTAATTGGTCCTTTTAAATAATTACCCAATATGTTATTTAATAAGGCTAGGATCCAAAATACCCCAACTATGGTGTGAAGAGGGATGCCGTAATCACAACATAATGGTCATTAAGGTAGATAAACACTTATCAATTTCATCTTATGAAATTCCTAGATCTGTTGAGATTCATTAAACTTTTCAAAGGCATGTTTAATCTCGGATGTGCTCCACTGTTTGTAACTGGGATGCCGAGGATCACAAACTGGGTGTGAATGACCATGCAAATTAGCTTGGTACTCTCAGGTTAATTATCATCTCTAATTGATGTGCCGGTAAACCACACACGCTCCATCAACAATGATAATACCCGGGAAACCCATTGCAACTCTTTATGAACCCCTATTGGCGTGCCGGTAAACCACACACGCTCCAGCAATGTTTCATAAAGTGCAATGTGCAATTTCATGGATTAGCACCAATTCACATTTTTCCTAAAGTAACTAGATTTGGGTTTTATTAAGTGTTCTAGTACTTTGAATCATTATACTTTTAGTGATTATTAGGTGGTCCTATCAAACCTGTTCGGCTAACGACCCTTCACTGATCAGGCGAGCGGTGGGCGAGAGTGTTCACCCATTAGACCGCCATTTTATAGGCAGTCTCCTTATACCCACTTTATAGACAAGCTTCGTGAATGAGGCCTACTAATGATTTGACTAACCATTTTAATCTTATACATATAATAATAACTTTCTAGTTATAATATATATAAGATGTAATTTTTTTAAACCTTTAAAAAATTGTTTCTCGTTTATCTTTTAATTTATTGTCGATTTAAGCTATTAAATTTTAAAATTAAATTAAACCATTAAAACTCGATTTAATTATCTTTTAATTAACCAATTAATTAAATTAATCAAATTTGATATTTTAAACCTTTTAAAATATAACTAGGTTTTATCTATTAATTTTCGAGATTTAAAACAATTAAATTCGAAATTAATTAATCCTTTTAATCATATTTTAATTAAACAATTAATTAAATTAATTAATATTTGATATATTAAACATTTTAAAATATTTCTAGATTTTATCTATTAATTTTCGCAATTTAAAACAATTAAATCGAAATTAATTAAATCCTATTAATTATCTTTTAATTAACCAATTAATTAAATTAATTAATTCTAAGATAGGTATCACAAAATAATCAAATTAATTTAAACCTATCCTTATCCCCTAACTTTCGATTTTTTTAAGATAATTGGTTTAAGGTTTTATCTATTTAAACAATTAAAGTTACCAAAAATAGAATGCCTACTAAACCCTAATCATCAAAAACCGCCAAGCAGGAGGGGCCGGCCAGGGTTTTCAAAAACAAACCCTAATTTTCGAAAAAGGCTACATTAGGGTTTAGAAACAATTAAACCCTAATTTTCAGGAAAGCAGTTATAGTAATTTAACAAGAAAAACAACCAAACAATGAAACACACCCTAGCTTGAGGCTTTGGCCGAAAATTCCTTCAGAGAGAGTACAAAAATCGTGGTCAATGTAGGGTTATGAGCCTCCCTATTTATAGGCTCCAGTGGATGGCCAGATAAACCCTAAGAGATAAACCTTTTGAATTCAAATCAAGATAAACCTTTTATCTTATCAATTCAAACAATTATCTCTTATATATATATATATATATATATATATATATATATATATATATATATATATATATATATATATATATATACACACACACATATATATATATATACTAGCGGCATGCCCGCGCGATGCGGCGGCGGCGATTGGTTCGTTGCGATGAATAATTTCTGAGCGGCTATTAGTTCATTTTGGCTTTCAAGAACGAAAATACATGACTTCGACTTTCACCAATAATGTGTTATTATAAGTTTTTTGTTTGCATTTTTATACAATAAATTTTTTGATTTTAGTCATTAAAAAAGATAGTAATGGTACAAACAATCTTTGTTGACGAATAAATTTTTAGGACATTCAGTTTTTTTCTATGGGCAGCGAATAGTCTTCTTTGGTGCTTTATTTCTAATTGAGTTATTGTTCCTTTTCTGCGATGAGCGGTGAATACGGGATGTGGCAGGGATATCTCTATATTTTTATCAACTATATAAATATAAAATTAGAAAATAATATGGAAATGGTTAGTTTTGTTTTAGTAATCGACATTTGTATCAATTTGAGTGACTTAAATGTTTCTTTAAGGTTCGTCTATTTTTTTTTGTATATTTAATATATTAAATTAATTAATTAAAAATAATGAAATATACTTGTAAAATATTAGTAATGTGATCGCAAATGGTTTTATTTTGTAAATAGTTTCATCGTTGCCATTTTGTAAATAGTTTCATAGTTTCATAGTTCGTTTCGACGTATTGTTTCCAAGCGGCGGTTTGTTTATTATATGGATTTTTCTTTTGAAATAAACTTCAATTAAATGACATATTTGTTTTCCTTCGTTTTGGGTAAATCGGTATTTAAATAGTTAATATAATTTAAAGTGAATGATAAACATGAATAATCTAAAATGAGTTAAAAGCCCAAATGACCGATTAATAATAGATTTGGTTTTTGACGGTTATTTAATGGTTATATCATTTATAGTTTAAAACTTCTCAAATTGAATCTATTTTACATAAAATGCAATGATGTGGTAACAATTGTTATTTTCAATTAATTATTTATCATGAATAAACCAAATCGAGATATCCATTTGGACAATTCAAAATTATTTGGGGTTGTCTAGAAACTGCAATAGTATAACTTATCTCCAACAACTTTTTGGGGTATTTTAAATATGTATAATTTGGAGTTGTCTAGAACCCTGCAGCACACAATGCCTCATTTCTTCATACTGACACAACAGACTCAACCATATCCATAATATTACCACATCTAGATTACATGTGTTTAATTAATCTACTCAACATATCAAACTACTTAAACCATTAAGCACCAAAAGAGAATAGCATGTAGCCCATTTTTATTTAGCTATCAGAATCCTAAAAAAGCAAAAATTAACCCAAAATTAACTAAAGCTAAAAGAAACACCAGAAAGTTGAATCGCAGTCTTTTAACAACCTACTTGTCCAAAATTTAAAAAAAAAACATTTTGAAATCTATTATCCCAAAATAAGATGTATGTTTGCAGGTCAACAGTTTTGTTAAGCCAAGATATTCATACAAAAGATGCTCCGATCTATAATGAATCTCTTGGAATATGAATGTATATACACGTTTTCAATCTATTTCCATAACTTAAACAATTAGGTACATTTCACTAACCCATACATATTCAACATTTTCCTTAACCAACATTTTATGAAAAATCAATTTATGATTGCAATTAAAACCAAGATAGGTATGGGTGCTTCTGTTTGCGATGGCTGGTTGATGAAGGGGGTCATGGCTGGTTGTGTAAAGGCGATGGCAGGTATACAAACCGGTATTCAAAACCCTTCCGACATGCCAAATTTGATAGAAAAATATTCCTCCTTTCGCATGAACAACATCCACAATTGGTTTCCATGCTTCTTCTTGTTCCTTAATTTGTCTATATCCCCGGTGTTTCTGGATACCTTAAACAACAATAAATACATTATTAAAGAAACAATAATCACACGGTAGGTAAATAGATAATTTTCAGTTCGTAGTTTTCCAAGAAAACATCGAAGATAAAGACAATCATACCCTTGGGCAGTGTCAAAAACTCCAGTGGCTTCTGTAATAAGAAGACCTCATTTTGTTGTCCTTTGTGAATAATATAAGATAAAGCAAAAGCGAACTTAAAATCGAATATGTGAAACCTAAGACCAAAATTCGAAAACGTGAAACCTAATTTCAAGTGAGAATTCGTAAAACCAAAAGCGAACCTGTAAAAATTATAGGGTTTGCGAGCAATGTTGGGGAAAGAGACGATTCATAGATGCCTGTTGACGATGAGCGGTGCTGGTTTATGATCGTGGTTGTAGCGGTTTTTCCATGTCTCTCGAAGGTGTATACTCCACCGAGGGAATATATGATGGTCTGAGAAAGAGACAGGGAGATAATGATAGCGATTAGGGTTTTGATACAATATATATACAAGCCTAGGGCTGAGTTTTGGATTCAAAATTTCAAATGTGCTAAGCGGGATCCAAGGCCCGCCCAATTATTCTTTGACCAGGGTTTTTTTTTCAAAATTTGAACATACTTTAAATCCCTCCAAATCTTTTAAAAGCATTACAATGTTGTACCTCTTAAAATATTAAGACATTTGTGCTAAATGTGTTTGTACATATTATATATGTATTATAATATAGATATATATAAATATATATATACATATATATATATATATATATATATATATATATATATATATATATATATATATATATATATATATATATATATATATATATATATATATATATAGAGTAAATTACATGGATGGTCCCTGTGGTTTGGGGTAATCTGCATGTGTGGTCCCTAATTACTTTTTTTAACTCAGACGGTCCCTAAAATGTATTTTTGTTACGCGTTTGGTCCTCTTCAAACATAAAAAGACTATATTGCCCTTATTAAATATTTTCAAAATATATTTAACATTTATTATATTTTATTTATTTATTTCATTGGGCCCCAGTATTATTATCTTACCGAGTTACCGCTATCCTTCATTGTTCTAGATCCAACACTCCAATTCATTACCGACACTAAGCTCACCTCCGACATCGGCACTTAGTTCACCTTTAACAACCATAACTAGTACAAACCTCAAAATCAAACTACTGCAAACCTCATATATGAATTTCAAACCTTAAAATAAAAAGAACAAATTAGAATACACTTATAATACAAACCTCATCTTTGCTTAAAAAGCTGATGAAAAAAACGAATAACAAACTAAATGCTTCGATAATGGAGTTTACAAGTCCAATCACAAACAAGATGAAAAAACGAACCACAAACCTCATATCGACCAACGCAACTTAAGAAACAGAGCAGAATACGCAGTTCTCAATTCGCAAATCACAAGTCAAATGCTTTAGATGCCCAAATCACCAAGAGAGACGTATCTTTAATCTTGAGATTTTAGGGTTCCGTCTTTGGTTTGATTTGATCATAATACACATCAATAAGGGTTGGGAAATAAACGGAACTGAAACAAAGGTCTCGTCAAATGATTTGTAGAGAGAAATATACCCATGAAACCCGTTAAATCTCGAAACCTAGCACTTCAAATTCATTAGGTCGGAGAAGGTATTGGGTTAGAGAAAGTCGATGGCAGACTATAGATTCCCACGAAGGGTTAACGAATAGAGAATGGGAGTCGCACATCCGAGCAGATAAGGGGGAGGGTGTGGGGTGGCACACCCAATCAGATAAGGGAGTTCGATAATGTCAGCGATCTGCTTCTTATACCCGTCTACTTTCATTCTGTTTGAAGGAGTGGCGATGAAGGATTGGGAGTGGGTGTAACGGGGAAATAGAAGGTTGAAGGGAGGCAACGACAGAGAGATGGTCGCCGGAAATAATGGATTAGGAGTCACCGGAGCTGTAACTGAAAAGGAAGAAGAAGTAAGGCGGTGATGGAGATATTGGACGTCTCGACGTGAGGCGTGTATTGGAGAGGGAACTATTAGGTTTAGAGGGCCCAACGAAATAAATAGATAAAATATTTTAATAATTTATAAATGCTAAATATATTGTAAAAATATTTAATAAGGGTAGTATAGTCTTTTTATGTCTGAAGAGGACCAAACGCGCAACAAAAATACATTTTAGGGACCGTCCGAGTTAAAAAAAATAATTAGGGACCAAACATGCAGATTACCCCAAACCACAGGGACATATATATATATATATATATATATATATATATATATATATATATATATATATATATATATATATATATTTATATATATATATATATATATATATATATATATATATATATATATATATATATATATATATATATATATATATATATATATATATATATATATAAATCGATTATATATATTTATATATATAAAATCGCCAACCACACACTCACTCAAACTGTCACTTACTCAACTATTGAATAATTACAGTTTTAGTCCATACACCTTTAATTAATTAATTTAACTGCCAAATTAATTCTAATTGATTCCAGAAAAATTTCTAATTAATTATTATAGTTTCTAATTAATATATTATCACTTAAATATATTAATAAACTATTTATTTTATTTCTATTGATTTATTAATCATATAATAAATCAATCTTTCTCTCTACCGGACTTTCTGCCAATCCTCCAACTATGAGGGCAACCCAAATGGACTATGCTACTATTAATCAGATAAATAATAATTATTAGTCATGGCTTAGACACCTAATCCAACATTATATACCTTCATCGCTATTAAGAAGAAAACAGACACATGGTTTTGTGACTGATATTGCTAACTGGTAGAAGTGGAAGCATTGGTGATTGACGGACCAAAGTTAGCAACGGTTGTGAGCCAAACGAAGAAGCTAGATGTGTTGGTGCTCGTTTTGGTTGAAAAATGTTCATCATTCCAGCAATGGTTTGTCAACACACAAAGACAAGAAAGAAGATGTCGGTAGGGGTGATGTTTGTTTAAGCTATGTGTTTCTGTTGAGAGAGAGAGAGGGCATGTTTGGTACATAGCCTTTGGAAGCGAGCTTGAATATTTTATTTTAAACAAAACGCTACTATTTAACGTTTAACTAAAGCCTCTAACATCCGGCTATCAACTATCAACTACCCGCTACCAGCTACTAGCTTCCAGCTAGTTTTACCAAATACGGCCAGAGAGAGAGAGAGAGAGAGATATGATATGTTCTAATCTATTAGCACTTGACAACTTAAACCCTTGGATTATCTTTTTAACTAATCAACTTCCAAACTTGCTACCATAACCCTCACTTAATTATTTCACAGATTTTAGTCCCTATGTCACGTTAAGTTAAATTAAAAATAAGTTTCACTAAATTGACAATCTTATTAACCCAACTGCAAGAAAGAGCGGCCTACTTAACTTATTTGTGTATTATTATAGCATTTACTTCAATATCTCGTTGTCATAACATTGTACTTTCAAATTTCTTTTATTGGGGCATGATTATTTTTAAATACTACAGACATTGTACTTTTAATTTTTTTAGACATTATGCTTTAATAAATCCACTAAATTATAACAATGAAATATTGTTTTGTGTTTGTATGGCATCGCTATATTTGGATAGATTTATCAAATTGCATTGTTGTAATATGCCCAAAAAATTAAAATAATACAAGAACCAAATAAATGGAAGTACGTTATTTCTAGCATTTAACCCAACAGAGTCACCTGGCCTTTTTGCTTGATGAGCCATGGTTAAGAATTAAAATCACTGACTAGTTAGAGTCAGTTATAGATTCTAATAGCTTCTCACCAAATTTAGAAGCTTCTCATAGACTCTCTTGTGTATAAATATATTGTACCATGTACAGTGTACACAATCATTCACAGACTACCGAACAGTCAGGATTCTCTAACTCCAAAACACTCCTACTCATGATTGAAATAAATAACCACAATCATTCACAGACTACCGAACAGTCAGGATTTTCTCTATACACAACAATTCATGCACTAGGAGTGTTGTACATTATGCATGAAAAATGTTAAATTGTTGTGTATGGAGAAAAATTGTTGTGTACGGATCACTTCCCTTTATCTTAGTGGTATATACCAATTTCAAAGACTAATTGAAATGCTAAAAAGCCAAGTAAAAACCTTCAGTTGTAGTGTTGGACGAATTTTGATTACTCGTATTAGAAAGAAACCAAGGATTTAATATAACGATGAACATGCGAGTGTCCGATTCGTCCATAGAAAACTTTGTTCTGATCAAATATCTGTTTGAAACTCTTGTCCACAACATTGTACCTTATAATCTTCCCCTTAATTCTGATCAACACAAACGTTCCATCTTCTTCAACACCCCTAACCACATCAAATAATTCGAATTCGTAATATAGAATGCTCGAAGGATATAGGATGCTGTTATGTGAAAGTGAAGATTTTTCACTTGGTTGGTGAGGTTGGTGAATGTCAAAGAAGAGTTGGTGAATCTTGTTAGGTAGCCTAATTTTTTGTTTTGATTTCACATTAACTTCCAACATATATAAATAGCATCAATGGGTAAGTTAGAAGATGCACCACTTGAGCTCAAAACCAACAATTGTAAATTGTAATCTTATTGAGTTAATAAGATTTCTCTAGTTGCAGCCCGTGGACGTAGGATTTGCACCGAATCCGAACCACGTAAAAATCCTTGTGTTCTTCCTGCTTTATTTTCGTGAGTTTGTGTGTGTGATAGTGTTTCCGCTGCGTGTACCCTGTCCGGTTCCTAACAACTGGTATCAGAGCTTCGGGTTTTTCGGAGGAGGTCTCGGTTTTAGAAATTAAAGTATGCTCTGTGGTTGCAGTTTTGTCTGATCTTCCACATCAGAAACTAATTTCTATTAATCGTATTAAAGGTATCTCGGTACTTTGAAGGGTACTGTTCTGTCACACAAAAGTACTATAAAATATTTGTCTCTTGTTTGTCGTAATGGCTGAAGACAAGGTTGTAATCGAGAAGTTCAACGGTTCTGACTTTAGCTGGTGGAAAATGCAATTAGAAGCATTGCTATGTCAGAAAGATTTGGATGTGGTACTTGGAGACAAATCGGAGAAAATGGAAAAAGCTGCTGAAGATGCGTGGAACTCAAAGGACAAGAAAGCTAAGGCGGTTATTACATTATCGTTGGAAAGGAGCGTCGCTTTCAACATCATGAAGGAAACCATGGCGCGTGGTATGATGGATGCTCTGACGAACATGTATGAGAAACCGTCGGCGGCTAACAAGGTGTTCTTGATGAGGGAATTGTTCACGACAAGGATGAATGAAGACAGCTCAGTTACGGTTCACATTAACAATTTAAATTCAATTCTGTCCAGATTGTCATCTGTGGGAATTAAATTTGATAACGAGACTCAAGCTTCACTGCTACTAGCTTCACTACCTGATAGTTGGTCTGGAACAGTAACCGCTGTTACAAGTTCAGTGGGGACCAGTGGTATGACTTTTGAAGGGGTTAGAGATTTGGTTCTTGGCAAGGATGTCAGACGCAAGAATCAAGGTGGATCTTCTTCTTCTGAGTTATTAAATATCGGAAGAGGTAGAGGGAATAGCAGAAATAGTGGGAGTCAGGGAAGAAGTTCATCTAGAACTTGGAAGAATGTGAAGTGCTGGAACTGCCAAGAGGTGGGACATGTTAAGAGTCAATGTCCAAAAAAAGAATTGAACATTGCTGGTGCTGAGGGTGTGTCTGAGGATGATGCACTGATACTAAGTATGGAAAGTTCTGTAGACTCTTGGGTCATGGATTCAGGAGCTTCGTTTCACGCCATGGACAACGGAGAAACGATGGTGAATCTAAAAGAAGGAGATTTTGGGAAGGTACGGTTAGCAAATGACGAGATGCTTCAAGTAACGGGCATGGGAGATATTGATCTGGTTACTTCATTGGGAACTACATGGAACCTAAAGAATGTCAGGGTGATTCCGGAGCTGAAGAAGAAATTGATTTCTGTTGGTCAGCTGGATAAACAAGGACTGGAAGTAAGGTTTGGTGGTGGTAAATGGAGGGTGGTCAATGGTAATTCGGTGATTGCTCAAGGTATGAAGCGTGGGTCATTGTATATGGGTGAGGTACCTGCTGAGGGAAGTATGATCGTCCCCATTAAGCATGACAAAATCTGGTTCGCTAAATCTAGTGCTAAGAGAGTTCATTTTGCAAACATGAATTCTGGAGCCAAGGGGATGTTAGCTGAACGAGTCGGAAAGTCTAAACCATTCAGGGGATTTTGTGACAGTGGGAGCACGGGGTGTGTTCCGGGTACAGTTACAAAGAGCCGTTGGGTTTTGAAGACTAAGACTGAAAAATTCTCTCCTGTTGGAAGTTTACAAAGTTTGGAGAGTGTTAGTGGTCCTCGGTGTATCTCTGGATCCGGTGAAGTGTCCAAGCCGGTTGAGACAGGGGATGAGTCGGTGGCAGTATTGACCACGACTGAGTCGGTAGCGGGATTGGCTACGACTGAGTTGGAGCTTGTGGTAGCTTCAACAGGCCCTTCTAGTACTTGAAGAAGAGGGGTGGCTGCAATTAGAGAAATTGGACTAAGTTTAGCTGGTTCTTGGGAGCTGGAGGCTTGGAAGACTTGGTTGTTTTAAGATTACTGGAGTTGGATGACAGTAGAGAAAGACTACGTTGTTCAAAATCTTCAAGTGGGAGATTGTTATGTGAAAGTGAAGATTTTTCACTTGGTTGGTGAGGTTGGTGAATGTCAAAGAAGAGTTGGTGAATCTTGTTAGGTAGCCTAATTTTTTGTTTTGATTTCACATTAACTTCCAACATATATAAATAACATCAATGGGTAAGTTAGAAGATGCACCACTTGAGCTCAAAACCAACAATTGTAAATTGTAATCTTATTGAGTTAATAAGATTTCTCTAGTTGCAGCCCGTGGACGTAGGATTTGCACCGAGTCCGAACCACGTAAAAATCCTTGTGTTCTACCTGCTTTATTTTCGTTAGTTTGTGTGTGATAGTGTTTCCGCTACGTGTACCCTGTCCGGTTCCTAACAGATGCTACAGATCATCTCCGGGTAAGCATCCGGAAGCTCATCAAGCTCCAATCGATACTTGAGAAACCACCCAGAATGATCGTTTAACATCTCGTACACGTTCAGGTGTAAAGGGCTCCCACTGCGATCGGCTGTTTCCACCAAATGCAAATGGCCTCGTGACTCCCCAAAGTAAAGGGGCAATGCTCCACCGAAATAACCTCCAAAAGATGCCACCGGTTCTGGCAATGGTAACGATCGCAACTCTTGTGTATCAAGGTTAAAGTACGATGGATTAAAACAGGAGGGAGCCCAGTGGATTGCTTTATTCCAATAAACTTCGTAACTAAAAGGCGTATAATCTGGCGCAGAAAAAGATTGATCTGAAATCTTCCATTTCTCGGTTTCAGACGAGTAGATTTGAATCTTAAACGGATCACCAGGCTTTACGATGTGAATGCAAACAACCTTGTAGTCAACACAACCTGTTTGATGAAATGCCAGACCCATAAAACGGATATTTTTACGAACATCCTTGCCTCCAGGAACCGATGGGATGACTGCAAATTGCTTGGTTGTGGGATTGAATACGTAATATTTACGAGCACGTTCCTGCCCTCGATCGCTACAGCAAAGCAGCAATCCATTACAAGATTGCACGATTCGAATACCACAGCGATCAGGATAGAAGTCGAGATTTCGAAAAGGAGGAGTACTTCGGTTCTCAATATCAAATGGAATATAGAAATTTTGAACAAAAAGGCCAGTAGAGATGGAAACATTGCTATACAGAAGGGTGAAACTTAACAAAAGCGATCGCCAGTGTTTGGATACAGATCTAAATCGAAGAACAGAGGTGACCGGAAGCCTGCGAAGGATTTTGATTAAGAGATCATCGTTGGAACCTACCAGAGCTCTGGACTGGGTCGCCAGATGACTGGAATCAGCCATGGCCGCCTCCGAGAAGCAGAGCTTCATGGTGTTCCGGAATTTCTGGAGCTTGGCTCTGATGTTCACCATGTTTCAGGGGCGGAGCCAGGAAAAATCACCATGAGGGGCACAAATTTTTTTTCCGGCAATATATAATAAAAAAAGTCTACAAAAAGTACGATAAACATTACATATGAAAAACTACCCTACGAAATTACATTTTAAATGTGACCTCTTCTGTCTTTCATCTTTTGGAACCGATTAATGAGGTCTTCGGTTTTAACATTTGTAAGTGCTTCGTGTTCTATACTACAAATCAAAGCGTCGTTCATGAACTCGTCGCTCATTTTAATCCGCAACTCCGTCTTCAAAAGTTTCATTGCCGAAAAGCATCTCTCAACGGTTGCAGTTGCGACCGGCAAAACCAAAACTAGCTTTACTAACTTATAGACCAAAGATAACGACCGATCTTTTCCTGTTTCGACCATCGAACGAGCTAGCTCTGAAATTCCTTTTAAGTTAGCAAATTTAGGATGATGCGTAACATAGTGATAATACGTATCAAAATGAATCATTGAAAATTAGAAAAACTAAAGTCTAAAAGAAAAAAAAACCTTTAATCGCAATTCGTAGCAGGTGAGCCGTGAGCAATTGAGAAAATGATACAATGAGTTAATGAGGGAGAATCTTTGACTTTAGGAATTGGCAAAAGCAATTTCTTTATTTCAATGGTCACAGCTTCGGTTTTGTATCAAGGAGTTTTCTATTTGACTTTGGGAATTGACAATTGGCAAAAGCAATCCGGCCGGCAATTAGCAAAGCAAAGCGGCAACCAAGCAGGGGCGTTGGGAGGTCATGAATAGCCGAATAGGTTGAAGATTTTTCAGCGACCGATCAAATTCATGGGTTTAGATTTTGTGGGCCAACTTCTATTTAATGTGTTTTTTTTAAGCTCAATGCCTTCAAGTATAAAAAAATATGAGTACATAATTGTAAGGAGCACTTATTTTTTATCGAGGTAGACGCGTATATATAAAAAAAAATTCGAAACTTTTTACACTATTCCGAAAAAAATCGTGGGATGCCTGGGCACACCCGTGCCTCTTGTTACATCCGCCACTGCCATGTTTGGAGTGGTTTGAGAGCGTTGAAGAAGAGAGTATTTAAGGTGTTTTTATACGGTGAACGATTGCCATGGAAACTCGTGACCATGTCGGTAAACAGAAGAGATTGCCATTGAAGGTTTGACCAAGTCTTTCCCGACGTGGACCTAAATTTGTCCACGTTTCTAATAAAAAAGTTGAGCCAACTGATTTCGTTAATGCAATTTTGAAAAAAATTATTACATCCAAGGCCGGATTTCGATTGCTCGTTTGCCTAAATCAGAAGAGATATTGAAAGTGGACGAGTTTAGGTCAGAACTTTATAATTTAATTTGAACATACCTTGAAGATTTTTTGACCTGATTGATGGTGTTATTCCATTTTTAGTCAACCTTTTATATATTTTATCTCTTAAGTGGCATTAACAATCATAGGTCCAAGATGGTAAATATTTACCGAGACGTAAAAAGGTAAGGTTCTCACCAACCTTATGAATTAGCACCTCTTATCACTAGGACAACCTTCTTAATATGTCTAACTAGTGGGGCCTAGAGCTGCAGATTTATCGGTTTTTAACCAGTTCGGTTTTTTTTTTAAGAACCGGTTTTAAAAAAAACCGGTTTCGGTTAAAACCTAATAGGTTTTCCCGATTTTTTTTTGAAGGAAATTGAGTTTTAGATGTTTTTTTTTTTTTTTTTTTTTTGCGGTTTTTTAACCGGTTCGGTTCGGTTAACCGGAATAAACCGGAATAAAAAACTGGTTTGGTTTTAGATAAAAAAAAGCTATTATAAAACCGGTTAATAAAAAATCTGTTTCGATTTTTTAAAAAACCGGTTTTTTTGTGCACCTCTATTGGGGACACCACACAACTGAATGTAGATCCAAACGCACCAAAGTCTGGACCAAACCTCCTCCTGCAAACAACATGTACTCGTGGTCTTCTAATTGGTTAGTGTTGTTAAGATAAAATCTGATTGTGAACATTTTGCTACACATTGTAATCCCAAATAGCATCATACAAGAGGTGAATCGATTTGGGTTTCTGATAGATTACTCCAAAGAAGAAATATATCGATTTGGGTTAATTTGAAAATTTCCCGTAAAATGATCCAATTAAACCCTACATACACGACTTTGGTTTTGTTGCACCCTTAGGACGGGCATTAGTGGGTCGGACAAGTTTTCCAACCTACCTGTAGCCACGTGTGTAAATTCTTATCAAAATATGTTAATGTGGTACCGACACGTGGTTTTTAGTCCATGTAGTTTTAGTGAGGTAATTACAAGTTTAGTCCATATAGTTTTTAGTTTAAAATTATTACAGTTTTACTCGTAATTTTTAAATTTGTAATAGTTATAGTATTGGTTCCTGTAATTTTTAGCTTCGGTAATTAAAGATTTGGTCTTTATGATTTTTATATACCCTCTTGATTGTGATGAAATGGAATAATTATAGGTTTACTTCTTTTAGTTTTTAGTTTAAGAGATTTACATGTACGATTATAAACTCGTCACAACACGTAGAAATCCTACTAGTTTGATATTAAATTTGATAATGAATTCTAGGTGTTACTGTTATTATCTTCATTACTCAAAACTCAAAAGTTGGTCTGGAATTGTTACATCAGTTAGTAGTTTATCAAGAACTACTAAGCTTACCTCTAAAAGTATTCACAATTTCCCACTTGGTAGAGGATATACATAGAAGGGCGGGAAAGATGATAAATCACCATGTTTTTCCCTCTCTAGCTATTTCTAAGCGCTTTGAGTTCAATTGAAAGGATGGAAAGATGATAAGTTCTAATATTTTGACACTTGACAACTTAAACCCCTGAATTATCTTTTCAACTAATCAACTTCCAAACTTGCTAGAATAACCCCACTTAAATATTTATAGAAATTTTGGTCCCTAAGTCACGTTAAGTCAAGGTCAAATGCAAGAAATAGCAACCCACTTAACTTATTTATGTATTAAAGCATCCTACTTCAATTTCTTATTGTCACAATATTGTCCTTCCAATTTTCTCTTATTGGGGTATCGTATTTTTTAAATCTAACCAACTACGCACACAGTACTTTCAATTTTTTTCTTACGAATTACATTGTTGTACAAGGCCAAAATGAAAGTAGGTTGCTACAATAAGCAAATAGATGAAAGTACATTATTTAATGCATTTAACCCAATGGAGTAACCGGTTTTTTGCTTGATGAGCCATGGTTAAGAGTTAAAATCACTTTGACAAGTTAAGAGTCAGTTATAGATTCTAATAGCTTCTCATCAACTATCTCGTGTATAAAATATAGTGTACCGTGCACACAATCATTCACACAGAACAGAAAACTCAAGACTCTAACTCCTAACTCCAAAACTCTCTTACTCGTGACTGAAGTAAATAACCACAAAAGTCTGTTTATCTTAATGGTATAAAACAATTTCAAAGATTATCTGAAATAATAAAAAGCTACGTAAAAACCTTCAATCGGACGTGCTTTTAACAGCGAGTTACCCTTCTTTGATTCTTGATAAAGAAATAGTAGCAGATAGAAATTTGAAATTTACACACAAATTGGACGTTACTCGTATTAAAAAGAAACCAAGGATTCAATGTAACGATGAACATGCGAGTGTCCGATTCGTCCATAGAAAATGTTGATCTGATCAAATATCTGTTTGAAAGTCTTATCCACAACATTGTACCTTATAATCTTCCCCTTAATTCTGATCAACACGAATGTTCCATCTTCTTCTACACCTCTAACCACATCAAACACTTCGAATTCGTAATAATGAGGGCTCGAAGGATCTAGGCTGCTACAGATCATCTCCGGGTAAGCAGCCGGAAGTTCATCAAGCTCCACTCGATACTTGATAAACCACCCAGAATGATCGTTTATCATCTCGTACACGTTCAGGTGTAAAGGGCACTCACTGCGATCTGATTTCTCCACCAAATGCAAATGGCCTCGTGATTCCCCAAAGTAAAGGGGAATTGCTCCATTTAAATAACCTCCAAAAGATGCCACCGGCTCTGGTAATGGCAACGATTGCAATGCTTGTGTATCAAGGTTGAAGTACGATGGTTTAACACAGGAGGGAGCCCAGTGGATTGCTTTATTCCAATAAACTCCGTATTTTAGAGGCGTATAATAAGGCGCGGAGAACGATTCATCTAAAGTCTTCCATTTCCCTGTATCAGACGAGTAGATTTGAATCTTAAACAGCTCATCAGGCTTCACAAAGTGAACGCAAACAACTTTGTAGTGAACACAACCTGTTTGATGAAATGCCAGACCCATAAAACGGATGTTTTTACGAACATCCGTGCCTCCAGGAACCGATGGGATGACTGCAAATTGCCTGGTGGTGGGATTGAATACGTAGTATTTACGAGCACGTTCTTGCCCTCGATCGCTACAGCAAAGCAGCAATCCATTACAAGATTGCACGATTCTAATACCACAGAGATCAGGATAGAAGTCGAGATTTCGAAAAGGTGGAGTACTTCGGTTCTCGACATCAAATGGAATATAGAAATTGCGAACAAAATGGCCTGGATAGATGGAATCATTGTTATACATAAGGGTGAAATGCTGGTGACTCAAAAGGGATCGCCAGTGTTTGGATACAGATCTAAAGCGAAGAACAGATGTGACCGGAAGCCGGCGAAGGATTTCGATTAAGAGATCATCGTTGGAACCTATTAGAGCTCCGGACTGGGTCGCCAGATGACTGGAATCCGCCATGGCAGCCTCCGAGAAGCAGAGCTTCATGGTGTTCTGGAATTTCTGGATTTTGGCTCTGGTGTTCACCATTTTTGGAGTGGTTTGAGAGCCTGGAAGAAGAGGGTATTTTTAAGGTGTTTTCTTAATGGTGAAAGATTGTCATGTCTTGAATACAACAAAAATTGAGAGAGAAGAATTATCTCTTGATTGATTGAAGAAAAACGAATTACATCTAAAGTAATATATACAGATGAATCAATTCTACCAAGCTAAACTAACTGATAAACACACGTGATCTAACTAACTTTTAACCAACTATACACGTGGCATAACTAACCATCAACTAATCTAACAGTAAATACTATCATCCCCCCTCAAGTTGGAGAGTGATTAACACCCAACTTGCTCAAAAGTTGATAATGGATTTTGCTTGGTAAATTCTTCGTAAGCATATCTGCTAGCTGGAGCTGAGTAGGAACATAGTGAAGTGAAATCAGTCCATCTTGTAGTTTTTCTCGGACGAAATGACAGTCAATTTCGACATGTTTCGTTCGCTCGTGGAAAACAGGATTCTTAGCAATGTATATGGCAGCTTGGCTGTCACATTTCAATGGTATAGGGGTAACATTGGGGACAGAAATTTCATGAAGTAAGCGTGATAACCATGCTAGTTCTGCAGTAATTCTTCTCATGCTTCGATATTCAGCCTCGGCAGATGACAGTGAAACAGTTATCTGCTTTTTAGATTTCCAAGAAATTGGACTTCCTCCTAAAAGAACAAAGAAACCACTAATACTTCTTCGTGACTGTGGACATGAAGCCCAATCAGAATCACAGTAAGCTTGTAAAGTGAAGTCATCAGTGTTGTTAAAAACAAGACCTTGATTCGGATCTCTATTGAGGTATTTCAAGGTATGTAGAGCAGCTTCATAATGTGGGAAATGAGGATCAGACATAAACTGGCTCAGATGCTGAACCGCAAAAGCTAAATCAGGACGAGTATTTGTTAAAAAGTTTAACTTTCCAACAAGTTTGCGATAGTCTTGAGGATTGAGCATAGGTTTTCCTTCATGAAGTAATAACTTTGAGCTAGAAGGCAAAGGACAAGTGGCGGTTCCTGAGCATTTGAATTCCTTTAAAAGTTCATTAGCAAATTTTCGTTGAGTTAAGATGACTCCTGATTGAGTATATAAAACTTCAATACCAAGAAAGAAGTTTAAGGAGCCCAGATCCTTTATTTTGAAACGTTGATCGAGAAATGTTTTTAAAAGAGTAATCTCATCATCATTATTTCCAGTGATCATTATATCGTCGACATAGACAGCAACGAAGGTGACATTAGTCCCCATGGATTTATGAAACAAAGAATAGTCGTTCTTAGAATGTTGATACCCTTTATCTTTTAGAGCTGCGGATAATTTGGCATACCATTGACGAGATGCTTGTTTGAGGCCGTATAATGACTTTTGCAATTTACAAACTTTAGTGGGATCTGGTAAAGTGAGACCTGGAGGAGGTTTCATATAAATTTCTTCATCCAAATCACCGTGAAGGAAAGCATTATTAACGTCTAATTGATGCATATGCCATCGTTTCTTGACAGCAGTGGCAACCAAAGCTCGAATAGTCGTCATTTTGACAACTGGTGAAAACGTTTCTGTGTAATCAATCCCTTCTTTTTGTGTATATCCTTTAACAACGAGCCTTCCTTTGCAACGTTCAATCTGTCCATTTGCTTTATATTTAACCTTGTAAACCCAACGACAAGAAATGGGTTTCTTTCCTTTAGGAAGATCAACAACAGTCCATGTATTATTTAAGGCTAAGGCTTCGAATTCTTTATCCATTGCTTCTCTCCATTCAGGAAATTGAACAGCCTGTTCATAAGATGATGGTTCGATGACTTTGTCAATGTTTTCTATAAAATTCTTGCTTTGGGAAGATAAAGCATTAAAACAAATATGATGGTTTGGAGAGATATAGGTGACAGTATGCAGGCAATCGGAAACAACGCTATTGCAAACATAGTCTTGAAGGTGATGAGGAACATTGTGGGTTCTAGTTGATCGTCGTAAAACTGGTTGAACAGGTTGAGGAGGATTATGAATAATGAGTTGAGAAGAAGAGGAATCACTCGATTGAGAATTGGATGGTGAAGATTGTGAATTATGATTGTGGTTTATTATGGGATTTAAGTCATTTGAAGTATTCGATTGGGGAATATCATCTGAAGAACAAGAATCAAGTGAAGGTACTGGGAACATAGAATGATAATCAATTTTGGAAGAATGAGAAGGGAAGATGTTTTCATGGAAGAAAACATCTCTTGAGATGATGACTTTTCGAGTATTGATATCATAAAGCTTATAAGCCTTTTTGCCAAAAGGATACCCTATGAAAATGCACGGAGTAGCTCGAGGTTTGAACTTATCTCGTCCTTCTTTAAGTGTGCTGGCAAAACACAAACACCCAAACGCTTTCAGATGATTATATTGTGGCGTTGTACCGTATAAGGCATTGTACGGAGATTTTCCTTGAAGAAGTTTGGTTGGGAATCGATTAATGAGATACGTAGCAGTTAAAACGCAGTCTCCCCAAAAACGTATTGGAAGATTGGATTGAAACATCAGGGCTCTTGCAGTTTCAAGTAAATGTCTATGTTTTCGTTCGACCACCCCATTTTGTTGGGGTGTACTTCGACAACTAGTTTGATGTAATATTCCATTTTCTTGGAAGAAAAGAGCAGATTCTTTGCTGGAACCTAGTTCAAGAGCATTATCGGATCGAATAGTTTTGACTGTGGTATAGAAATGATTCTTCACCATTTGTATAAAACCTTTGAGAACTTGGAAAGCATTACTTTTTGTGCTTAAAAGATGGGTCCATGTTGATCTAGTGTAGTCATCTACTATGGTTAAGAAGTAAGAATAACCATCATATGTCTTCTCACGATAGGGGCCCCATGTATCGATGTGAATTAGCTCAAATGAAGAAGAGGTATGAATACTACTTCGTGGAAAAGACAGTCTATGTTGTCTGGCTTTAGGACAAACATCACAAAGCATTTCATGTTCATTAGGTATAGAGTTAATGAAATCGAAAGATTTTAACTTGTATAAAGGCAAATGTCCAAGTCTTTTGTGCCACAAAGAAATCAAAGTATCATTGGATACAACATTACACATAGTGTTTGTAAAGCCAACAAACGAACATGAAGGAAAAGAACTAGTGACAGACATAACAGTGCTATGTTTACTTTCTTGTTTGGAATGAGCAAAGTACAATCCAGTGCGATGTTCACCAAGAACCAGAGGCCTCTTCTGAGAAGGGCCCTGCAACAGGAAACAATGAGTCTCAGAAAATAGTACGAAGGCTTTGAGTTGTGCACATAATTTTCCGATAGACATCAGATTGTATCGAAATGAAGGAACATATAAGACGTTGTGTAAAACAACATTGTCTGCAATTATGGTACTTCCGATTTCATAAGCGATTGTATTTTCTCCATTTGGTAACGTAATTTGATGTGGATAGTCAAGTTTTCGGATCTTGATTAAAATTGACTTATTAGAACACATGTGAATGATCAGAAGATGATGAAGAAATGAAGATAATCAAACGAATTGATTAAGGGTAGTTTGCTCTGATACCATCTTGAATACAACAAAAATTGAGAGAGAAGAATTATCTCTTGATTGATTGAAGAAAAACGAATTACATCTAAAGTAATATATACAGATGAATCAATTCTACCAAGCTAAACTAACTGATAAACACACGTGATCTAACTAACTTTTAACCAACTATACACGTGGCATAACTAACCATCAACTAATCTAACAGTAAATACTATCATCATGTAAGCTGATGTCTAATGAGCAAAAGTCGGTAAACAGAAAATAAGAGTGCCATGGAAGCTTTGACTAAGGCTTTCCTGTCATTGACTTGAATTTGTCCGCGTTTCTAATAAAAAAGTTAAGCCAAAAATTTGAACAAGTTGCCATAATACACGGACGCAATGCAAATGAACAGGAGACAATTAAACATTTCACTTTTACAGCTACCCACTCTATCTATATAGAGGGGAAGATAAATAATAGGCCTTAATTTATGATCTAGATATTCAAATAATTAATCTATCAATTTAGAGTTCATAAACTCCCAAATCCACAAATGGAGTTGAAATCAAACATTACTTGATTAGAATGATTGTGGATTGATGAACTAGTGATTGAAACTAACCTAAAAATTATTTCAAAGATCCTAATCAACTACAACTTCGGATTTAGGGTATCCCTCAAACTCTAGATCGATCTTAGAAGAAGAACAAGAACAAGGAAGAGTAATACAATACAATGCTTCAATGAGGTTTACACTTTGATTTCACTTCTAACTCTCCTCCTAGCACAAAATCACGATGTCTTCCTTCTTTAGTGACCTACGTGGAAGTAAAAGCTTGTAAGGATGTTATTCGAAGTTTCAAAATTAAAGAAAGAAGTCGAGATTGTGAAAAACGTCTAGCAAAGATAGTATTTTTCTGCAGTGTATATTGAAATCTAATGAACCAACAACTATTTATACTGACTCTTGACAATGTCATTTTAGGAGTTCTAATGGCTCCTAACGTTTATACTAACGATCATTTTACTGTTTTTTTACAGAAAAAAAAACTAATTTTTTTCTCCCAACAGCTATATCCAGTTTCATCCGATTTTGATTCAGTTTTTTATCCTAAATATCCGATTGCCAAATTTAGGTACCCAAATCTAGGCTTGGCAATCGTGTCGTGTTTGTATCGGTGGCATGTTGAGATAGTTTGACTCAAACAATTATCGTGTCGTGTCAACCAATTTATTTTCGTGTTGGGTTGGCGTGTCAACCCGTTTATTTTGTAAATGTGTCATAGCATGTTAGATTGAAACACCGAATACGTTGAAAGAGTAAGAGGTTTGGAGTCAGTTGAACGAAACTCACAATAAGATTAAAGAAACAAAGTCTCACTGAGGGGAAAGTGAGCGAGTGCGATTGTGCAGTATGTGATATTAATAAAAAGTGAAAACCTAAATTTATGTCTTGACTCGGTAAAATTATATAGTGGCTTCTACATTACAAAACAATTCAACCTAAAGTTTTTTTGACATTTGGCTTTGGTTTCATGCATGCCCAATTTACCTAAAGAATTAAAAGAACTTGCATATAAATAAACGGATCATTATCGAGTTAAAATGTTAGACCCAAACCCAACCCATTTAATTTTCGTATCATGTCGTGTCAAACCAAATACAAACATTTCTTGTATTCACAGATTTCCCTTCACTGTTTTCATTTTTTCTTGTATTCATTTTTTTTTTCGTTTTTCATTTTTTTTTTTTTGCAATTTCTTTCTGCCGATAGATGTATCGATTCAGAGTTCATGGTGTCCAGAGGTCCAAGGCCCAACCTCCTCTTTGGTTTCCAATTGTACACATCATGAAGATAATTAGATAAGCAACCATGTGAAATGTGGGTGAACCAAATACAAACATTTCTTGGAATGGAAATCGATAGGCCCAAGAGTCTTCTAGTAACGTTCAAAAACTACTTATTCTTTGTATATACAAAACAAGAGTCTTCTAGTATGTATGTTCAATTGTTTATTCTTTTTGTATATAAGGATCTTTTTTCTGGATTTTTATTAATCTTGATTAGGTTTTTTTTTTTTTTTTTTTTTTTTTTTTTTTTTTGAACGGCAAATCTATTCTACTCCTACTCCTAAACTACTCCTTGTTATGTTAGTGTCAGGGTTTGAACCCATGACCTCCTTGTTAGTAATCACCTTGTTAGCCAAGTGGACTAGCCCCAACTTGTGATTAGGTGTTTGTTAATCCATGGAGTGGAGACAGAAAACGATGTAGAATTTGGGAAAATATCGCCCCTCTCTTTTCGCAGGCCAAAGTAAAAACAAAGGTACGTTTGTAAAATATCGGATTTTATTGCATATAAATAATTTGGTTTTGGGCATGTTAAATTTTGATGAATTTCTTTGATAGGTTATTGTAGGGGTGAGCAAAAACCGAACCGCGACAAAAAATAACCGAAAAAACCGCAACCGAAAAACCGAAACCGAAGCGAAAACCGATGGTGTGGTTTATACTTTTACAAAAACCGCAAAATTGCGGTGCGGTGCGGTTTTTACTTTTGGAAAAACCGCAAATAACCGAACCGCACCGAGTACCATGTATTAAATAATTACATAATATATATATTATTTACTTATTATTAAGCTTAAATATGACATTATAGATTAAATAAAAGAGTGACTTTGAGCGACAATTTTATTTTGTATTTTGACAGTGGCAATTCCATTTGTCATTTTCACCAATTGTAAGTTATAAACTTTAGTTGTTTCATGATTTACTATATTAAGTATAAAGAAACAAACGAGTTCTATTTTGTATTTTGATAGCGGCAATATACTAAATATATAGTCAAAACACTAAAAAATTCATAAAAAATGTGTCGATTTTTAACTTCTGCGGTTTTACAACCGCACCTTAGGAAAAAAAAACACATACCACTATATTATGCGGTTAATAACCGAAACCGTACCAAATAAAACTGCACCGCATGGAAAAACCGCAAAACCGCACTGCATTAGAAACCGCAAATTGCAGTTTTAGGTTTTCAAAAACCGCATAATACGGTTTGCGGTTCGGTTTTGACCAAAAACCGCACCAAACCGTACCATGCTCACCCCTAGGTTATTGTGACTGAGAGGGCCGGGCATGCTTTTGATGCAATGAATTGTATTACAAATCGGGAACTTAATTCGTATGATGGGGTTGTTGCAGTTGTAGGTTTTATATTCGTAAAAATCAAAAAGTCTTTTTAAACTTTTTATTACCATATTCCACAACAAAAGGTTTTGAACCTTTTCCCATCTGAATTTGGTTTAGGGAGGTGATGATTTATTCAATCTGTTTTAAGTTCATCTCTTGATGAATCACAGGTCGCAAATCTTAGTACGTTCCCTTTTAAATGATTTTCCACTTTTTTCCATTGCTTTTAAGGATACTCACAAAAAAAAAAAAAAAAAAAAAAAAAAAAAAAAAAAAAAACTGATGTGATATTTAACTATTGATCACGTTCTTAACCAATAGGACAAAATGACTACGTATTCACTTATGGGTCAATTTCGAAATTCCAAAAAGAATTGCGGAATTACTTTTTACCGAGAAAAAAATTACCTTTTTTTTGGCGAAATGATGTCACAATATATGAACAATTTTGTCATAAAACTCGGAGATATGAACTTTTTAATTATTTTAGGCTTTTAGTGAAGGGTATCATTCATCAAGCAATTTCACAATTGACCAATTGCAAAAATTTTGTGATTATACCTTTATTTAATGTTCGTGGCTTTAAAATATTAGAACTAGTTTCATGTATCATAAGCAGATGGTGATTCAGAAATTTCTTTCCCAAATGAACGATTTCGCTTTGGACTTTTCCTTGTGGTTCAGGCGATGATATTTTATATGGCATTTTTTTGTTTTGAATTTATATTCTTTCTGCATTGATACGATAAAAAATGTGATGCTTGATGTATATATACTTTTTTGCAGCACAACGAGAGCTCGAGATCCTGTTACATCAGCATTGCAAATTATCTTGGTGAAAGATTACGCCTCGATATAGCTCGAATTGTAATATGGAAAACTTCAAGAACGTCCATACATGAGCCACGTGTACGCTACACTCAGTGGCGGAGCCAGGATTGAACTCTACTGGGGTCCTTTAAAACTAAAAATCGTCTGCTAATCAAACCTATGGAAAATTGTAGAGATGGATAATAGAGACTTGGACCCCAATATATTTTGCTGAACTTTTCATAAAAAAGGAGTGGGTGCTAGGAACTAAAAGAGGATGAATATGTATTAACAAAAAAATCAATATATATATATATATATATATATATATATATATATATATATATATATATTGAAATTTTTTATCAAGGGGGGTCCATAGACCCCACTTATTACACACTAGCTCTGCCAATGGCTACACTGGAGCGTGTGCCGGGTAGACACTTAGGGGCTGTTTGTTTTTAATAAAAAAAAACTTCTAAACTCTTTTGTCTTCAGACTCGCAGACGCGTGCAGACGTTTTAAGTGTGCAGACTGTTTGTTTTTTCGCAGCCCGCAGACCTTAAAAGGTCTGTGTGTCCTCTTTTGTTAGAAGTGGCAATATACCCTCTTTTAACCTCTTCCAAAAAAAAAGTCATGACACTCCCTCTGTGCCCTAAACAAAACACGCATCTATGCCCTAAACAAAACACGCATCATCGAAAGTCTGGTTCCGCCTTCTCTCCCTCGCCTTCTCTCCCTCCGGTTGAAGGCGCTTCTTCTTCCTCCCACCGGCGCTGCTTCTTCCTCCCACCGGCGCACCTCCGGCGGTTCCTTATTCCTCCTCCGGTCGCTGTCGCTGCACACAGGTATGTCTCTTTTTTTTTTCAATCCCGATAACATGAAATGGAATCTCAAATCAGTCGGCTTCTAGGGTTTTGTTCACGAAATAGAAACTGAAATTGGTGTTCTTCTGCAATTGAAATCCGTAAACTGAAATTGGTTATCCTGATTGATTGTTCCTGAAAATTGGAAATACGAAAACTGAAATTGGAATCTGAAATTGGTGTTCTTGATTGATTGTTCCTGAAAATTGTTCTACTGAAATTGCTTTTACTGAAAATTGCTTCTATTGATTGTTCCTGATTAATTTGTTCTACTGATTGTTCCTGATTGGTGTGTTTGTTCACGAGAATTGTGACACCCCATTTCTACAGTTTGCAAATACTATGGTTTTTCATAAAAGTTTATGAATACAAAAATATGGTTTATCAAAAACCAATAATTTACATGTTTAAAAATTGTGGGTGTTACAAATCCATACCAAAATTAACCATAGTAAGCAAGTAAGGATTAAACCTTGAGCCCATGATAGGAGCTAACTCGAGCTCCACTCCAGCTAAACTTCATCCAATTATAGCATATCATTTAACCTGGAATACATGGCAAAACATAGAATACGTAAGACAATAATGTCTCGTGAGTTACATGAGTTTTAGACTCAAACATTTAACTTCTTTTTCCAGCCTTTTTATAAAACTACTAACATAAAACATTTTTCAAAACTTTATAGTAGTAACATACTACAACTCTTTACTTTTCAAAATCATTTCATAAAATACTCTACAAAAATAGCATCTTTCTATTTCGTAATATACTTTGCAAAAATAGCATCTTTCTTACTTTCTTTGTCTGGTATCATAAACTTGCTGGATTTTTATACTTAGGGCTTTAATCACCATAAGTGATACCCCAAGTCTCTACGGTTAGAAAGAACAGATCAATCCTCACCATAGAAGTTGCTTAGGAAATCTACTTCGCGATGGGGCTTTTTCCCCGGTAGACTCCATACCTAACCCGGGTAGGTGGAACATAGTTCCCTTACTATCATTGCTTGCTTCAAATACCAGTCGCACAAAATACCTTCTGCTTACTTGAACAATACTTACATTCATATACATAGTGGCTAAGTATAAGTGCCAAATCATACTTTTCCAACATCTTATGGCTATATGCCATTCTTACTTGAAAACATATACGGTTTGTAACCAAAACATACTTCTTAAACATCTTATGGCTCTATGCCTATTCATACTTTAAAACATATATAACTTGTAATAAAAATATACTTTCACATAATTGGTTCATAGACCAACATACTTTCACTTAATTTAACTTGTAGTTCAAAACATAACTTCAAATATAGCATCATACTTCACAACAAGTTAGAAATAATACTCTTACATATAATTTCACATAAAGAGATTTTATAAGAAATCTTGAAAATACTTACTTGCCATGTACCCCAGAATGGGTAAAAATACTGCATGTACTCACCTCATGTATTGCTAGTAGATTGTCTAAATGTCCCTTGTATTCATACTCTTTCGAGATCCGATAATCATTTGACATGAACCTATAATTAACATATTATACATTAACATTCATTCTAACTGACTCTATAACTCATTGGAGTCCTTCTCATACTCATATGGGTCAAAACAAGTATATAACTTTTGAATAACTAACTTTATTTGAGTCGTATTCTATACGTACACTGCTATAGTACCCTCGAGAGGTCGTATTCTCTATTAAAAATTTATTCCACCACTTTCAAACCATTATAGACTTGTACTTAAAGTTTGGAGTCATTTGGACATGTCTAGCATGTTTTCGAGTCCAAAACCCCCTGTTTGAAACACACGACCCGGGAAAAATCTAAGCCTATAAGAGCACGACCCATGTTTGCTTTAAATGGCAACATACTTTGAAGTGCAGGGAGAGCACGACTCGTGCATAATGAGCACGACCCGTGCTCTTTCTGGGCAGGTTCATTTCAGTCCGATTTTTGCACTGCAGCTCCCTGTTTTTGCACATTAAGTCCTTATTCCAGTTCTTAATCATTTTGGGTTTATTCTAATACTAAAACCATCCATTAACATCAGGTTTTAACCATTGGAATCAACCCAATTGCATAAATGCAGAAATTAGGGTTCTTGAACCAAAAACCCCAAAATCCACATAATCACTAAATTCATTTGTTTCAATCACAAGTTCTTATCATATAGACATGTTTTAAACTTAAAAATCAGATGGTTATCATGGATCATACTGAAATTTCAGTTTCTAATTTATCCACACAAAACCCACCAAGAACACATAGGTTATAACCTCAATTACTAACCTTATTGCTTGAGATTCTTTAATATTCAAGCTACTAATTCGATTCATTGTTCAACCTTCTTGATTTTCAGAGATCGTAGCTTCAAGAATTTCTCCCGTAACTTCTAAATGACCAGCTCAAGGATGGGAGATATTTTCTCCTATTTATACTTCCATAATTACACTCTAGCCCCTCAAGTTCCATTTCTTGAACTTTGGCCACAAAAATCAGTTTTTATCACATAAGACTAAGTTTCTTACATTTTTAGTCCTAAACTGGAATTATAACTTCATAATGATTTATGTGTATGGCCAAAAGACCAAATTACCCTCTTCATGGTAAAATGACCAAATTACCCTTTTCATGGTAAAATGACCAAATTACCCCTTTTTATTACAACTTTTGTAAAACTGTCTCAAAACTCCAAATTCCTCTTTTAAGTTTATTTTATTACATAATAGCTCCAAAAATCATATTTTCCTTACTTAAAAGTCATTTGGATGTCAAATGACCATTTTGCCCTTTTTCACCATTTTTCTCCAACCTCTTGGAATTTTACTACATTTCCCAATAAATTATTTTAATACTTTCAAAATATTTGATCTTTACATTAGGCATTATTTTGAATATAAATTCAAGATTTTTGGGTCGTTACAACTACCTCCCCCTTAATGGGATTCCGTCCTCGGAATCATCACACAACTATTAATTTAAGGGATCACTTCTCCCTCCTCTTCAAAGGCTCTCAGCCAAAGTTTGGTTCATAGTAGTTATTTCCTTTTATCGACACATAATCATATTTTTTTATTCTTTTATCTTTTCAGTATTTCCTTCCAGAGTTACTTTTGGTTCTTAATCAACCTTTAGAGGTTTCTACTTTCAATTTATTATGAGGAATTAACACAGTCTTTTCCTCCTGAATAATTCTTTCAATTCCTCATAAAAGGTTTCATAGTTCTGCTTCATTTCCTCATTAATTCATCCATCCCATGTTCTATTTATATTCCCTTTTACCTCATTTCATATACAACTCTTTTAGTAAAACTTATCTTACAAAATGGTTTCATACTTTCATACTTTTATCAAGAATAGCAGTTAACTTTGTAATTCTTCTCATATCTTTACCAAAATTTCATGAGATTATACTAATCATATTCTTTACTTATAAAACATTTTCCAGATACAATTTGGCGAAATTTGTATTTATACAATTTATAAATACATAATATCTCTCCCTTAAAATAAATATTTCGTCCTTTAACGGACATTTTACTTAAACATAACTTCTTTTTCTTCTCTTATAACATTCTTATTCATTCTCACCTTTCTCTTTTCTTATTTCTTTTGCTCCTGTGTTATTACATGGATAGTTCAATTTAATTCTTTTTGTATCTCTGCTAATGACTCCTGGTTTATTACCATTTTTTAAGGATTACATTCTCTTCTTTTCGTTACACTTTACATTCTTACTTTTCTATTTCGAACATAATCTGTATATCTCATTTTAAAAATGTTAAAACGATATACCGCTTTTTTTTAAACATATTATAAAATCTCATACTTATTACTTTGTTCATAATTATCATCCTGTGATGCAATTAAATTTCACAAATCATATTTATTAACTTCTTGATTACAGATATCAATTCTCAAATTCTTGTCCCACTTTAGACTTTTACACATAAATTTTGTCTCTCTTTTACCGTTTGATTACTACTTTGCATCCCGACTTTACCACATGGATTCTTTGGTGTTTCTAGTTTGTTACATCTAGTACTTTATAATTCTGGGCTCTATTTCAATATATTTCTTATACACTCCAAATAAAATTTTTTATATACGTATTCTAAGTTTGACTCTTATAAAAGTCAAAGCTGTCAAGAATTTAATTACCAACTTTATATGCTTTTGGTCATAAAATGATTCTATCTTGACAATAAGATATATCTCATTGCCTCAAATAATTTCTTAACACATGCTTATAAGTTCTTAATTGTATAATATATACACATATATACACCTAATTCTCATTTGATTTAAGAACTCAACTAGATATTTTAACCATTTTCGTCCCATGACAATTTCTTGACTCAATCCTCAACCACCATTCTCACTCATTACTCTATACTTGTTTTCTCTCATTATACTTATTAAGTATACACTTCTTTCATAACCATATAATTTACCACAAATTTTTTTTATAGACTTTCAATCTTTACATTTCATACATTTTACATATAAACTTTCTAGTCTTGAACTCGAAGTTTCTCCCTTTACATCTTTTACCATCTTTTCCATGTGTTATAGGCTACATACCTAACACATTACATTATTCTTTCATTTTGTTTTTATAAGACTTACTTCTTATGTATCTTTAGATGATACACAACTCCCATTAATTCTATCGTTATCTTTCATTCTTTTGCATTCCGAAATTATATGCCAAATACACTATCTCACTCTTGTATATTATATAAACTTCACACTCATTCTTTCTTTCACATATATATATATATATATATATATATATATATATATATATATATATATATATATATATATATATATATATATATATATACCCTTATACGTGTCCTTACATTTCATAATCATTAACTATGTACCGACCACTTCTCACAATTATGAAACAATTTTATTCTTTCTTCACATTCGAAATTATATTAACTTACTTTGTTCCAAACGGACTTTGCGACCAAATTCTTCATTGCCATACTATATTAACTGACCTTTATGTCAGGATTTCGTTTCTGTAATCATCTCTTCCATGGTGATGCAACGCAAGTTTTATAATTATCTTTTTACCATTTTTTTTCCAAATTCTTACCATCAGGTGCTAGACCTAGCACCTCTTAACTTAATATTTTATTTATCCTGGGACAACTTTTAATATTTTTCTTTTAAGAAATAATTTAACAATTTACTATTCGAACTGCTTTCTATGCTTGTTGGGTAGGCATGCTCTACCTTCAGTCTTCAGACTTGTTAACCCTTAACTTTGACTAGATTCCAACTTCTGTCATAAAAAAGTTCCTTGGAAACAACCAAGAATCTTCATAATCGTTTTACACGTTGCGACGCCTGTCATAACTTACAAATAGTTACAGTCTGCTATTACTTTACATTAAGTAATAATCTTTGCAGACTTTGATTCACAATTACTATTTTGTTCGGGTACATCATGTATGTGCATCTTCATTTGAATGCCACTTCTTTTACAGGCCAATTCGTGCCAACAACTTCCAAATCTATATGTAAATATAGCATTCAACTTATCACCTCAAAATGGTTTCCATACGTTTATGTTGTAGTAAACAAGGCATAATATCCTTGCTTTACTTAAACTTCTTTCTTTTCGACTATGCACAACGAAGCTATTGGACTTTTGTACCGATCATTCCTCATTCTTCACCTTTATTTACTCTTCAGTTATCCTGCTACTTGTCTCTTTACTTGACTCACCACTATACTTATAACTTATTCAATTGTCCATTCTTTGGACACTTTTATTTATCTTCTTTGTTCAAATCTGGAAGTTAGTCTTCCATTTCCTTTTTGCATTGCCATATTCTATCTTTAGCTTTTCTCATAGTTTTAATCTTATCGTCTTACAACGATATTCTGCTTCTTTTATGTATTTACTATTCATACGTCCTTCAAAGAAAATTTTAAATTCAATGGTCATGCCCAATGCACACCACTTGCTTGCATTAAACTCTTCTTTACCACTCTTTTATTATTACAAAATTTTATAATATTAATACACTCTGCTTATAATTTTCATCCTTCATGTAAGAGTCTTACAACTCTCATATCGGTAATCTATACCCACAATTCTTCTTTTAGTTGCTCTTATTCATACTTCCTCTCGCCTTGACGGCCATATATTTTAGTGTCTTTCAATCTGTCTAAGAAGTATTAATTATCACATTATTTCTTTTACTTTACCATATTGAGGGGTATATATCCACTACACTATCTTTTAATACTTATAGTCTTACTTGTTTTTATTACATATGCATATAGTTCCTATGTTATACTTACTACCCTCTTCAAAACTCTTACCCACCAGATTACCATAATCTCTTTACGATTCCACCAGTCTCAATACATATCCTATGATTATGATAATACAGGCCCATATTACCATAATCGCCTATACATATTGATTCTGCTGTTATCATAAGATCTCATGGGACACTGGTTCCTTTAACATTTAACATCATTTATAAATACATGGTGATCAATACTAGAAATCTTACTACATTATAAACATAGTCTTTAATAGATTTAGACGGTTACGAAACATATCATACAATTTTCCTAACGGTCAGATTTTTGCTCACTCTAAACGTTATCTTAACACTTCCTAGTGTTATATATATATCTACATATCTTAAGTAATACATAATATCTTAATCATTTAAGACATCATATAACATACTTTCATAAACTAACATTCCTATAGCATGAGTTTAAGCCTATGAGTGGAACAAGCCAATCCTAATTCGCTTAAACTATGGCTCTGATACCAACTTGTGACACCCCATTTCTACAGTTTGCAAATACTATGGTTTTTCATAAAAGTTCATGAATACAAAAATATGGTTTATCAAAAACCAATAATTTACATGTTTAAAAACTGTGGGTGTTACAAATCCATACCAAAATTAACCATAGTAAGCAAGTAAGGATTAAACCTTGAGCCCATGATAGGAGCTAACTCGAGCTCCACTCCAGCTAAACTTCATCCAATTATAGCATAGCATTTAACCTGGAATACATGGCAAAACATAGAATACGTAAGACAATAATGCCTCGTGAGTTACATGAGTTTTAGAATCAAACATTTAACTTCTTTTTCCAGCCTTTTTATAAAACTACTAACATAAAACATTTTTCAAAACTTTATAGTAGTAACATACTACAACTCTTTACTTTTCAAAATCATTTCATAAAATACTCTACAAAAATAGCATCTTTCTATTTCGTAATATACTTTGCAAAAATAGCATCTTTCTTACTTTCTTTGAATGGTATCATAAACTTGCTGGATTTTTATACTTAGGGCTTTAATCACCATAAGTGATACCCCAAGTCTCTACGGTTAGAAAGAACAGATCAATCCTCACCATAGAAGTTGCTTAGGAAATCTACTTCGCGATGGGGCTTTTTCCCCAGTAGACTCCATACCTAACCCGGGTAGGTGGAACATAGTTCCCTTACTATCATTGCTTGCTTCAAATACCAGTCGCACAAAATACCTTCTGCTTACTTGAACAATACTTACATTCATATACATAGTGGCTAAGTATAAGTGCCAAATCATACTTTTCCAACATATTATGGCTATATGCCATTTTTACTTGAAAACATATACGGTTTGTAACCAAAACATACTTCTTAAACATCTTATGGCTCTATGCCTATTCATACTTTAAAACATATATAACTTGTAATAAAAATATACTTTCACATAATTGGTTCATAGACCAACATACTTTCACTTAATTTAACTTGTAGTTCAAAACATAACTTCAAATATAGCATCATACTTCACAACAAGTTAGAAATAATACTCTTACATATAATTTCACATAAAGAGATTTTATAAGAAATCTTGAAAATACTTACTTGCCATGTACCCCAGAATGAGTAAAAATATTGCATGTACTCATCTCATGTATTGCTAGTAGATTGTCTAAACATCCCTTGTATTCATACTCTTTCGAGATCCGATAATCATTTGACATAAACCTATAATTAACATATTATACATTAACATTCATTCTAACTGACTCTATAACTCATTGGAGTCCTTCTCATACTCATATAGGTCAAAACAAGTATATAACTTTTGAATAACTAACTTTATTTGAGTCGTATTCTATACGTACACTGCTATAGCACCCTCGAGAGGTCGTATCCTCTATTAAAAATTTATTCCACCACTTTCAAACCATTATGGACTTGTACTTAAAGTTTGGAGTCATTTGGACATGTCTAGCATGTTTCCGAGTCCAAAAAATCCTCTTTGAAACACACGACCCGTGCAAAATCTAAGCCTATAAGAGCACGACCCGTGTTTGCTTTAAATGGAAACATACTTTGAAGTGCAGGGAGAGCACGACTCGTGCATAATGAGCACGACTCGTGCTCTTTCTGGGCAGGTTCATTTCAGTCCGATTTTTGCACTGCAACTCCCTGTTTTTGCACATTAAGTCCTTATTCCAGTTCTTAATCATTCTGGGTTTATTCTAATACTAAAACCATCCATTAACATCAGGTTTTAACCATTGGAATCAACCCAATTGCATAAATGCAGAAATTAGGGTTCTTGAACCAAAAACCCCAAAATCCACAAAATCACTAAATTCATTTGTTTCAATCACAAGTTCTTATCATATAGTTTTAAACTTAAAAATCAGATGGTTATCATGGATCATACTGAAATTTCAGTTTCTAATTTATCCACACAAAACCCACCAAGAACACATAGGTTATAACTTCAATTACTAACCTTATTGCTTGAGATTCTTTAATATTCAAGCTACTAATTCGATTCCTTGTTCAACCTTCTTGATTTTCAGAGATCGTAGCTTCAAGAATTTCTCCCGTAACTTCTAAATGACCAGCTCAAGGATAGGAGATATTTTCTCCTATTTATACTTCCATAATTACACTCTAGCCCCTCAAGTTCCATTTCTTGAACTTTGGCCACAAAAATCAGTTTTTATCACATAAGACTAAGTTTCTTACATTTTTAGTCCTAAACTGGAATTATAACTTCATAATGATTTCTGTGTATGGCCAAAAGACCAAATTACCCTCTTCATGGTAAAATGACCAAATTACCCTTTTCATGGTAAAATGACCAAATTACCCCTTTTTATTACAACTTTTGTAAAACTGTCACAAAACTCCAAATTCCTCTTTTAAGTTTATTTTATTACATAATAGCTCCAAAAATCATATTTTCTCTACTTAAAAGTTATTTGGATGGCAAATGACCATTTTGCCCTTTTTCACCATTTTTCTCCAACCTCTTGGAATTTTACTACATTTCCCAATAAATTATTTTAATACTTTCAAAATATTTGATCTTTACATTAGGCATTATTTTGAATATAAATTCAAGATTTTTGGATCATTACAAAAATTGTTCTTCTGAATTTGTTCCTGATTGATAAGGATTCTGAAATTGTTATTGTTGGTGTGTTTGTTCATTTAAATTGATAATGGCTTGGTCTTTTTTAGGTGTTTGTTGTTGTTTATTGCTGATTTTTTGCTTCTAATTGTTGCTTCTAATTTGTTCCTGATTGCTAGTTTAGTTGCTGAATTTGGTTTATTTGGATCATATGTAGCTTATTTAAATGGGTGAAAAGCATCAATGGACTAACGAGCAACTAGGGTGGGTAGGAGAGGCTTAAGTTTGCTCAAAGAATCATGGAATAAGTTAGGAAACGTTCTACAAGAACGGTTTGGTCTTGAATTAAGTCAAAAAAATTGAAAAATGCTTACGACAATCTAAAAGCCAAGTATGTTGGATGGGCTTATTTGAGAAACAAAACGGGAAACATCTACAATTCTCAAACAAACACTTTTACCTTAACGAACGAGGAGTGGGAAGAATTTAAAAAGGTATGTTTATGTCTAATTTTTTAATCGAGTAACTCCAATATTGGAACATATTCTTATATTAGTTTATAAATTTTGGTTTAGGGACATCCAAAAGCCGCGCCATTAAAAACACACCCATTGCTTTATCCAGAACTTTGTGCAACTTTGTTTGATGGTCGTAGTGCTACTGGTAGCTACAGGTACACCCCGGCCCAAACCACATCGGCGGCTGGGTCATCTTCTTGTCGCCGTGTCCCACTCCCAGTTCTTCAGATTACAGACAACTCCTTCGATAACATGAAAGATGATGGAACTTCCAATCATCCAACCGAACCAACTCTTGAGCCTTATGTTGATCCACATCCCAGTGACACAGTTGATCCAGTTTCTCCAACCCCTGAGCCTTCTCCAAGTATTGCTAGACCGAGTAAGAAGGCTAAAACCACAAAAACTTCTATCAATCATGACGACTTGGCAAGAGACATGCAAAAAGCTTTGCAAATATTGATTAAAGGCAATGATGGGCCAACAATTGATGAGTGTCATGAGAAGTTAAAGATACTTGAATTAGACCCAACTGACCCTTTATTCCTAACTGCGTTTCACATATTCTCCGGGTCTAAGAATACGCGAGAAGCATGGATGGCATTGCTCGCTATACCCGATGTGCTAAAAGGATGGTTCAAGTTGACTAGGCCGCATTCAGGATAGTTCAAGTTGTGACAACCAAAAAATTTATATAAGATAATGAATGAATTATATAGTATATTGGTGTTTAAAAAGTTTAAAGTTGTAATTATTTCTTATAGAATGCAAGGGCAAAATCGTCAAAGGAGGTAAAAATATGGGAATTTATGTTTCAAGACATTTTATTAAGTCATAATGAAGTGTTACTTCAATTGGAAACATGTTTTGAAATCCCGAGGGCAAAATGGGAAACTTGGGGGCAAAAGTGAAAAGATTAATTGTTAAATTTTAAAAAATTTAGATATAAAAATCTATAACGATTTGGGAAAAAGTCATCAAGAAGACTTTTGTAGATTTTGATGCAATAAAAAATTAGGAAAAAGATATGGGTCTTTTGGACTTATGACAAAGAAGTTATAAAGGGTTAAAGATGGTCAAAAAGTGACAAAAATGGTCAAGTGTCCATGTTTGAAGGACTGTGACGGAAAATTTAGAGAGATTCAGTCTTAATTCAGTAGAAGGAAGGTATTAAGCTCATTCTCACCTTTCTAAAGGTATAAGATTTGCAACATTTGGATACAGTATGAAAACGTTATGGCTAGAGGAAAATCAGGGAAAGATAATAAGTAAAAGTGTAAATTTTTCTAAGGAATGAACTTAGGGGCAATTTGGTCCTTTGTCCAGAATTCACCCAAATTAGAGTAAATTACACAGATGGTCCCTGTGGTTTACCAAAACTAACACTGAGCATCCAACTATTGGATTTACACTAGATGAGTCACTTAACTTTCCTTAAACGGACACATTGGTCCCTGTCAACGTTACCGTCAATTCTCCAACGTTAAACCCCCAACATGTGCCGTTCATGTGGGGGTATATTCGTCATTTCAATTTGGATACTTCGTTGCAACTTATTACAAGCGGGAAACACATGTCCTTTACTTCAAATGTCGAACATTATCAACACACACATTTGGTGTGGGAGAACTCGAGGAATTCACGAAGCAGCTATGGTCTTCTGCATATGCGGGAGGCAAGCAAGTCTGTGTACCTGATGGACTAATCTTAATCCAGGGCGGCGTTTCTGGAGATGTCAACAGTGTGGGTTTGTGGGTTGGTCGGACCCTCCGATGTGTCGTAGATCGTTGATGATAATTCCAGGTTTGTTGCAAGCGAGGCGGATGCATATGGATGAAATAACTCGACTTGAAGGTGAACTCAGGGTAGCTCGATGGTACAGGATGGTTCTTGTTGTTTCGTGGATTTTTTTCCTCATCTACTGGATGTTTACCACATTTGAATAGGTTAGGGTATTTACTAATTAGTTAACTGTTAATGGAATCGTGTTCCAAGAAATTCACATTTTGGGGTGTTTGATCTTGAAGTTCATATTTTTATGTCTACTAGTATTGTTAGAAAATTACTACTTCATATTTTTGAAATCTGTTCACGTATGAACTGTTTTGTAATATCCATCAACAAATTAATGAATGTTAACTAAATTTTTATGGTCATTTGTGTATCATCACAAGGTCATCGTGGTAGTAATATCATTCTTATATACATTAAATCACAGCAACTGTCTACATGGTATTGAGGGGGTGGGGGATAATGAGATTTCAAGGGGGTTTTGAGATTAAATCTCAGCAAATGTCTAGATTAAAGCAAAATTTCGTAGATATATTTCGTCCAAACAAAAGATTACATTTTGATGTTTTAAGTACCGACTGTTAAACAAGAAACGAACATACTATAGACACCGAGAAAGTATATGACCTAAACAGAGTACGTTACCCAAAACCTGGAATTCTACCCCTTCGACATCCCTTTGATTTACTTCTCGAAATCACACTCATATTTGATCAACTTCTTTTTCCCTTTGTAGTTCTCCACTTCGGCTTCCAAAAGATTTTGCATGTCGTAGATAAGATTCATTATCTTCACCGCGCTTGCTTTGCTCTCCCTCATTGTAGCCTGAGCTATCACGTAGTTCATGTAGCGTGGTTTTGTATTCTGCTCTTCGAAAAGTTCTTTGCGCACATCATAGTCTGCTTGTATCATGTGTTCCAACTCCTTTATGAACCTACGATTGTTCTCCGTTTTGTGGATTAGGTTTTTTAGCATCGCTTCCAAGTCTTTACCTTTCATGTCTGTAATACAAGAGGTTATGTGTTTGTAATTGGCGTGAAGATGTGTGATGCAGGAACCTTGCAGTTCCTTATATAGCCCCAACAGGTAGTCGATTGGTATGGAAATGGTAGACAACAAGATCTGCAGATGAAGAGACGTTTACACGGCGAAGGGAAGCGGTTATAATGACTTAGCGTTAATTAAATGTTCTAGTTAGTAGGAGGTTATCATGACCTAGCCATAATTGAATGTTGTTTGCAGATTATTCATATATTTTAATTTGTCATTTACATAAGATTAAATTATTTGTGTATTTGTTAATGCCCTAGCGATTATTTTTATTTGTCATTTTCCCTGTGTTTGAAATTTGGTAATGTACTACATGTATATATTGTAACTTACCTGTACATACTTTTCTAAGTCATTTGCCACGTTTAAAACCCACACAAGTATTAACAAACACACAAATAGTGAAATAACAAATAAACAAATATTCAAATATCAAGCACACAAATATTTAACACTTGAAATTGCAAATGACATTTAGAAACCGACATAAGTACTAACAAACACACACATATTCATGAAAGTTCACAAATTCAGACGCAAACCACCCCAAATACATAAGTTATAAATGATCTGCAGAGGTTATAATGACCTAGGGTTTACACGGCGAAGGGAAGAGGTTATAATGACCTAGCGAGAAAACTTTTTGGTATTTAATAGGAGGTTATAATGACCTAGGGTTTACTTAATAATTTTTTACGGAATATTGATATTTTTTTGTTATTTTCTAAAGAGTTCTAAATGTACTACGTATATATTTTGTAACTTAGTTGTAGATAGTTTTCTAAGATTTTTGCCACGCTTATAACCCACACAAGTAACAACAAACACACAAATTCTAAACCGTGTCAACTGCAAATAACACTTTCAAACCACCCCAAATACATAACTAAAATTCTTAAACTTAACCCATACACATAAACTACTTGTTCAACAACATAACAAAAAGTCTTCACCATCACACACCGACAATCGAATACATAACTTAAACTTAATGTTCTTAAACATAACCACTGCCAACAATTACCAACCATTACCCCTTACCAGTCTTCCAACCAACCTCACATTTGATTCACCCCTTTTCCTTTGTCACCTTGTCCCTTGCAAGATCTTGAATTATGACATGGATTGTGACAAAGGCTACATGTGACTGTCACGTATTTCTTAGACAATTTAACCACGCCTCTTTTCCTTTGAGTTCCTTGGGAATTTGATTCATCCGGCCCCCTCCTTCTCTTCATTCTTGGACGTCCCACCTTGTACAAAATTATGAATAAAATACTTACTTATAATTATAATATGAATCATCAACAACAGGAGATATTTGTTATTGAACTACTTACCTGAGGATGATGTTTTGGGTGCATCAAAGTCGTTGGACAACCAGATTTTGGCCACATATCTGGGCCATTTATCGGCTCAATTGTCCACTGGTACATCCTCTTCCATGTTTCCAAACTGTAACATGGATGCACCATCTCCTCTGGATGTGGGACTCTTTCCCCATACGCCGCCTTGTCCCATAAAGCAGCCACAACATGCTTACATGGTATTCCTGTCAATTCCCATCGACGACAAGTACATTCTTTTATCTTCATATCAACAACAAACTGCTCACCAAATTCCGTGGACACCTGATACTTATCATTTCCATTAAAAATGCTCCTACATTTTGCAGCCTCTTCCTTCACTTTATCCATGATTGATTGGGCTGTTGGGGTTAACAATCCCTCACATTTTGCAATACTTTTCTGGACAGTCACAATCTTTTTCATTATGTATTCACGAATGTACTCCAAACATGATATTATGGGTTTGTCTCTTCCATCCACAATTTTCGAGTTAAAAACCTCACAGACATTATTCAGCAGAATATCTGAATGACAACGACCTACAGAACAATTTACAATTACTATAAAATGCAAATGTATGTATGTAACTCTGACTCAATCAAATTTACCTGAAAAATGACTCTTACTCCAATGTTTGGGTGGGATTTTGTTTAACCACTGGAAGGCTTCGTTATTAACTTTTTTCAATTCTTCCATTGCAGCGTTGAAGTGGGGCTTAGTAGCAGCTCGGGCACATTTGCACAGTAGATCCTTTAACTGATTGCCTTTCTAATGCAGTTTCATGTTGTCATGAATATGACGAACACAATATCGATGCTCAGTTGCAGGATGAAAGTGTTGGGCATAACCTCTAATTTTGAACAATAAAACAAAAATAATATAACTATGTAACAGTAAATACACTAACAAAATTAAAAATGTAAAATTAAACACATACCTTTTGTCGATCACTTATGAATGTGAAGTTTGTATTAGGCCCAATATCCAGATCTTCACCTAAGCAATCTAAAAACCATGACCACGATACTTTGTTTTCAGCCTCTACAATGGCGTATGCAACTGGGTATATGCCGTTGTTGTAATCTAGCCCCACAGCACTTAAAATCTGACCTGGATAAGGGCCTTTCAAGAAGGTTCCATCTAGACCCAGTAACTCTCTTTGCCCTAATTTAAAACCTTCCTTCAGAGCACCTAGACAGCTGTAGATGCGTTTGAATGTCCTCGTCGGTTCACTGAAAACTGGACACGATTCAACACCGATTTTTATGGTCGTCCCAGGATTCCTCAATTGGACTTCCATTGCGTAGTCTCTCAGCATTGTGTACTGCCTTTCGTAGTCTCCCCTGATCCTATTTCTCGCGATGGTCTTTGCTCGATAAACTTTCATGAACGTCAAATTCAATTTATAAGTGCGGTGTAGTTCCTCTCTTAGTGCAGACGTGGGTATGTTAGGGTTTGTCTGGAGTTGTTGGAAAATTTTATTAGCGATATATCCTTGAGTACACGCTTGTATGTCCCTACTCGTCAAACAAGTATGGACCGGGTAATAGGTTTTCACCCTCCACCTGTCATCGTAACTGGTTTGGGACACGTGCAAGGTCCAAGGGCAATCAATTTCAGAGTTTTTAATTTTTTTTCGACCTATCTGTAAAAAAGGCCTCCTTCCAAAATTGGGACCACCAGGCACATCCCCTAAACATCGGCCACGAATTCTAAACCCATCGTTCTTGACCATTCTCAGTTGCCTGTTAGTGAACACAGACAAATTTTGTAAGGCTTCCTTAACAACATTCTTATCTGGAAAGTATTCCCCAACCTTAAAATCAATTACATCGGATTTTCAATTTGAGTATTCAACTTTATTCTCCATTTGCTCCAAAAAAATTTCTCTCTCACTCTTGTCTGGATCGTAGCTTTTAAACTGTTCGTTATCTAGTACAAGCATCTCCTCTAGTTGGTTGAGTTGTTCAACATCTTCTTCTATTGGGGTATCCATGACAGTATGTATAAAGGACTGCTCCACTTCCTCATCAGCAACCATTTCCTCTTCCTCAAGGTGGACACTACTTCGATCATCCATATCATCATCAGGGCCACTAGTTGAAGCAGCTGCAACCACTTCTCTGAACTGTGTCAAATGGACGTTACTTTGTTGGACGTTCTCGATAGGTTGTGTTATTGTTTCATTACATAATGCCTCTCCTCCACATCCTAAATTCATACTAGGATATGTGTTAATCTCCCATTGATACTGTGTATCTTCTAGGTTAAAGGTAAATACAGGGTCGTAAACATCAGCTTGAAAAGTAGACAAGTTTTGAACTTCCCAAAGTTGAGAGTCCAAAGGTAACATCTGGGCGGGTACCCCTTCCGTTGTTGCTGGATTATACAACACCATATCCAAGCATGGTTGATTGAGATTACCTGGGGTTTCTTCCCCGTGTAAGGGTTCGTTGAGGTTAAACGTCAACTGCCTACTACAAGACGCCTTTAAAGACGGTGACTTTTGATTCTTTCGTAGTTCAGGGGATATAAGAAACCTGTCTTCGGCGAGATAGTCAGGGATCGGAGACCTACCATGATTGTTCACCGATGACGCTCCGTGTTCGACAAAGAACTGAATCTGACCTACGATTACCACAAACCTAGCTACGATTTTGTAATCCTCCGGACAATCTAAGGGAATCAAGCCCTTTTCTAAGCTTATCCCTGGGAGAACGAAATGGACGAACAGTGGTTCATGTGTATCCACACATAAAACCCTAAGTATGGACAGTATTACTTCCTGGTTCAAGTGACTGACGTCTACATTGTCAACGAACGCAACATTACCATTACAATATTCCAAAGTCGGTTGCATGTGAAACGATCCTCCATATTGTAGCTCCATGGTGAAGAGATTCTCCTTACCGACTGAAAAATGTAACGTCAATGTTTATTAGTTCCGATAGACATCAACATTCAACATTACAAACATAAACAATGAAACTTACCGTATTGATTAAAGGCAGAATCGTCTTCGTTTTTTTCTCGAATGACCCACATTGTGTTCGACTGCTTCAATGCTCAACACTTTCAGCTTCCCAGATAAGCGACTGTGTAATGTTCAAGCCGTGCGTATCTTTAGGTTATTTGAAGTTGTTGATGAGTTGACGCTCATTAATGGCGGTAAATCATTACTTGCACAAGATCTTAAAGGAAAGGACTAATCTACCCCCACGTGAACGGCACATGTTGGGGGTTTGACGATTGAGAGATAACGATAACGTTAACAGGGACCAATGTGTCCGTTTAAGGAAAGTTAAGTGACTCATCTAGTGTAAATCCAATATTTGGGTGCTCAGTGTTAGTTTTGTTAAACCACAGGGACCATCCGTGTAATTTATGTAACGCCAAGACATTTTTATTATATAATTATAATAAAAAGGGTAAAATGGTCATTTTACCTTGGAAGGGTAAATTGGTCTTTTGGACAGAAAAGTATTTAGTTTGAAATAATATTTTGAGTTTTGGACTTAAAATGTTATAAAAACTGAATTTGGGTCGTTTTACCGAAAAAGGGTATTTTGGTCATTTGACCATGTGAAAGACCAAATATGAAAAATATTGTTGGTTGTGGCAAAAATGTAAGAAATGAAAGTTTTATTGTAATAAAACTTGATTTTGTGGTCAAAGTTCAAGAAATAGAACTTAAGGACCAAAAATGTAAGAAATTTAGGTATAAATAGAGAGTTTGACTCTCTTCTTTGACCAGCCATTGTGCAGCAACGGGAGGAGCAAGGGGAGCACGATTTCAGCAAGTCTTGAAGGAATTGAGGCAAGGAAATGGGAATCAAGGCTTGGAATTGATGATTCCTAAACTAATTAAGGTTAGTAACTTGATTTCTAGCCAAGCTCTTGTGTGTTCTTGGTGAGTCTTCATGGAGTGGACGGAAATCTGTGATTTCAGCCATAATCCATGATGTTTATATGATTTCTGGGCTTAAACATGTTCAAGTAGTAAGAACATATGGTAAAAATAGCAAAGTAGATTGCTATTGTTGATAAATTAAATTGTTGCTCAAGAACCCTAAATCATGAATTGGTGTGATTAAGGTGTTTGTAATGGTTTAAAACTTGTTATTAGTCAAGGGTTTTGGTCCTAGAACAAACCCCAATCGATTAAGGACCGGATTAAGGACTTAATGGACCAAAACTGCTTGCTACAGTGCATAAATCGCGGCTGGACAGGAGACATCTGCAGGCGACAGGCGCGGTGCGCCCAAACCCCTGGCGGGGTGCGCCCCTCAGACAGGGACTTTAAAATGCTAACTTTTGCTTGGCTTGTCCGTTTTAGCTCAAATTTGGACCATAGGCTCGTTATGGTCTGAAAAGTTTGGGAAAATTTTTAGATTGAGTTTCCGACCCCTCGGGGGCACTGTAGACTGATCCGAATGCCTCGGTGAATAGTAAAATTCATAAAAAGTTAGTAAACGGAAAGTTTATTAACTAGGCATTATTTATAACGATATTGTATTGAACTCTAGGGTATTAGAGTCAATGTAGATGATTATTAACCTATTATCATTTGGTATATAAATGGATAAATAGGTATGGGACAAAATGGTTGTGGTGCACGCAAAGGCAAGAAACAACCGAAATTTAAACGCAGCTAGCATCCAGGTGAGTAATCTCACTGATATCATATGTGATATATGATGATTGAATTGTTACAGGTTGAAACGGCTTCGAGGGACGAAAATGACAAGTGTAAAAATATATGTAAAAGACAATATCAGATAAGCCGTGAGTCATTGCGATGAC